>RSEF01000003.1:52093510-52106115 GCA_003993805.1 Himantopus leucocephalus | reverse complement strand
CTGTGGATGCCCCATCCCTGGAAGTGTGCGAGCTGCTTAGTTGTGAACTTTTGTCACCTTAAAGGCCTCAGACAAAAGATTGCAATGGATTTAACAGAGCTCAGTATGTCTGATGTAGACACCTGTCATCTATGTTAGTGCTTCTCAATAAACCCATTTAAACAATTTTGTTCTCCTGTTTCACCAGCAATCACTGCTACTCTGGGTTACTTCTAAGAAATACAAGTTTAAATTATGTACAGAAAACATGCATTAGCCATAATGCAATGTTATCTACAAATGTTCATAGTAGGTTAGGTTACTCTTTGGGCAAAGAATATTTGTTCTACTATGCAACACATGAGGAAAACATTACTGTAGATAATATATCTACATAAATGATCAAATGATATTTAATATATTGAAAATAGCCTGCACATNACACAATAAATGGCATGTGACTAAAACACCAACACATTTTCTTCCAGCTTTGATTCAAGAAGGGTTCTCTATGCTTCACCAAGCAGAGAAAGATGGTTTTCTTCCTTGCATCAGACACACGGAAGTAGAGGCTTTTGTGTATTTGTCTCATGACAACATTTCATCTTAATACAATCTGGTCACTGCAGCTACTGCAGAAAATTGCTCGCAGTTTGCTGGCACCATGGGAGACCATCATTACTGACAAGATTGAGAAACCCGTCAATGACAATTCAGGACTCAATCTAACTGTGGTATCCAAGTGCTGTGCTTTTTTATTAGGGCTATTTGCTTGCATCTCTTTAATTCTTATTCATGTCCATTTGTCCTCGACTGACATTGCGATTCAATGCAATAAAGGCGTCAGCTCAACTGAATTCAATCTCAAAAATCATCAAAAAGTAAGATTTATGTTGTACTTTTTAGAAAACCTTATGATGGACACCAATTCAAGTGAGGAGATGTAAGCTCTTCTTCAACAGTATTACAAAGATGTTCATCTATCTCCTTCACAAAGGAATCACACAGGGCAGCTTATTCTGTACCATGTTGTGATGACATAAGTCACTTTGTCTGTGGGTGTTTGGCAGAAACCAGTTACCACCTGTGCCAGCATCTTTAACAGGTTGGTTTGTTTGATTGAAACTCAGCTATCATATGGTAAAAAAATAAATTCACCTTTCAGTCTTGTGATCACTCACTCCAAATCAGACTAAAGCCATCACTGCTCTTAAGAATTATTTTAATAGGGTACAGATCTATTCTTTTGAAAATATATGACTTGCTGAGCTTGCAAATGTCACACAACGACCAGTAAAAAACAAGAACCAAAAAACCACACGTCTATTTTTGGTTTCCTTGTTATTGCGCATAGTATACATATACCTACACCTGCAAGGGAGAAAGACACTAAAATTCTAGAAACAGAACAAAAATACCTCCTTTTCATGAACATGGCATAAGACACAAAGATTCATACTGCCTTCAGCGGAAGTTGATGTACCTGTCATTCCTATGCTGCACCAGTTCTCCAGTCTTCATCTGCAGTACAAATCCTTTGTTTCATACAAATCTACTATTCCATACAGTGGCAAAAATTTACAGCTAGCATTTCCCAAAGCAGAGTTAATCAAATCTGTAATCAGAACCTTATATGCGGGGAGGGGAAGTGGACTTCTTATTTCTTGTTTTCCTATACTAAACTTCAGTCCCTATTTGGAAGATCTCTCAAAAAACTACATCCCCAGTCTCTCATTGGTAAGTGGTAGGGTATTACAGCTTTTGATTTTCATTAGTTATTGAAAAAAAAAATCTCTTTAAATAGACTCAAAACACTTTGTTTCCAAATTTAGCAGATTCCCAATTTCTGAATAACCAATCTGGAGAATTAACTCTGGGGTTTTTTTTGGATTTGGGAGCTTTTTAATGTTGTATAGTCAGGCACAGAAAAGAAGTTAGGCAGAAGAATGCTGAAGATAGCTCACAAGATCTTTGAAGGTATTTAAAAAAATATAATTATCTGGCTGGCCTTTTTTTATAGGCTAATGCTTGTTCCGTCCCAAGTGAAGTCATCACAGACTAGCTTCATTATGGACATCTCATTAAGCTATCATGTCATTAAAGAAGCAGAGTGAATTGCTAAGAAACAATTCCTCTCTCTTTTTCATCATTACATTNTATAATTATCTGGCTGGCCTTCTTTTATAGCCTAATGCTTGTTCCATCCCAAGTGAAGTCATCACAGACTAGCTTCATTATGGACATCGCATTAAGCTATCATGTCATTAAAGAAGCAGAGTGAATTGCTAAGAAACAATTCCTCTCTCTTTTTCATCATTACATTACACAGATCCAAAGAGAGATACCAGACAGATCATGGTCCAAACCCAGTACTGGCAAACACACTAGCAACCCAGCAAGACACAGCCAAATATTCATCTGGGAAAGCAATACTGTGCAAGTGGAAAAACACATCTGTGCGCTAGGGTATGCTGACCTGTTCTGAACCATATGTTCAAATGACTCTCAAACAAAGCATGTGGCAAGACCTATTCATTCTTTACGTAAGTAAAATAAATGTAAAAAACACAACAAATAAAAACATATCCGGCACTTAATTACAGTCAGGAAATAGAATAAGTAGACATACAGTTGAAAAAGCCAGGATGTTTTTTTGCCCAAATTCATTTCCTTATATGATTTTTTTTCTTTTTCTAGCCCCAATCTGTTTTTGATCTTTAGACTGTGAACTGTTCTTTTGTCTCTTTACATTCCTCACTGTGATCTTCTCTTCATTGACATCTTTGAGTGATACAATGGGATAATTATTACTAATAATATACCTAGGATTTTTTTTCCTTTTGGTACTACTAACTATTCAATTTTTATTAATTTTTAGGATGTGTTTTCAATATTCATGTGTTTGTTTACTTTTTGCAAAAAAAAATTTATACTGGGTAAAGATAATTTCACTTTAGCTTACAGGATCCTTCTTATCAGGTACATTTAAACTTGCACTGAACAGTACTCACACCAAAATGGTGGAAAACATAGTATATAAATATTACTATTTATATTGAGTTTTGAAGTCTGTCGTGGTTTAGGCCGAATTGGCCACTGGGGACATGGGGCACCCCAGATGGGACTGACAGATGCTTCCCCCCACCTCTCTTGAAAGAGAGAGGCAGAGGAGGGAAAAAGAGACTTATGAGTGTAGAAGGAACTAAACTACTTTAATGAAATATTAATAATAAAATAAAAAGAAAATAATGAAATATATACAAAACCATATCAATCTCCCAGGATGACAATCACATCACTGGCTGGCACTAGGAAAGTCCCAGGCTGGACTCAGTGACTGAAAGGAACTGGATTCCTGATCTGGTTTCAGGATTGGGATCAAAGGCAGACGAACAGAGTCCTTGTCAGATGTCGGCCATTGAAGAAAGAGGGCTGACCCTTTGATCCCTCAGCTTTGATACTGAGCATGAGGCAGATGGGATGGAATACCCTGTTGGGCAGTGTTGGGTCACCTGTCCTGTCCACTCGTCCCCACAAGTGGTACCCCTCTCCACTTTTCCACTTCCAACCCTCCAACGGGGCAAGTAACAAAGTTAGGTGGCCTTGGTTGTTATAGCAATAAATATAAGCAAGAGCCTCTCCACATACCATGCCTGGGCATCAGCTATAAACATTGGTCTGAGAGAGTGAACATTGTCTGCACAATATGCTGTTAATTTCAGTAGTTAGAAGAGGCCTAGCTAAGAAGCAAAGTTACTGAACAAAATTGGCCCTGTTTTACCCCAAAGCAGGACAAAGCCTCAGATTTTAGTATAAACTAATAAAAAATTTTCATCGTACATATGCATATGTGCACACATATTGTTTTTCTTGAAACATCTTAAAGATATAAAAGTCTATTCAGAAGACTTTAGGTTATTGTTGAATGAAAACACAATGTTTTAATTCATCCCTGTAATTGCTCTCTCTGAATTTACTCCATAATGGTTGCTACATTCTTCTTTATCTGCAATCTGATTTTGAATAATGTTTAGTTTCAATAAGGCTTATACTGTGGAGGACCAGTACTCTATGGAGAAAATGAAAAAACTTAATGCTAATCCTGGAGAAAACAGTGTGGGTAAGATCCAGCCTCTTTACCTGCTTCTTCACTCAAGGTCTCCACAAGACAATATTTCCATTTTTTCTGTCATCTAACTTGATCACCTGTGCCAATCACTCTGTTCTAGGAATACAGTATTTACACTCCAGGGAACATATTCATTTTTATAATAGAGAGAATATTTATTCAGCACAAAAAAGTGTTGAGTCTTTTATACCTTATATAATAATAGAAGTAACACGATGAAATAAGGTATCACTCTATGGCCCAAGGAACAGGATCTGATAGTTACAGACTATACACAGTCTTAAAGTAATTCTAAAAGTTACTAGGTAGATCAGACTTTTGAAAGGGATATTTTTCCCATTTTCCCAGACTACAAACTGTGACTAAAATCAGGGGCATGCCCCATTAGAATTGAATCTGTAGACTCTATATGTCTTCATTAGGCCAACACCTAGCAATCAAATCAGAAAGGAAAAAACATTTTTTTCTTTAAAAAAGGCTGGAAAATTATGTTATTAATGCTTGTATCCTATGTTCACATGAGGATTTGCAAGGTAGAATGATCTTACTCTTGTCCTAACCAATTTTATGTCCAGTTTTTGACTAGGAAACAGTGGACTCTACAGGTTAAATGCGATGATACTTTTTTAACTATGAAAAAAAAAATAATCAATAGACTGAAAAAAAATCTATCCAACTCCAAACCTACAAAATTAACTGCTCCTTAACCTGAGCTACAGTGGAACTGTATGAATTTCCCCACTGGAAAGACCTAGAGTTTTTTTTTCAGGGTGAGATATGTCTTTGTATGGCACTCTGTTGAGAGAAAAGCACAGACAGAAGCTGGTCCCAGAGAACGATGAAGCTAGCTGTGATAACAGTGGCTTTAGATAGCAAATGTACTACTTATGAGGCAAAAACATATTTACACTACATTTCTGTTCATTGCAGCAAATATTGTATTTATAAAATGATCAGATTGCATGTCAAAAATCTGTACAGAGATACTACAAGTCTCTTCCACAATACAGTTCAAATTCTTTTCCCCCAAACCACTCTATAGCACTGAGATATGCACATCTGCTTAAACACAGGTACACAGAATTTCACATGTGCTCAGCCTAACCAACAATTCCTGGATACGAGAAAATAGTGATATAACCTAAGCTGTTTAGGCTGGGCAAATAACTTACGTAGAAGGCTAACAAAATGCTGGAATATATCAGGTACTTAGAAGCTAAAATTGGATTGCTTTAGAACCCTTCCCATACATTGAGAATATGAACGAAAAAGAATTCACTGCCCTTACATGTCTTTAACTGCTTGCTCTTCTTCATGGCAACAAAACCTACTCATGTGCAGGACTTTTTCCCTCATTATGCTAATCGTTTCTAGTCAAAACAAAAGCTCTGGAGAAATTCTGTCTAAAGCAAATGTCTACTAAAAAATCCCCTGTCCACATATGGAGGAATTAACAGAAAGGAAAATTATTTGATTGGTGCAGCTATCTTATGTCACCAGGTTTTAGGTAAGTGGTCGTCTTGACCTCATTCCCTCTTCAGGTGTTTCTGGGGGCAGTAGTTTATTCCCATCTGTGAGATAAGAATCACATCAGTGTCATGCCTCTATTGCTTGAAGCTAATTTTGGTTGTCTTTTTATAACTTGGCAAAAGATAATAAATAATCACACATAGAATTAGAGCAATGAGAGACGGCCATTAAAAGTATTCAACATATGTCTAGTTGCTCAACTAGGATAAAGGCAGTCTCTCTTTAACACAAATCTAATTAAAACTAGCTTACATAGAGCGTCTCCAGAGTACGCTGAGACAATATGGAAGATACGCACATTTAAAATCCCTGGATTTAAATCTAGCAGAGCAAAGAATGCAAAAGAATGTAGGAGGAGTACTTTTAATGAAGTTTAGAATCCTATTTTTTTTTTCTTTTCTCTTTTGCAGGTAGGATCTTAGGTTATTTGGGCACATTTGAGAATGTTATCTTTGGTCTGTAAGACAGGTTTTCCAGCTGGGTCTCAGATTCTGTAGACAACACCTCAGATGAGTAACCTGGTTTATATCATCACAAATACTATGTGATATAAGAACTGGAGCTTTACATAATTCTGCTCAGTCTTTGGAAGACCCAGGAAGTTCATATGAAGAAGCATATTCTCTATTAAGCAGAAGTGACTAAAAATGCACCCCTAAATAATGGTCTCTCTCTCAAGCACTGTGGTCCAAAGTGATTTCTGAACAGCATCTAGCACCAGGAATAAACTGAAACTACAGAAAATAACCTGTGCAGGAAAGATGGAAACATCTGGATATATGGCAGGCAACTGCAAGAGATCTAAACCACATCCTGTATTTTAAGGAATAGGTGCTGGTGAGAAGAAAACCATGCAGAGAACGGTCTGACAGCAGCAGATTCCTGTGTTCTTGATGTGTTTTAGTTGGCAATCATGCAGAAGCTAACTGGGCAAGTGCATTGCGTATAGTTGCCGAGAGTCATACCTCATGTAAGACCGACACATTTGTTTTAAAACCTTTGTATTTTAAGCTTGAGGACAGATCATAAATTAAACCTTGAGAAAGGTGCGTGGGTGATCTAAGGCTGAAAAGCTGTTTGCAACTCTGAGAGGATTAGCTGAGATAAAAGACTAACTCTTGATCAGACTACAGGACAGAAATCTCAGAGTGAGATTTCGAGGAGACTTAGAATTAGTCCTTTACAAGGTGATTCTCATTTTCCCAGCAACAGCCACCATGCTGACCAGGCTGAGTCTCTGACCCCATAGGCAAGACTAAAAATGCAAAGGTATCACAAGGAAGGGCTGGAAGCAAGAAGCAAGTGGAGCTGGTTCAATGTATATTTAATAATACCTGAAGCTTGCACAAAGTGCCAAAATTGGGATAATGTAATAAAGCAAAAAAATACAAGGGATGCCATTTATTTTGAAGAAAGGATACCAATATGCAGAATCAGCTGACATACAGAAAGAGTGGTGGCAGCACTGTGACTGTATGACAACATACATCAATTGCCTACAGCCCGTTAGGGCCACAAAATAGGCATGCTTAGACTGTTTACTCTTATGCCCACTCTTCATTTTCAGAAATGCACAGTCAAGAAACACCTCCATTTCAATTTCCTAGCCACAAAATAGATTTCTTAGCATATGGAGAAGCACCTTAGTCTCTGAAGAGGCACCTGTCTGTCATCTAAGCTCTGGTGTATTTACCTCCACTTAAACTCCCCAGAGAAATAAAGCCAGTAGATGTTTAGAACAAATCACTCACAACTAAGGCAGCCTGCACTGGCTGAAATGGGAAGCTCACACTGGGCAGACAAAGCCATGCCTACCTCTGTGGGGCATCCAGTAGTCAGCACAGTGGCTGACAGAGGCAGGACCCAGGCTTTTCCAGCCTGAAAGTATTTGTTGGAAACCAGCATCCTAAACTCCCAGAAGAGTTTCCTCTTCACTGGGCTATGCGTTGTGTACTTGACATTTAACTTTAGATTTATTAGCCCACTATTACAGTATGCTATAGTTTGCAATTTGCAACTACAATTTCCTAGGAAACCATCACAATAACTTACAGAAGCCTAAGCAGCAGGTTAAAGTGCTCATAGTCTGGTCTGCTGGAGCGTTTGACTATACCAACGAAAAACCAGCAATTTATGAATGCTTAGATTATATAGGTAGGAGAGGATGGTTCAAGGTCATACTTCTCTACTTTGCATTTCTGATTTTATACAGAAGCAAATTATGCAGGGAAGCTCTGCAAAGTTTAACATGGCATTCAGTTCTGCTGCTGACCTGCTTAAAAACTTGAACTTTATTCTCATAGAATGACTGAGAAAAGAGTGTGAAGCTGCATTTTCCTTGATAGTTCAGATCTCATCAGGAAATGTCCAGTTGCTGAGTCAGTAAGTTTTTTAAAAAGCTTCTCCATAAAACAGCTCTAATACTGGATTACTTCCAGGCTACTTTTTTGTTCCCTTGTTGAATTATGGGGCATGGATTTTTCAAACAAAGCCCTCACTGCCTGCCATTAATCCTTTTGGGTAAGCAAATCAGCAAGCCTTTTAATCACTGGGATTGATACAACCACTCCTAGCAAAGCATCACAAACCATCTGCCAATTTCACAACTATCAGGTCCATGAGTGAATGAAAGTACAAGATAAACAGCATGGTACGGAATGCCACAGCTGAATAAAAAATTAGAACCATCACAGGGGAGACGGATTACTGCTTTATTGTACCACAATCCGTAGAGCAATTGAATCTCAACATATCATTCCTATTATGGTAGCCTTTGCTGCAAACTGCAAGTCTAAGCACAAACACATTTCTGTGTATTACGAGAACAGAAGAATACAGTCACATACCTAAAAAATATGCATATAATGTACGTTTTCACAGGCTACTTTGTTCCCATTGCCTACAATCATGCTGCATCTGAAACAGCACTGCAAAATAAAGAAAAGTCTTTGTACACTTCTCACTCAGAAATGTTGGAATTTGTGTCCTATATAGTTATATAAAACAACAACTGCTCAATGGGATATGAAATACTCCTTCAAAATGATGACAGACCAATCTCACAGCAGACTAATTGCTAAAACTAGGTGCAAAACAAAACCCAGGGCAGGTATCTTTTGAAACAGTCAAATGAATATGCAGGGATGGAAGGGAGGGGAAGAAGGGCCACAGTCCTCCCCTCTGCACATTTGGATTGGAATAATTTATCTATTCATTTTTTTTAACATATCTAATCCTCCTAGATAAAATAATANCTCTTTTGAAACAGTCAAATGAATATGCAGGGTGGAGGGGAGGGGAAGAAGGGCCACAGTCCTCCCCTCTACACATTTGGATTGGAATAATTTATCCATTCATTTTTTTTAACATATCTAATCCTCCTAGATAAAATAATAAAACAGAAAAAAACCTTAAACTATGTTAAAACCTAAAATCACTGAAAAAATGAGTATGTCTAACTACCATCACAACTCATAAGAATCAATGCTGGCTCCAAGCAGAACAAAGGGAACTGCTTGGAGCTCAGCTCAAAGGCGCTGGCAACCAGTCCTCTGGGGCCCCTTCTGAGCCTCCCCGAACCTTGCAAAGATCAAAGTACTCACCTCAAGCCTTTCCAGTGTAAGTTCAAAACTCAGAGAGCCAAGTATTTCACAGTTACAACCAGAAAAAAAGGCCAGAAGTAAACACAAACTGTAAAAATTATAATTGCTGTTTCTCTTCCCCTTCTCCCTGGCAGAGATTTCCACCTCCATAGACAGCAGCTGCATCAAAAGTTTAGAAGCAGCAGCTGATTGGGCATTAACCACAGATTACAACTGACAGGCATATACTTCCAGTGGAAGGAGAAGACAGTGAGAAGGGAGACACCCTTCTCCACTAGTTTGGCTGCTTCTCCCCAGGCCTCTGGCACCGCTAAAACCCTTGGCTGGCCAGGGTCCCAGTGCCATTCCTCGGGGCTGAGGAAAAAGCCACTGCTGGCATGGCAGAAGCAGGCAAGACTCTCTTAAACTGATGCCAACAGTTCATGAAAATGAACTCCGTGAGGAGTTCTGCTGGTCATCATCTCTTTGGGATCTTTTGAGGCATCCAGTGCATCAGGCCCCTCTGAATATTCAGGGAGACGATGGCCTCCTTTCTGGACCCTGACTTAGAAGGGGTACCAGATGAACTGGAAACACAGGTTCCATTCATCGTGCTGAATGGCCAGAAACTGATCCCTTCATATTCGTGTTGCTCAGGACCCTCCATCACAGCTGTGTCTGGGGCAGAGCTAGCTGGGGAGAGGCCAAACCAATGGCTGGGGCTGTTCCTAGGAGCAGCATGGAGGCTCTTAGCTGAGGTCAGTCCCTGGGCCCCTTATTATCTGTATAGCCATACCCATTGAGAGCCCAAGGAACATTCTTATTGAGGAAAAAAACCCAAAAGCATTAAACCCAGGTTTTTTTGTTTGCATTTTTTCCTAAGAAGCACCAAACCACTGTTGGCATAATGCAAAAGTTGACCACTGCTTTTAAATTTGGATGGCCAAGTTATATAAAAAACGGAAGTGGCCTGATTTACAGAAATGCAATTAATTTCCACAGTTTGGAGCCTTTGGCAATCAACTTACATAGAATCATAAAATCATTTAAGTTGGAAAAGTTTGTTACTTGGGAAAAGAGACCAACACCTACCTCACTACAACCTCCTTTCAGGTAGTTTTAGAGAGCCATGATGTCTCCCCTCAGCCTCCTTTTCTCCAGACTAAACAACCCCAGTTCCCTCAGCTGCTCCTCATAAGGCTTGTGCTCTAGACCCTTCACCAGCTTCATTGCTCTTCTTTAGATGTTTATTTCTGATGTGTAAAAATAGACTTAGATACCTTATTTAAGTACCCCAGTAAGAAAATGCCAGCATGACTATTCAATGTCCAAACAGAAGGTCTTCATTAAAATTAGTTCACCTAATTCTAAGTCTTGAAGGACATTTATCTGCAGGACACATGCAAAACCTATTCCCATTAAAAACTGGTGATATTCACTTAAAAAATATGTATGACTTCAACATCAGAACTGATTCAGCAGGCTAGGTGGTAACATTAGCACAGGAAAAAACTATCCAGAAACATATTTATTTATTGGCAACTGTGTCTGAGAAATCAGAGCAAATCAATCAAGAAGAGAGGGAGTTACTAGAGGCTGACTTTCTAATACTGTGAAATCTATTTATTGCGCACAACTACAATTTTTAATAACAGTTTCTTATATTTTAAGTTTAAGGCTTACTTGGTTTATATTATTTATTTGTTATCTGAGGAGTCATTATTGGATGCACAAGGCACTTTGTGGAAATTAATGACCAATGAGATAAACAGAGACTAAAGCAAGGTATTAACCTTTCCAGATGACAGAAGTACCCCTTTGAGGTAATTTATAGAAATTTTACTGCCATAAGAAGTTCAGAAATAATTACTTTCTGCTTTTTAGCACAACTCTTTTTGAGAAGACCTACAGTTCTGTTTGTTGCAACCCATTCCTAAAGCCTTTGAAAGACCTTCCCGATGTGCTGGGTCTTTCTGAAGGCCTTAGGCTCTGAAATTTGGCACATTCAGCCTCGATTACAATTTCTAATGTTCTGCCAGCAGAACCTGCAGTTTTAAGCATCAGGGGGGATATATGCTTTGTTAAATTGGGTCAGCTGGCCTGCTCCTACTGGAGCAAAGGCTTCAGTATATTCATGGAAGGACCAAGCTATGATCTGGCTTCAGGTTTGCTATTATCTCTTGAATCTTAGAAGTCATCGTTATTTTTAGATTCTGTGAAATATTATATAAGTAAACCCAGAAAGCTACAGTATCCTACAGGCAGAGCCTCACAAACTTCCAGAATGGTCCTTCTACTTTCTATATATTCTACCTTTTTGACATTTTCTCAGGGCCTTTTATCTTCCACATTGCTCATTCCACCACTGCCTCTTATCCTTTCTGTAGAACAATAACGGGACCATTTTCGCACTTCATTATTTGAGTTTTTGTAATTTTAAAAATATTTCTTATTTAAGACTCGTGTGAAGTGTGAGGAAAAAATGAGTAAGTGTTGCAGAGTTCAATATCTGAAGCACAGAAGAGCTGACGGCCAAATCAGCTAATAGCCATATCAAAAGAAGACTGATTACCTTTGTAGACATGGACCAAAAATGTATTACTTTCACGTTAATATTGAGGCATTTCTTTAACAGTGGAAACCAGGATGCAGAATAAGGTGGTTTGCTCTTTAGTGATTGTAATAGTTATATGAATTGCAGAGGCACTAATCTTAACGCATACCTCAAACAAGCCTTGTCCTCAACTCTGACAAGAGGAAGGGGAGACAGGTACTCAGTGTAGCTTCATGACTCGTGCCAGGTTAAATCTGCTCTGCCACACAAAGAAGTGCTCTTGCCCTCCCCACACATCTGCATTCCTGTTTCCCCTGCTTCCCTTGAATCAGCATATAATTTTTGCAAAGGTACTAAAACTCTTGAAAAAAAATAATTAAGGCATAGCAGTAATTCTGATACAACACGAAAGACTAGAAAAACTGGAGGAAGAGCAACAATTAAAGTGAACATATTTGCTGGCTGGTTTGTGTAAAATCCCTACGTAGTCCAGGAAGCAAGGAGGAGAACCAGAGTAAGGATGTGCAGTCAGCTGCTCAGGACAGCCCATACTTGCAACCAGCTTCCTGGCCTATGTCACTTGTAGTCTCGGCACTTTCTTAAACTGATCTAAGTCCATGCCGATGCTGAAAAGGGCAGTTCCTCTCTTCTCTGCCCTCTCTGCTTAGTGTTTCTAACCTCTGCCCCCTCAGTCAGCTTCAGAGCTTGAGTAATCACCTAGAGATTTTGAAGGGGGGCAGAGATTTTCACTAGACCAAGTCTTGAAGCATTCACCTAATGTGGAATAATTACTAAAATGATCAAAAATACAGCATTATTCGCACATTAAGGA
>RSEF01000003.1:52080433-52093500 GCA_003993805.1 Himantopus leucocephalus | reverse complement strand
GGTAGCAGGGCCCCAGGTGACCATACGTGTCACACAAAAGGATCAGAGTCTATATTCTTGCTTTTCTCTCCACAAAACTAAAGCCCATGTCAATATACTTTCTTTGTCACGTCAATATACATGCCCGCAGAGCATGTTTCTGAATGCCTTCTTACCATTGCTCTCAAGGCTGCCAGCTGGCCTGCTGTTATGTTAAACTTCTAATAGATTTAAATATGAGGACAGCACCACTCAAAGAATTCAACATTCAATAAAGTGCCGTGCCATTTTGTTATATATGTCAATATCTTTATTTTTAAGGATAACTATTATATGTGAATTATATAAATAAAAGGCTGAACACTTTACTTGGCAAGTGCTTTTCGCAAAACCATCTTTCCGTGTGGTGGTCAGACACTGCTTATTTAGAGGCATTTCAAAATGCTATAATCCCCTAAATAATGATAAGTGGAGTTTAAATAATTTGTTATTTGATTCTGATAAATGCTAGTGCTCTGGGTTTCCAGAGACTGTCAGACCTGGAAGCCTGCAAATTCGATTTTACCTATTTATAGAAGTCTTTTCTGACAGCGTCCCACTGGAAAATCCAGCACGGATTCTCCTGCCTGAGTGCAGGAGTTGTACGACTGTGACGGCCTCCTGCCTGCTCCTCTGGCAGAGCGGACAGAAACTCAGAGCTCAGCGTAAGGCCAACCCAGAAAGTACCAGTGTGGCAGGTAGAATAATTTCATCGTCAGCTCCACCAAAAAAAATCAGTGTTGCTACTTGATATGAGCACAGGTGGCAGAATCAGGCCTGGAGTAATTCACAAACAGTACTGCAGCTGGCTGCTTAGCTGCCCTCTTCTGGGAGTGGACTTTTTTAAAAGTCTTTATTTCACCAGCCTGATGTACTGGAAAGAAAAAACACAATTAGCTTATTATGAAGGAGGATGGACTATTCCCTGGCAATAAGGAACTCCACTAAGGATATTCAGTGTCTGTGTAACACACGCCTCAAACAGAAGATGCTACGTAAAGAAAATTGAAGCTGTCCAATATTCACAAGTCAGCAACCGGCAAAGTGACTTTCCTTCTTAGGCTTACCCGTTATCAGTCGATCCCAGTGGTCACCAATGTCAGTAAGGTGCTGATCATTATTGTTAATGAGCATTATTTCAAATATGAGAAAAAAAAGGCTGGTTTTGCACTCATTCATTCCGCTAATTAATCAGTACTATGTACTTGCATTGAAAGGTGCGAGAGCTTTCCTCAGCTGCCAAACCGTGAATTCTTAAAAAGCATAGTTTTACTTTTACTTGTGTGACAAGTCCTGGCAATCTAGGAGATTAGTCCCATGGCTACAGACAACCCTGTATCTCACTGCTGGCAAGACAAGGCTGAAAGGCTGTATACGGTCATGCTAGAACCTGAGGCTTGCTGAGCACTGACTGACCTCCTTAAAACCAGAAGGATCAAATTCACTAAATCTTGTCAGCTGAAAGAAAAAAGGGGGTTTCTAGGCCAGTAGTTTTGCTCCTACAGGCATAGATGGGGGTAGGCAGGAGTCATCACCTTCCCAAGCTGCCCGTCTTTTGCAGCAGGCATAACGAGGCACTGTAAGATTTGTACCTGTGCCCTTCCCCTACAAACTGTGCTGGGCTCAAATGTACCTTGAATTCCAGCCTTTAGATTTCTCCTAGTTGTTGAACTTCATAGGCCAGTCCTGACTAAAATCAGCTGAAAGCGTCATGGGAATAGCAGCTCTGCAAACTGGAAGCAGGAGGAGAAAACCACTAAAGCTCCTTCTGGGAGGGCAATGGAAAATAAGAGGGAGAGAGAAGATTGCTGCCTTGACAATCTCCCACACACACAAGAGAAGGTACATGAGGAGCATTTGGTGCCAGACTGTGCAGTTACTGATATAGACTCATAACTCACACAGTGCTACTATGCCACTGTGGGTTGTAATCCTACCATGGACTATAGACAGAAGAGCGCGTCAAACCTGGTCAGGACTTGGGCTGAACATCTCTAGAGACCACCAGCATGACTCAGAAAGAGACCGGTATGACTTGTCAGTTAACCCTGCTCCCTTTGAGACAGCTACCTGTACCCACCATGGTTTGAACCCTAATGTCCTACAGGACATGCTATTTTCTGAAAGAAATTGAAAGATGAATTTTAAAAATAATTCCCAAGGCCACTTTCTGCAAGCGTTTTGTCATATTTCTTAGTAAATTTTCTGTTCTTGCCAGGTTCTGTTTCACAACATTGCATACGCAGTTTTTCACTTCCCATCCACGATTACTGAAGGCACACAGTCGCAGTAGCACATTAGTTCTTATATTTTATGCAAGCATAAATTGTTGGTAAGGGCTTCCAATTTTTATTTAGTGAATCAGTGGATTTTTTTGAATGAGTGATACTCTAAAGAACTTAAGTTGATAAATGATAGGTCATTATGTTTCAAATGATTATCATTCACTTTTGTGTGAATTTTCAGAGGTTTTGCACCGTTCATTTAAAAAATGTAGATTATAACCTTGTGGACCATGATGGATTGTATTTTGCAAATATGTATTTAGGAAGGTTTTAATTATCGTATGCGGTGCATATATTTGCATGCAATTTACATAATGTAATTTAACTTCCTATCATGCAGGCGTTATCTTGGGGAGTCTTTACTGTGAAGATGCTTGACATGGTTGGCATGTGCAGCTTTTTGTAAATGCAGTTGCTGCTTTTATGCAGGAAAGGTTTAACCATTCTCAAGGGTGCGCAATGGTGCATATCTTGGAAAATCAGCAAGCATACATATATTCTCTAAGGCAATGGCTGATTTTTGAAAAGGTGTACACATGCTCTCACCCCTGACTGTCAAGAGGATTGAATCCTTGCTCTGCATATTTGAAATTCACAACATAAGGCATCTTGAAAGCACAATATCTTTTCCCAATGAAAGCACGTGTGCAGAGGAGAGTATCCCATTTTAAATAAGCACATGCAAATAGGAAGCCTTAATCTTAGCATTGTGCCTCCTATAAGGTGCTCCTGGCCTCCAATCTCTGCAGCCAAATCCAAGATTTTTAACATCTTATTAATACACCCAAATCTGAAAATAGAGAGGTTTATCTTTGCTTTTCTGTACCAGTCCCTGGGGATTTTTTTTTATCCCCTTGCTGCTGCTGTGCTGAAAACTATGTGCAAGAAGACTCCACTGAAGAATGAATATGGACACTAAGAGGTAGTTTCTGCCACAGAGAGCTCAGCTGTAGTCCCCTTTCAAGAAATAGTCTTGTTAAGACTTCCATCCTGTCTGAAAGTCTTAGAGACTTAAGTTTTTTTTCTGTGCAACCATGCAAAGGGGAGTAGAGTGCTTCCTACCTCTGCTCCAGCCAACTACAAACTACTCAAGTCTTGGGGCTGGATCTGAAGGACTGGAAAGAAAGATACCATATGGAGGGGAAACAGGCTGGAAATACATGGAAAGCTACAGGTATACACACAGGAAAGAGAACAGGTAAAGATGCGGCCCTGTCTGCTCCATACCACTCCAGGAGCGCTTGCTAGATGCTCAGATGTGAATTTGTTGTGCTTCCTAAAAGATTAATTCATAAGTGTTTTCCTTAACCACAAGCAGAAAAAGAAGCAGCACATTTCTTCTCTCCTTGCTTTGTTTGTTGAGGTACTGAGGAACAGGGAAATAGAGAAACATCTTAGAATCACATTACCATCTCCATTTTCACACAAACTGTGCTGAGCTCAAAAATACCTTGAATTCCAACCTTTAGATTTCTCCAAGATGTTGACTTTCATAGGATAGTACAGAATTTTCCTTCACTGGTTTATGTTCTTATGTGATTCCCTCAAGCCATCCCTTACTGTAACCATCTCATATGATAAAATTTAAAAGAGTATACATAGAGTTTATAGGCCATTTTTTCAATCAAAATCAAATTTCAAATATAGAGATCTAAAGCAGCCATCCTTGTCATGGTTTAACCCCAGCCAGCAACCAGGACCACGCAGCCACTCGCTCACTCCCCACCCACCCCCCAGTAGGGTAGGGAGAAAAGACGGGGAAAGAAAATATATATTCATGGCCTGAGATAAAGACAGTTTAATAGAACAGTAACAGAAGAGTAAAATAGTAGTAGTAATAATAATAATAATAATAATGGTAAAAGGATATAAAAAATAAAATGACACAATACAAGTAGCTCTCACCACCCAGTGATCGATTGTCCAGCTCCTACTGAGCAGCAACTGTGGATCCCTGCCCTCCCCAGCCAACTCCCATTTATATACTCTGCATGATGTCTATGGTATGGAATATCCCCCTGGTCAGCTTGTTCTGTCTATGCTCCCTCTCAGCTTCTATGGGAAGCTGAAAAAGTCCTTGACTAATATAAACATTACCTAGCAACAACTAAAACAACATGTGTTGTCAACATTCCTCAACATTCTTTTCATACCAAATCCGAAACACAGCAGCTACGAGAAAGAAAATTAATTCTATCCTAGTTGAAACCAGGACAACCCTACATCTTGTATCAGGTTGCTATTACTGGTTTGCCTATATCCTATACAAGGTTTCTGGAATGCTATTTCCACACCCGTGCTTGAAAACTGAACCTTTACACACATATTTATGCAGGACCTGCTCATTGCTTTGATAGCCCTTCAATGAAACGATGTCTGCAGAGGAACTGGTAGCTGTAGATAAGACCACACTATCCATTCCACACCAAAGCAGAATACCATGGGCTTCAAAACATCAGATCAAATAAAGTGGAAAACAAAAGGTGAAATATGATGAAACCCATGATAAAATCACAAAATTTGTGAAGTTATTAATCAAAGTTAACATATATTAGAAGAATATTTCCATAAACAGCTGTTTCTACAAAAGCTATTTTAAATTTGGCCATATCTGCCATTCTTTCTTTTTATTTTTCTGCAGATACTTGAACATTCAGATTGCTATGAATGTTTATGAATAAGAAACTTTCCACTCAAATATTCATAAATTGTTCATTTGAAATTATATATTCATCTGTAAAATATCTATTCATAATATGCTAGTTGAGTCGTCTAAGCACCTAAACCTTTCCAGTGAGAGAATCAAGTAATATTTTAAGGCTTTCATAGAATATGAATAAAGTAAAGTCATTAGACTTGGGTAGCCTACTAACATAAAATTGCATTGTGTCTGCAATGAACAGTTCATGAACCACTTGCAAAACAAGAAAACAATGAATAATTTGAATAATGAATTCACCTGAAAATTAAGCAATCTGTTCACAGTTACTGAACATGAAAACAGGTGTAATGCCTTGAATATTTTTTTAATAATCCACTTTCTTCAGGCAATACTATTATACTTGACCCAAAGCAACTGTTATAAAGCACTTTAAAAATATATAAAAGTATTATTGATTTACTCTTCTGCATCTATTTCTTTCTTAAAGCCATAAATGTTTATTCTTGTAGCTACACAGGTATGAAATAAGAAATATAAGCATCTGCCTGTCTGAACCAAACTTAGCTCAATATCTCCCAGCCAACTTCTACTTCTTCAGAGTATCTGCCTTATCAAGCAGAGCTATGGCAGGACAATAGCAGCCTTTTAGGCATTTAGGTGTCTGGTATCCAATCCATATTAAATCAAAATATGCCCAGAATATAGCTGGAAATGATCAGGTATCTTGCTTAGAGGAACCATGGAAATGTGCTATCTTGTTTAAATGCTGCTTATTAAAGACTAGATCATAAGTTTACAATTCAGGTCGTTCAAGTGCTACTCCTTCTAGGTATCATGCTGGCATCACTTAGAAAGCTAGGATGGCAGATACTCATTGATGTAAGGAAAAGGTCCACACAGGCTCCTGCCAGCATGCAGTAACTGAATGGTATTACACTGTATCCCACAGTAAACTCATTTTGTGGTATCAGGGGCATGGAATAGCCATAGCAAGATATCCTTAAAAACAGACTTTGCAGACAGCAATACCTGCCTACCAGCCTGACTGGCTAGGAGTTAGAAATAGAACCTGTTGAGTCATTTCCTTCTATTAAAAAAAATTACTAATATGCAGACTTATCCAAGTGTTTGAGGGAACAACAGAAGGGAAGATTTTCTAAAAGCTATAGGCTTCACTGTAAGTTATGCTAATCAGAAAGGTATATTGAAAATATTATGGAAAGAGGGTAGAACTCACTAATCTGTTATAAACATTAATAAAAACTGTTAAGTGAACACATTTATTTAGAAAAAGAGTAGAGTGAATTGCCAAAATCTTGCTTAGTCTATATGTATTCTTATAGGTAGTTGAAGCATGCTTAAAATTGCAGAAGTAAAATAGATTCATATACTTTTTATGTGGTCAAGCCAACCTATAACTAAGTAAATACACCACTGAATAAAATACTGACATTTCATTAGACTATATAAGAATTCAAAAATGCAGCAAAGTCACAGCGGAGAAGGCCTCCACTCTTCAAAGCATCTAAATTACCAAATCACCAAATTACTGCACAATATAATCAGATTAATTTCAAAATGGATGAAACAAAGAATTATTCTTTGTTAATTCTGTACTGGATATTGAGGGGGCAGCTGTTTTCCTTCTAGATCTCAAGTTGTACTTGAATTGGAAGACTTCTTCCAGGCAATAGATATGGATATTTTTTCTGCTATCAGACATTTTCCTGATGAAAACTTCTTGTAATATTCATCTTTCCCAAGAAAGGATGGGGGCTTTTGTTCTGACATAGAGTCTCTGCTTTTGCCCTTTATTTATGCAGTCATGGAATAATTTAGGTTGGAAGGGACCCTTGGAGATCTTATAGCTCAGAAAGCTATATGGTCCATGCAATCTCCCTTTGAGTAATTTGGCTCATTCCTTTCGTTGTCTTCAGGTCATTAGAGAACGTACAACTCATGTAACTAGGGACACAATAAATCTGCTACTATAACTTAAGCTTTATGCTTTTATTTAGGAAGCCAAAACTTCTTTTATATTTTATTAATCTATTGACCCCAAAACAATCAAAGTGTTCCCAGGATCAAATTTTATTAATTAGTGATGATGTCACAACTTCCTAATAGAAAGCTGAAGTAAGCTTTTTTAAAATAGAACCTGATTTTGTCTGGCTTTTGCCCAAGGGCACAATCAGGAAAGAGTGTGTAAACAGCCTTTCCTCTTACAGGGCACAGTGAGAGAGAAATATTTTTCCTTTTCCATTCATGAATCCAGCCAGACAAGAGGAATGGGTATGGACTCACATAAAATATGTAATTGCCACTTTGCTTCACGCGGTGGCGGGAGATATGCAAAGGAAATCTGAAAGGCACTGTGCAGAAACTTCCCTTGAGTAAAACTGCTGCATTTATGGGCAAGGAAAGGCGGAACAGTAAAAGCCAAATAGCATCAACTAAAGCCCACTGTCAGGATGCTGCATGAGCCAGGAGCTGAGGGGGACCCCAGGGCAGGGCAGGACAGAGCCTCGCCAGCCTGGGCTCAGTCCGACTGTGCCCAAGCCAGGCGAGCTGGGGACACCCAGAGATCATGGCCAGGTTCAGCCAAGAGTTGATGTCACTGGGCAGAGCATCTGATGGCATTAATCGAAGAGCTGACTGATGCCACAGCAGAAGCTTCTCTTCAGTTTTCAGATTTTTTGAGTGATTTTTTAAATCTCTTAAATAGAAACAGGGAACATTGCTTTCTTAACGTTTCTTTTCCACAAATACAATTGTTATAGTCACCAAAGACATGCAACACATGTGTAGACAGAAGAGAGAATGACCCTCATGACAATAAACTGGACCAATTGCCATTTCGTGATGATCAGAAAGAAAAGGAATTTCAAAGCCATGGAGAAGCTGACAAGTCCCCAGTGTCGTTATTTCCTTTTACTCTGTGGCGAAGTGATACATGAAAGGTTAAAAATCCATCTCAAAAAACCTAAGTCTAGTCTGTCTCTATCAAAAAAATCTGAAAACAAATTTTTAAATCTGTGTTTATACATGAGAACTGGAAAAAACAGTTATTTCTGGAGAAGCATTCAAAATAAAAAATACTTTCTTGTATTCATCCATTGAAAAACCAACAAAACCTACAGACGGCAAGGTAAGTCACATGCACATTTAAAAAAAAATAAAACCACAAAACAACAAACAAAACAGAACAGGGGAATAAAGAAAGGAAAACACCTTTTTCAATAAAAATACTGTTGTGGTGCAAATGTAACAACAGCAGTCAGAATCTTTGAATAGTTTGGATACAAGGATTGTTGCTCACAAATATAGAGAAGAGATGAAGGAAGAAAAATTGATGGAGAGGACAGAGCCAGATAAAGAGCTCTATAGGTTGCGTATGTTATGACCTGTGAGTTGTAAGTAAAGGAAGGTTGCACAGTTGGTACTACCCCAGGAGAAACCTGTGATGTGATTAAAAGCCAAACAGGCACAGCATTTTCGGCTGCTCCCTGCTGTCTTAGAAAGGAAAATTGTTTGAGTTTTCCAGGGTTCCTTTTACCTTCTACTGATGGCCGCCTGTGCTTAGTCCTCTACCTTCCTCTCTACTTGATTCCTGGTGCGTTAAAACTCCTTCTTTCCCACCCCACTGAGAACTAAAGCATGGGTAAGCTTAATGTACCCAGGCAAAAGGAATGGACAAGGAGGACAGTCTTATAGTAGCCTGAGCCTTGAAGCACCAGCTATTCTACATGGAGCAAATGACCTATCCTTAGTGAATACCATGGGATTGATTCTGAATCCTCTAACTGTGGTCTGGTAACACTTACTTGTCTGAGGGATACAACAGAAAATAAATGAGATTGCTCAGCATTAGTAAATATTGGTCATCTAAAGAAAGGAAGGAATATGAGGATAATATCAAGGTCACTTTCATCATGGGTCATCACCTTTTCGGAATGTCCAAGGCAGGCAGAGCACACAACTGTTGGGAAAGAATGTTGATGTGAAGCTATTTTAGGAGTTTCTAAGTAAGAAGAGTGTATAAATATATAAATATGGATATATAAATACATCAGCAATACCGTAATTTTGAGAGACATCGTACTTAATGGAGAAGGGGGAGAAGGGAGGGAAAGTAGTAAATTACTCCAGGACAGTCACAGAATCACAGCTATTTGAAATATAAATAGTTCATAATCTATCCCATAGATATTAGTCCAATTTCCAGTTGTAAGAAAGGAAAAGTATTTAACCCAATGCCCATTTGACAACTTTAGGAAATAGAACTGTCCCTGGAAGACTGACCCAGTACAAAGAACGAAATCACTACAATGATATTATTCATTTACTTTGCTACATTAACATCAAGTTTAACTGTGCTACAAGACATGTGAATTCCAATATAATATAAATGCACGTTTGTGTTCTGAATATTAATTAAAAAAAAACCACTAAATACGTCTGTTTAACAAAATTAGAACTTGATCCAGTATTGGTCAAAGACATGCTTGAACTGCCTAAGATGTAACTGCTAGAACATCGTAACACTTTCAGTGGGAACTCAGTTATGACTTAGAAACTATATTTTTGCACAGAAAATAGAAAGGAAACTGGAACTATGTCATGATGATGGAACTTAAATATCACTCCCAAAAAAGACAGCCTTCTGTCATATTATAGTCATGTATATATACTATATATGTGTGCCATGTAATTCTGCCAGCCAAGAAAACAGGAAGGTAAGACAGGATTTGGGGGGAAAAAGTAATGCAAGTAGAAGACAATTAAAGTAATATTTGCTAGATCAGTTTTTATCACCTTGGTGGGGAAGTCTCTACATCAGGACTCAAAATCCACAGACATCACTGAATTCTAGCTTAGGACTATGTTTTTTAATATCCAGAGAAAGGAGAGGCCTTTTTTATGTGCCTGACTAATCAATGGCCAGAAATAGCAAGGATTATTTTTCAGGGAAGGCTTGACAGAGAAGTGTCTGATGGGAATTGGTTTAATAAGATAACCTTTTAAAATGGTATATTCAGGAAATCCTTAGAGAAGCACATACCAGTGTTAATTTGACAGCCTTCTCTGTAGAAATCTTTTTTCTCTTAAAAGAAAATAAAAATAAAAGTAATGAAGCTCAATAGGGACAGATTTGTTTTTCTCTTTTCTTTATTTTTTTTTTTAATGAAATCCCAGAGTCTAATTAACCAAGCCTGTTTTTTTTTTTTTTGTTGTATTGAAATGTAAGCTCATTTAAAGCCAATGAGCCCATTCAACCATAATGGAAAGAGATACTGCTGCTCCTCTCTCCTCTCTGATATCACCTTTACCACCCACCATCTCATCAATATAAACCAACCAATATTAGTCCACATTAGTCATTAACTGCTTTGTAAAGAACTTTCTATTTTCTCATTTATTAAAAGTAAAAACAAAATCAGGAAAAATTACTCCTTTTTACTGCCTCAGAAACTGAGGTGAGGAAAGCTACCTATGGCACAACAGTAACTTCTTATGTGTCTATGTTAATGCATAGTACCGAAAGACATGATGCTTCATGCTGAGAAGTGTTGCAGTGTTGAATTGTCTATTGTTGGCTCTTCACATCTTATTCAAGTCCCTGTGATTTTTCCATCACCAATAACCCAAATATTTGATGAGCACAGACTACAAAATGACAAGACATCTTTACAAATTAAGATATATTACAATATACAATATTTTCAGAGAATTTTTAGAGCACTCATGGCTTACATATTTCTTTCTTTAAAGCTTTCTTTGAAATCTTAAGAGCCAAAGAATTATATTATGTCAAACAAAAATTCTTATACTGATGCATGCCTTCCAGAACTAGAACTGAATAAAAATGCAAAATAATCCATAAATTGCCAAAAAAAAGGCCGCTCTGCTCCTCCCACTGAGGACAGAGAAGCATACTTAATAAGCTCAGTGCAGACACAACACTAAGGCTAGGAAAACCCACAGTGTTTAATTAAAGAGTTTGTTCACGTTAANAGGCTAGGAAAACCCACAGTGTTTAATTAAAGAGTTTGTTCAAGTTAATTTCCCAGAAAATCTATTCACAAATAGCAGAAAATATTAATGCAAGATACACCTGTTGGACTGGACTGGACTGACAATATAAAGTCATTCAAATTCAGCTTCACTTTGCATCTTCATAGTACAAAGTGCCNAAAACCCACAGTGTTTAATTAAAGAGTTTGTTCACGTTAATTTCCCAGAAAATCTATTCACAAATAGCAGAAAATATTAATGCGAGATACACCTGTTGGTCTGGACTGGACTGAAAATATAAAGTCATTCAAATTCAGCTTCGCTTTGCATCTTCAAAGTACAAAGTGCTTTGAGTTCTTAGACTGGTCCTACAGATTCGTTACAGTTTCTCAGGTCCGAAAGACAGGACACCAGCTTCTCCTTAGTGTGTTACTAAAGCCCTAATTATTCAACTTTTTAATGGCAACTCCTTTGGGGCATGCCCTTGAAAGAGCCACTGCTGTTCCGGCATTACAGAAAGACAACAGCTTCCAGCATCCCCAAAATGTCTGGGATAAAAAGTAACCTTATTTATTTTCCCAAGTTGAAAAGAAAAAAAAAAAAAGATTTTCTTTCTCTTGGTTCAAAAAAAAGGTCTTTGGAACAAAGAGTGCATCTGAGATCCAACATCTAAAAATTATGGAGGAAAATAAATGCACATGGAAATACTACTAGTGATTGTTTTTATTCTTCAAAACACTGTGATTCACTCACTGCTGCATGATGGAAAGTTTATGCTGAATACTTGTTGTTAATTTTGAACTTCACATTTACATAGAAATACACCCAGATTTCTTCTTATCTCCCCCTTCTTTACATGGACTTGTCAGAATCTTATACTCCCCTTAATGATCTCCCTCAGTGTATTTTTATATTGTAATTTATTTACATACAAAACATAAATTTGAATCTTTCTTTTTGCTGCCTAACAGTTTACATCCTTGACATTATTTGTCTATTTGTGCATTCCTACTGTTGATTTCTTTCTTTTATATCAGCAGCTATATTTGCAATGTCCTTCAATACTTTTTAGATGCCTGTGTGCCTCATCTCCATTTCTCTTGAGACAGATTTAAACAGCAGCTAGTTTAGTCATTTTAAACTCATTATTTTCTATCTTTATTCATGAGTTTACATCCTTCCTGCTTTTTATTTTTTGTCACTGTAATTGTATAAGCCTCTCCAATTTCTCTTAACACACCAGCTATCTCCTTCTATATGTGTTGTAATTTCCTTTCTTCACACATTGTTCTTGTCTGGCTTACTGTCATATCCCTCCACTTGGCAGAAAACAAGAATGCTCAAATAGCCAGGCTGAACAAATCATATTCTTCATTATGCACAGCATCTTATTGATATGCATTTCTTATATACATTCTGAAATAATTGCTCTTGTAATTTATACTGCAAGTTCCTAGGAGGAAAAAAACCTCTCTTTGGAATTTCAGTATTTAATCTGAAATAATGCTCAGAAGCAGCACTTCTAATACATATTTGATTTAATCTTCAGGCACATGTATATTACTTAGTACGTGGGGGGATGGGAATACTGAGCATACAACAGTTGTGGGAGCATTACGTTCTTTAGGTAAATAATTTTGCAAATACCTCCTTGGCCTTGAGAGGACCTAACAATTTTTTTATTGCTATTTCTGTATATGTTTTTGTATGAGTTTGAATATATATTTCTATGCACCTCTACTTAATAAAAAAANTTCTTTCAGGATGGTGCCTACATTCCCCAGCTACACAGAGATCTCACCGCTCAGCTCAGCTCTGCTCCTGTTTGTTTGCCCAGTACCTGCCTTGGACTGGGCAGGAAAAGTTACCAAGCCTCAATAAGTGCCAGTGCACATGCTGCCGTGCCTTCCCTATGTTCAAATTGATTTTCTCTTGCCTGGGAGATGGAAAGAGGAACCACAGGACATTACTTCTGGAAGTGTATCTCCAACATACAACATGCCCCAACCGGAGCTGCAGACTTTAACCCTGCTCAGTTCTCATTCCTGTCAACTCAAAATGTACATTAAACTCTCACCATGCATGCA
>RSEF01000003.1:52043104-52055350 GCA_003993805.1 Himantopus leucocephalus | reverse complement strand
AACTATATCATAGTTTCCTTGCTGTACAATGGCCTCCAGCTCCGCCTTTTTGTTCCCCAAGTCCTCCTCCTCTGAAACTCTATGGAACTGTGACCAGTCCAACCCAGAAAACACAATGGCTACTGCACGACCTAAAGCCAGGCCAGCACAAGCCATGTTACCCAAACCTTAGGGCTGCAGGAGCAATGCTGCCGCAGTGCAGTCCTAGCCACAGCAGTCCCTGGGCACGGGGAATGGAAGTAGGGACAGGCTGCCAACAGGGATGGCCTCATCTCCAGCACACTGACCACATTCCCAAGTGCTCTGTAAACAGACAAACTCCAGCCAGCCCCAGAGCTGTACATCTTGCTGGTATCTTCCCCTTACTCCCCCTCCCCAATGCTCGGTTGCTTTGTTTTTAAAAATCTTTTTTTAAAGCATTTATTTATTTTTATCTCTCTTTTTTTAAAAAAGCTTTTTAAAATAGTTTTAAGGTTTTCCCACACTTCTGCTATGAATTATAAACCCTACTTGGTGCAGAGAGGATAAGCACTGGGAAGTCATGCCGTGTTATAACCTACATGGCTCTGTCCTTCAGAGTTCTGCTGACTCGCCACAGGTCCCAGATGGATACCACTCATTTCAAGAGCAGCAAGGTAAAATAATTTTAGTCCACAGTTGCAAGTGGCCTAGCGTTTGCCAAAGTTTTTGAACACTTAAGAGTATGAAGTCTCTTAGAATAGCTTGTTATAGAGGCAGACTGCATTTTGCCTGCTTTAAGGAGGTTTTGCCTATTTTGCCTGCTGTAAAAAGATTCAGAAGGGTTGTGAAAAAACTGTTCAGAGCCACCACAGCCTTAAAATAGTTTCCCCACTGTCACATTACAAATGATCCAGTGATTTACCCAGAACATGTGAAAGCTAAACAACTTCAATAATACAGTCCAGAAGTTTCTTGTAGGGCTTGAAAGGATGCTCCCTGGAGCATCTGTGATCCCCCTAGCAGAACAGACTTGAAAGCCTCCCACAAGACATTACAAAATGTTGAAAAGCCTTTTGAAAATAATAAGTGGCAAGTTGACTCTCATGCTGCATCTAAAACTCAAAAGTAAATCCTGCATTGCTGTGCTCTGGTCCTTTCCCAAAGTGCTGGTGATCACCTCCTTGCAGAGAAGAGGAGCCTTACTACCCACAGATAAAACACTGCAGTAGCTGCTTGAGAACAAGTTTACCCTAGGTTGCCATTGCAGCTCTCTAATGGATACCAGGAGCCATCCTGACCTCCCCTTCAGGAGGAACCTGAAGGGTTCTTGTTGTAGGACACACTATCCAGCTTCTGGCTGAAGCTGCATCTCAGTGAGCTACTGCGCAGCCAGCTGCAGCAGCACTTGGCAGTGGACGAGCCAGAGCAGCCAAAGGCATTGAACATGGGATGATCTGAAGAACATGATTTTTCCTGGAGTGGAAAATAAACAGCAATAAAAAAAACAACCTGGGGGAGATATGATGAGCAAAAGCATCAGTGCTCTCCAAGGTTCAGCCCACTTCTCTGCATCTTCAGACGTCCATAAGCAGCTATTTGTCTCATCTTACCAACTCCTTAATGCAACCTGCGCACTGCTACTGTGTCTTTCAGGCCCAGATGGAGATGCCGGGAGATCCACCTTTCCTTAACACTTCATTTCGAAAGCAGTCATCGCTCACGGTTGCCAGCAGTGTAATGGAAATATTAAACCACACGCAATAATCAGGGCTACCAGGGCAACTCTTCTGCAACACATTATCAGCCGACAGCACGGGCATTTCACTGCTTTACACTCATCTATACAGACACCAGAAAAAAGCAAACTCATCAAATTTACAGCAGGAATGGGTGTATATTTCCCTATTATTGACTCCACAATCAAAACAGAGAGCAAGGATAGAAATTTAAAGGGGATTTTGTTCTCTTATTTTTCCAAGCTGCAGCTCTTACTTCAAATGTTGCCATGAATTTTGCTCAATACATGTTAATTGAAGCTTCATTTTTCAAAGTAGCAAGGTCTGAGTAACTCTTACAATGTCATCTGCTATATCTGCATCTTCTCCTTCTCACCTCTTTCATCTGTGAAGTTTAACTCAAAGGCAAATTCACTCCTCGACTTCTGACGTTGTTTTTCAATGTTACGGGGCCAAAGAATTCAAATGAGGTCCTTTATGTGCTGCTAAAAATACAAATATTCTGCAGACTGGAGGGAAAAAATAAACTGTATGTCAAATTAAATGGGCAATTTTTCAAGACATTTACAAAGTGGAAGTTATTCTGAACATCTTTGACCACACTCTGTAATAGAATAACCAGAGGAAGAGTGACTCGATAACATGGGAGGGTTTACACAGCAGAAGACAGCAGGGAGACCACATGTATTTTGGCATCCGCCACTGTGAAAGCCTCCCTGCAGCCAGAAATGCCAGACTGGTGCAAAGGAGCAAGATTTGCATCTCATGCCTGGAACGTGCACATTTGTTTTCTCTTTCTACTACAACAGCACAAAAATCCAAATTTAGGAAGAAACCTGAAAGCAGAGAAATGGTTGATGGCAGTAGGAGGGATGGAGATGGCAAGTGGCTGCACCGGCCTTGGTGTCTGACCACAACACTGCTGCTTTTTGGAGTACAAAGGTGATGATGTGCTCGACTAGGTGATTGTTCAAAGTACTCTGGAGAAAGAACAGAACATAGCTTAGCTCTGTAACAGCCGATGTTAAATATAGATATTGAATATGGTATTTTTATTATTTAATTCTGCACATACTTGAAACCCAGAGTAGTTTGACACCATGAATTTGCTTGAAATGACATCTTGTGTATATGACAACTACTGAGACATTTCTTTTCTGGAGACCTTGACGAAACACATCATTCTGCCCTGATATAAATAGGCTACCTATAAATAGGTGCAGCCTGTACCTGCCACGCTTCTCCATATACCTATATAAGACTGAAGACTTTCTTTTTTTTAATACACCACTCAAATAACTTTCTCAAGCCTACCACCCAATTTCCTCCTCCGAGTACTATATTTTCCCAGCAAACAGTTGGTTTTTCCCATGACAAACACACAAGGTGAAGCAGCTATGAACACGATTGGTAAGAAAATGTGAACAATGCAAGAATGGTATTAGATAAATTTACTAGGATATAATCAACAGAAAGTCCCATGCCATACACACTTAAATTCAACTGGGAAACGAAGTTACCAACTAGGTCCTTTTAAAAAGAATGAGTTGAAAAACCCCACAATCTGTCATCTCACACTAAAACTTACAATTTAAGGAAGTAAAAATCAATCCCAGCAACAGTAAGCCTAAAGACGCTTAATGAAAATGCATGTTACTGTCTACCCACATTCAACGGTATCTAGCCATTAGCAAACTTGAAATAAAATATCCAAATTTTGGATGAGAACAGCTTTCTTGAAATTAATTCACCAGCTGGGATCTGAAGTATGAGCAGCAGAAAGAAGGTATCTGCACCAAGTCTTGAATTTTTAATGCAAAAACTGTTATCCATACATGAGGTTTACTATTATAACCCTCCCCCAAAAGTCCCGTATTTTTCCAGTAATATCTTCCGAGTTCCTGCCACCCCGCGCAGGGTGGTATCCACCAGGACCAGCCTGGTCAGGAGCATGGGAACCTCTGGCCACCAGCCACCCAACCTGCGTGTTGCAACCCTGCTCGCTGCCCAGAAGAGGAACTGAGCATTTCCCACGGCCCAGCAGCACTGCTGCTCCTGCTGCAGCCCAGGGCACACACGTGTTCCCTGCCACCCCGAACCACGATGTGATGTCTCCAGCTTATAAACCCATTAGCAATCACCCTGCCTGGTTCACTCCCTCTGCACCAGTACTTGCAGAAGACACAGACACACACACTGCCACCTCTTTCCACAGAGGTCGATTGCCAAGGCCACATCTGCAGCCCTCTGCTCACCACCAGGCCCTCCTCTCCCCACTGCTCCATTTACACGAAACAAGGACTAACTTCCTTTAAATTTAACCAGGATGTGAGACCTGTACGTAGAATTTAATCCATCAAAAATGCAAACGGATGTGGTCTAAGGACTGGAGCTGATACATCAAAGGCTCAGCTGATGGGCCCTGGAGAGGGGTTGCAGGTGGTTGCACACCAGCATGTCTTAAGATGCCCTCCCAGAAATTCACTGCAATTGCGATTCCAGACCTGACTCCTCTGAGCCCTCCTCCCAAAGTGGTTTTGCTGTTGGGATCTGGGTGAGAAAGCAGTTTCCCAGCCTTTGAACAGAGTAGCTGTGGTGATGCTTCCAAGCAACCCATCTGAGCCAAAGCTGCTCAATTTTCAGTCTCTTCAAGGCCTTTCTGCCTCCTTACAAGGAAGGTATGAAAGTTTTACATGCTCTTACACTGGTTTTACACAGGCTTTATAGTGTCAGGCTGCACTAGCTGTATTGCTTGACTGTATTGCTCGACTGTACCATTTTGCTGCAAGGTGAACTGTAGATCCACTGTCACTTGGCAGAAAGGCTTCTGAAAATGAGTGGAATCTCCTCTTTTTAGGAAGTACAGCATAGAACCATGTTCTCAACCTTGGGCTGGATTTGCGGATATTCTGTAACGCAATTTTTAAATATTTTATACTGTAGAAAAGTATCTACTCAAGCCACTTGAGATTACAGACTGTATGTTTTGGTGCTTTCTCTGTTCCCGCTGCATCCACCAGTTAGAGCAAATTAAAGGCAAGCATGATGCAGGAGTACAGCCAAATACAGTTGACTTACAAAATCTTAACAGTTATCTCCCCCAAGCAGAGTCATCTCAACCTCCTGCATCCCTCCTCACTCCTCAGCATGCTCCATCTCCAGGACAAAACTTGTAAAATTTGCATTTTTGCTTCACTAACCTCTCACAGCACCGTATGATTCTCCTGTCCAGCTGCACCCAAGCACACGGAAAAGTTTGTGATTTTTCTGCTGCATGCTATTACAAGCAGAAGGTCATTGAAAAAAGGAGAAACGAGTTTAGGTGCAGGTGTGTTGGAGTCCTAAATGTGCCCAATTAACTACTAACAGAGATTGCTGTTAGGAGAAAAGANAAAAGAAAAAAAAAAGGCAAATTTTGACACACCATACTTAAACATCATGCTGGCCTGTATCAGACTGAAACTACTGCTGTGGAATAAAGTCAAAATGTACATACTTACTACAACCACATCCACCACTGCCGAAACTCAAGAAGTCGCCGTTCCTGTTTCACATTCTATTTTAAAAACACATTTTAACATAGCGTTTTATATCTTTAGCCATCTATGGCTAAAGCCTGCAATTTTTCCTTTAGGGGAGCAGGCTAAAAGGAAATGCTTATGCATCTATGCCAGTGGAAATACTCATACAACACCTGCTATGAGGTAAGACCCTCGCACGAGGTACTCCTGCAGTCCGCACCACTTCCCAGTAAAGCACTGCTCTCACTTGTAAAGCTATGACTAGTTGCAACAGTGACTTGTGCACTTGCACGCCCTGGAATAAACCCGGCCATGCAAAGCAGTGCAGAAGTATGCTTACAAAGTGGCTAAAGTAAGCTGCGGAAAGTTGAATAAACCCTTTCAGGGCTTTTTAAGGGCATCAACAGGCACCTTGACATGCTTCGAAGCATGCAGGCTATCGGCTTGCAGCAAAATCCCCATCCTGTTTGCCTGGTATCATTCGGGGGGCACAGTCAGCAGCCGCAAGCCGAGGGGAGCAGTCATCAGAGGCTCTTCTCCCACAAGCTTAAAGCGTTTCAAAAGCAAAGCCACGGGGTTACACCACTGCACACACCTACCAAGCACAGCCAAAACGAGCATGGCTTTGGGTCTGCTTCGATGGCATGGCCACGGCCCGTGGAAACCTCAAAGCCTCCCAAGACATCCAGGAGGAGCCATGGGTTGTTGCAGGGCTGTGTGCCCAGGAGGTAACAAGCGCAGGAGGAAGTGACGGCCACGTGCCGCCAGCTGCAGGCAGAGCTTCTGCTTCGTGAGACCCGGCTCCCCAAGCGGAAGTCAAGCTGCTCCTGAGGTCTTGCTACAAGACCAGCCAGCGTCCCCACCTCCAGCGTCACAGCTGCTGCAGTATTTTTTTACTAGAAACCCAAATTTCAGTCTCAAAATCGACAACACACGCTTGCATCGAGGACTTCCGCTGATCCCCGTCTGCAACTCCTCTCTCATTAACAAACCCAGACTGCAAACAACCTGGCCAGGCACCAGCTTTAAAACAACATGTCACCAGACTGCACATCACCAATCTTAGCCCAAATCTGGCACTCACTTACAACCCTGCTACTGAAAAGGAAATCAGCCTTGCACTTACAAAGTGAATTATGACTTCAGGAATGAAATTACTATCAAGCAGGATGAACCAACATACAGGAGATCCTGTTTGCATGTTTATTTCCTTGACTACAACAAAAACTCAAAAGCACACAAGCAAGGGGTTTTTTTTAAGAGCGTAAGGAGCACTAAGCCAGCTAAATTGCAAGGAGGTTTATGTTTTAACTGTCTCGGAGTCTTTGAAAAGGACTGCCCATAGACTTTATACGAGTCACAGATGTGTTACAGAAAATTCAAATGAGCTCCTGTCCCAGTAAACTTGCATTGTATCTGAAACTGCACTGGATGCTGTGCTGGATAAAAACACGCTCACCTCCCTTAGCAGAGGCACTGGGAACACTCAAGTGAGAACCTCCACTGCAACTTGCTTTTATGCTACCAGCATGTCCCAACAAGCCACAGCATCCAGCATCATCACAGACAAGATCCTGCTGATTTATCAGCACCTGCACTCACAGCACGCGACGACTCTCAGGGCGATTCTCACCTGCTCTGGAGCTGGTTTGTGAGTTCAGAGAAGGGAGCGTGGAAATGCAACCTGGCTCCAAGCAACATGCCTTTACCTGAGCCTGGTATCAGGTGTCAAGATGCATCAGTTCAGCTGGAGTTGTCCTCTCCTCTGCGGGCATCTACCTGGCAGGAGCTGGCTGTCTCCGCTGTGGGGTTGGCGAGGACCCCCATCCACCGCAGCCCCACCGGTCAAATGCCCTGTGGCGTCACTCGCGCTGCCCCAGCTCAGTGCAGCAGCTCTCCCCTCCGCTCCTCTGGCACATGAGAGCTCACGGTGAGCCACTGGGAGAAAAGGCAAGGCAGGAGGCAACCCGCACGCAGGCTCTCTCTTCTCCTGGGCTGACTGCAAAGGAAATAAGAAGTTGGTAAGTCTTCCAGTTCTGGCATGGTGGGGCCAGCATCCTTTGCCAGTGCAGGGAGTCTTTGCACACAGAGGAAAGGCAGATCCCATTGGAGTGGGCAGCAAGGCAGCATCTCCGCCTGGTGGAGAAGGAAAAGGCTGTAATGGGAACGCACCCAGTGGCAGAAACGCTCATCTGCATTCACCTGCGCTGCAAGAAAACCCTTGGTTTGGGTCATGCTCAGATTTTGTTGATTCAGTGGGTTTTTCAGGATTACTTTTCTCCCCACCTAGCTCACAGCATCAGCCCAGCCAAGCACAAACTTGTGCTAACACAGAGGACTCGTTATAGGGATTTTGTTTGGGGCTGGGCAGGAATTTTACAACTATCTGACCATATGTGCTAGGTAGAAGAAAATCAGCCTACATGCCTCCAGCTGCACATCATCATTTTGTTTATTCAGGCATGCTCAGCTCAGACATGTCCCAGCATCTGGTTTGCAGTGGCTGGCTGTGTTTTAGCCCATTTTCTGTCCTGGTTGAGTGGCAGGGGATGGAGGGGTTTCCCATGCAGATCTCAGAATCCATCACACCTTTGTACCAGCAGACACATGCTACAGGCAACTCTGCAGGCAGAATATGCCCCCTGCCCAAGCCATAGGCACAGTATTACACACGACTTCAGCCAATCTAAAAGCATGCTGCCTCCAAGAAGGGATGCAATGAGGGGTGTTCCAGGCTGTTCCTCCAGGAACAAGCTGAGGGAAAAGGGAGAAGGGACTTTGGTCAGGTTAAGATCAGTAACACAACATCACTGACTCAGAACGGCAGAAGGGATGGCACCAGCAGCACCACCTGAGCCATTTTCCAGTGCTTGTAGTTCCTACCCGATACATCCAAACAGCTAATGCAGTGCAAAGGACAACCAGAGCACAACACACAGCTATCATTTTTTAAAAACAAGCTTTTAATTTTCACCTTAAGCAACCCAAAGAAGCAACGCACTGGTTTCACAAGTGTGAAATTGAGACATCACCCCAAAGTGCAACACTTCTGTTTGAACACAGCAAGCACTGGGAGGGGGAAGTGTGTGCCCATGCCTGGGAGACAAAGCACAGCTCACTTTTGTCATGAGCGGCCACTTTAGTAACACCACCTCTCCTCCAATCCCCCTCATAAGCACCTGTGAATGGACTTTTGCCCATGTTCCTGGGCTGTCCTGTGCTGAATTTCCCTGCTGTGACCCCTCCAGTACCTGGACATAACAACTCGGAGACCCCAAAGTCCAGAAGACTTCACACCCTTTCAGAGGTGGCCACTTTTATCATCAAGTAACCTATAACACAGATTACATTACATATACATTATCACTGAGTATCTTATAATAGGGCTTACACACATAATAATGCAGATTATACACATTTCCCTCTGTTCTCCCAATTTGCAACAAGCTTTTAAAGTATGATGTCAAGCTGTCATCACAATGATGATAATACTTTGCCACTAGACTATGGCAATACCATGAAACCTAAATACATTGACCAAGTCTTTTAGTTATAGAAATAACTAAAAACCTATGTAAGGCTGCATTTACGTGCTATCCACCCCCCTCAACACTACCAGTGTGCATGGCAGTGCTGCCAGTAAATCAAACCTCAACCCTCTCCCCACCATCCTTCCTGTGCTCCCATCTCACTCTCATTTTCACACACGTTTTCTTGCACTGTGCCTTAGTACTCAGGTTAAGGTCTTCTGCCCAAGGATGGAGATGGGAGAAGAGAAGCAAGAGGGCTAATAAAAACATTTGCTCTCCTCCCTGCTTACACTCGGGTGAGCCCAGCTTTGGTGGTTCTGCAAAGCTCAGCTGTTGCAATGTCAGAAGACGTGGCTTTAGACGTAAGCTAAACCCTCTGAGTGGAACAGTGAGTCTACAAGCAATTCTTCAGCAGCTTCTATTTTTACACCTTACGGGGAATAAAAGAATATCCAAACATTTTTTTTAAGCTCTTTTGACAGGAACTCATCTTCTCCAGACAACAATAGCAAAAAACCCAACCAAACAAAAAACAGCACAAAACCCCAAAATGCATGAATTATTTTTTTTTTTAAAAAAAATCATTATTTAAATGATTTCTCATTAAAAAAAAAAAGTGAACCAAAGAATGCAAAAGTCCATGTGCTGCTTTGGGAATTGAAGACTCATTTTCTCTCTGCACTCCCCCCTTCCTCCATTCCAGCATTTATAAAAAGCCCAGAAAAGCCGCTGGGGGGGGAGGGAACTCCCCTTTTTTGGGCGTGATGTATTGACCTGGAAAGAAACTATATAAACATGCAGCTTAGGAACCAGCTTCTTCTGTTTGCTTAAGACTGGAAGAGCAGTTTACATTTCTGTAACCATAAACTAAAGGAAGCTACATCAAAGGTCATTCTCCACTTGGACATGCGTTCCTCTCAAAACATTGTATTTTATTCTTTTCAGTCCATGTAGTGATACCACAGGACATGCTGCTCTTCCTTTTTACCATCCCCATGGTCACTCTTACCTCCAGCTATACACGGCAATTTTTGGTAGCTAAAAGATCCTGTTGCATATCATTTTGCTATTTAAAACTTTTCCTGCTTTTCAGCTTGGCAGCCACCACCAGCTAGAGGCCACCCACACCTAACACGTGCCTGAAGCAGCGTGGTGAAGACACACATCCTGGCTGATACCCAAGATGTCACCCTCAGCACTGTGGAGCTAGCAATGATCACTAGCCAAAACCAAAGGAACAAGGATGCAAAAATAAGGTATTGTGCTGCCAGCAGCCTACGCTCTCCTTGGCACAGAGGGGTGGCATGTTTCTTAAAACATAAATAAGGAAATAACAAATGTACCATTATATAAAGTCACCAAGACAGATGATTAAATAAATGGGTAGAAAGTTAAAAATGCACTAACAGCAAGATGCAGCTTGTCTGTGGAAAACTTGCCCAAAATAATCATTGAGGTGAATGATTTATAAGTTATAGATACATAACTTGAGTCAAAGTGAGACCTATGCTGACCCTGTGGGTCTTGCAGCGCTTGCCAGAGCCCCTGGCTGCACCCCATTTTTAGGACGGGAGACAGCTCGAGCCATTAGCCTGACCCTGACCCAGACTAATGCCCACCCCCTAGGAAAATACATATTTTAAATGAGGTTCTCTGAGTACCGCCTTCATTCCTTCAACCACTTTAATGAGTTTCATCAGCTCACACTGCCTCCAAATACAGAATCCCATGCAGTAAATTATTTGTATCTGGCAGCCTCTGCAGAGAACACTCCCTGACCATTTTGCTGGCAGTACATTGACTTGCATTACCTTCAAACAGCATCTTTGGGCCCTAATGGGCGAGCTGTTGTTAACTTCTTTTCTTCTACCAAAGCCCCACGCAAGCATGTCCAGTAATAGAAAACTTCAGGGAAACAAGAAGTATTTGATCCACCTGGAAAGTACTGAGAAAACGTTTCCCAAAGCTCTTTTACAGCCTTGAACCATAGGACAGTGTTAGGATACACAACATTTTTAAGGAGTATGAAAGCAATCTTTTTTAAATTACGACATAAACTTTCCCTTCCTTTTTGCTAGTTGATAACACCTAAAATTACCCCAACTGACCAGTCACAGGAATTTTTGCTATTTTTTTGTGCAAAAGCAACATTTTATGTAAACAAGAAGATTCAGTGTGTTCCCTTTGAGGAAATTGTTCACACAAGAAGTCCTCCCCCCTTCCCTTCGAGGAAAACATGTTTATAAAATCCAACTGGAGGTGAAGACTTAAGGCAAATGTAATGCTTCAGCTTATGAAACAGCAATGGTTGTGTAGGACACGACCCTGTTAAAAGCAGCTCGCCAGTCAGTTTAAAAATACCTTCAGGGTTCTTGCTTGGTTTTGTTTTGTTTTAGTAGTGTTGAAATGAACATCTGTGTCATTTTGTCAGGGCTTCAAAATACATCTTACAATTCACAATGTATTTGGCTGTTACCACTTTACCACAGTTGATGTAAAGCTAAACCTGACACTAAAAATGAATCACAGAATGGTTTAGGTTGGAAGGGACATTGAAGATCTTCTATTCCAACCCCCCTGCCATGGGCAGGGACACCTTCCACTAGACCTGTTTGCTTAAAGCCCCATCCAGCCTGGCCTTGAACACTTCCAGGGATGGGGCAGCTACAACTTCTCTAGGCAACCTGTTCCACTGCCTCACCACCCTCACAGTAACGAATTTCTTCCTGGCATCTAATCTAAATCTACCCTCTTCCAGTCTGAAGCCACTAATGCTCACCCTATCACTACACGCCTTTGCAAAAAGTCCCTCTCCAGCTTTCTTGTAGGCCTCCTTCAGAAATTGGAAGGCCACTATAAGGTCTCTCCAGAGTCTTCTCTTCTCCAGGCTGAATAAGCCTAACTCTATCAGCCTGTCCTCATAGGAGAGGTGCTCCAGCCCTCTGATCATCTTCATGGCCCTCCTCTGGAATCGCTCCAACACATCCATGTCCTTCTTATGTTGGGAGCCCCAGAACTGGACACAGTACTCCAGGTGGGGTCTCACAAGAGTGGAGTAGAGGCGCGGAATCACCTCCCTCCACCTGCTGGCCACACTTCTTTTGACGCAGCCCAGGACACGGTTGACTTTCTGGGCTGCGAGTGCACATTACCGGCTCATGTTGAGCTTCTCATCAGCCAACACCACCAAGTCCTTCTTCTCAAGGCTACTCTCAACCCATACTCCACCCTGCCTGTACCTGTGCTTGGGATTTCCCCGACCCATGTGCAGGACCTTGCATTTGGCCTGGTTAAACCTCATGAGGTTCGCCCAGGCCCACCTCTCTAGCCTGTCCACGTCCCTCTGGATGGCATCCCTTCCCTCCAGTGTGTTGACCGCACCACAGTGCTTGGTCTCGTCAGCAAACCTGCTGAAGGTGCACTCAATCCCACTGCCCGTGTTGCTGACAAAGATGATAAACAGCACCGGTCCCAGTACTGACCCCTGAGGAACACCAC
>RSEF01000003.1:52030771-52043094 GCA_003993805.1 Himantopus leucocephalus | reverse complement strand
CTTTTGGCATATACTGCTGTAATATGTATCTGTTCTGCAAACTGCCTTCTATGCTGTTCACAAAGGCATACGTATACTGCTTCTTTCCTTTATTTGATGATGATCTCACTTTTTCATGGAATCATCCCCCCCCCCCAAATATATATTTATTCTTATTGTATTTTGATTGACAGCCTGGTTTAAAAGTATTTTTTGAAATATAATATATTAGATAAATGTAGCTGCTTTCTTCCAAACACAGAAATAAGAGTCTAGAAGCAAATGAACAAAAACCTGGCGATAGATAATGTCTTCTCCAAATAATTCATACTGACTTATCACAGATAAGCATATTATTAACATTGCTCTTCTTTAAGCCTTAGAAGCTGTCTGTAACCTTGTCTGGAAAATAAAATGAGACTACAGCTCTCCTGTCTTATCTGCTGTAAAAAAGCCTTGACTAAGAAGCGTGGCAACTAGAGTTGCTTGGGTATAATGGGTATAATGACAAGTTGCCCCTGGTAGGCTTCATTCTAGGTGCCCATGAAATTGAGATCAGCTTTGATCACTACTGTGGGATGAATCCTAGGATCTCTGGCCTCATACTGAGGGCAAAGAGAGTGACACAGGAGTCAGCTCCTTCTTTACCACAGGGATCTAAGTATAAAATGGGAATCTAAAGCAGGGGTTAGGGAGGGCAAGTCACAGGATACATAAGGTACAATATATCTTGAAGGAGTCATGGCATGTCAATAGCTTGATTCCTTCTTCAAAAGCTTATGAATGTGTCTCCTATATACTGCAGAGATGATTTACAAAGACTGACTGACCTGGCAGAGTGTGCATTCAGGCTATTGTCTTATGCACTCAGGCTATTGTCTTATAAGTAAATTTTCTGACGTATTGTACTGAAAGCAGCTCCTACTGTAGGTGCTTCTGCTGATGCAAAGTCTCATGGGACAGGTGCTCCATGGGGAAGCCTTGCAGATGTTGAGATTAAATAAACGTTCTCAGAAAAGCACCTACAAGCACCTCTGACACAGCAGAATGAGCCCTAATAATGTCTCCTGGATCTAATGTCTCCTGGATCTAATTTGTCCGACTTGTAACATAACCTGAAACACTCTGAAAACCACTTAGATCAACTCTTACTGGAAATGCGTTCAACCTTTCAGCAAAGTGTAGAAAAAAACAAGTACACGTCCTGGAGTGCTTTGTCCACTGATATGAGAAAATGAGGGCTCCATGTTATCTCATATAGATTCATCAAAACTAAGATGAGTCTTGAGAAAAAAATCCTTGATTAAGAGAAGCTCTGAACTACATTACTGGTGGACTGGATGTTGTCTGAAAGATGCATTAGACAAGTACAAAACTCTCTGAGGACGGGAAGAGGTCAGCCATAAGTCTTCTATCTTCCTATCTGGTGCAATAAGTGCAATCAAGGAGAAATTCACAGACAAATACAGGAAAACAAACACAGAATCATTGAATCATCTAGGTTGGAAGGGATCTTTAAGATCATTGAGTCCAACCATCAACCTAACACTGCAAAAAAACACCACTAAACCATGTTCCTAAGCACCAAATCTACATGTCTTAAATACCTCCAGGGATGGCAATTCCACCACTTCCCTGGGCAGCCCGTTCCAATGTTTGATAACCTTTTTGGTGAAGAAATTTTTCCTAATATCCAGTCTAAACCTCCCCTGGTGTAACTTGACGCCATTGGCATAACTTGATGTCTTGTCCTGTCGCCTGTTACTTGGGAGATCAACCCCCACCTCACTAAAACCTCCTTTCAGGTAGTTGTAGAAAGTGATAAGGTCTCCCCTCAGCCTCCTTTTCTCCAGGCTAAACAACCCCAGCTCCCTCAGCCAATCCTCAGGCATGAGTAGAGGCTCTGTAGATCTTCTAAAACAATGTTATTAGCCTATGTCAGAAAAAAAAAAACAACCTCACTAAAAATATACAGACTCTGTCTATGCCTGGATGACATAAAACCAGTTACTTCTTAATGAGTGGTGATATGGGTGATAATGGTGGCAAACATTTAGGGAGGCTTTTCAGAGAAATCTTAACTAGAGGCAAACAAGCCAAGGTGGGTCCAGAAGCACTTGCTGAAATGATTGGATTTAGTAGCTTGGGTATAATGTCCCACAGACATAACTATAATACTTATGTACTTGAACTGGTATGTTCATGTAACACTGCACTGCTTTTTGTGTGTGTTGTTGTGTGGGCCTCTGACATCTAAAACACTTCTGCACCATATTCCACATTGTTTTCAGATTATCGCTATACCAAGCAAAGTGAATAATTTAAGGTCTTTACAGTGACAAAATAATCTATATTCTCTGCAATTTTTGCCTCAAGAATTATGACTGCATTATTGACACCAAAGCATAAATGCCTTTTCTGGAATATCTAGTTTTCCTCACAAGCTATTTTCTGCTGTCATTATTATGTTCTGCCCATGATTTGACATGCTATGAAGATTCATGGTGCACATCCAGAACTGCTTTGGTGTGATGAAAGCTCATGTCCTCTTTCTGAGCAAGTCTGCTGATGCAGAAAGAAGATGGAAAAAGATATGACTTCTTAGGACCAAATTTGACACAAGAATATGGTGGCCGTATAGATCCTTGGCAGGAATGAAGGCAAGCAGCATCCTGGGTTGTATTGATAGCATAGTCAGTGACTGTGGCATGTGATTACCTCCCCACTACCACCACCCTTTACTTTGCACTCATCAGGCTGCATCTAGAATACTGCATACAGTTTGTGAACCCCCAACACAGAAAGACACTGATAACCTGGAGCACATTCAGCAGAGCACCATCAAGATGATCCAGAGCTGCAGTCCATGCCCTTTGAGGACAGGCTGAAGGACTTTGGCATATTCAGCCTGGAGAAGAGATGGTTGCAGGGGAATCATACAACAGCCCCTCATACCCAAGGGGTGGTTATCAAGAAGAGAGAGACAGGTTCTTCATGGTGAAGCATGGTGGGAGGATAAGAGACTATGGGCATTACTTGAAACAGGAGAGGTTCAGACTGGGTATGAGGCAAAACTCTTTCAGGCTCAAGCAGTGGAACAGATTGCCCAGGGACGCTGTGTCACCTCCATCCTTGGAGGTTTTCATGGATCCACTGAATAAAGCCCTGAGCAACCTGGTCTAAGCGCATAGCTTACCCTGGTTTGAACAGGGAGTTGGACTACAGTCTTCCTGAGTTACCTTCTAGACTGAGTGATTCTGTGATTCTGGCTACACTTAGGCTGGTTGTTTGTAGCTCTCTTGGACCAAGACAGGAATCAGCAGATAAAGCAATCCTTATGGTGTGACCAAGGTATGAGTAAGCATCCTACAGGGAACTCAGATTGTGACCTCCTTTTGAACAAAAAACCCTACATTTCTTGTTCTTGTCCGCCACAAATATGTTCACTGACAAATAATCCTTATCCTCAAAGATCAATTGAATTGATGAATGAATCATTAATTGCCCACTTTGTTCCACTTCACTCTGTTGAAAAATGTCTGTGCTGATTGCCTGCCAATGTATTTTGTTGTCCCAGCAGATGAACTGCTGTGAGCATAATCTGATGTTTGCATCAGTTCCATAACCAATTTCATAACTGTCTCTTGTGGTGCAGAGGAGTATTCATCCCACCCAGTTTACATAAACTACAGCCGTTGTATTATCTGCCAGGAGGAAAATAAGGCATTCTGTAAAAGAGCAGTTAGACCTCCGTGCAAGTGTTTGCACTACACCGAGTTCTACACCATTTCTGCGTGAGTGTGACTTGCATTTAATTCTGGCCTATGTGGGCTCACCAAGTCCAAGAAAGAAATATTTGTCATAGTAGTGTTGTGGGGGAAAAACAGGCTATTTCTATCAGATCAGGGAGGAGAAAATATCCTACAGAACTGCTGGAAGGGTATCTGAACTCTGTTGCCTGACATACAGTCTGTCACCTAATCTTGCTGTAAGCCTACAATCTCTATACGATCTCCAAAATGTGGAAAAGGTTGAGTTGTCTGATGAACTGAGACAAGTTGCCACTGTTGCTTGGGGCAGTGCCTGAGGTTGTGTGCTAAGGGAGCTTAATGTCAGGTCCATCCTGAGTTAGGTAGCTCCTTAGTATCTAAAATTCAGAAAAAGCTTTTTTCTGTTAGCGTTGAAACAGTCTGCTCTGTTCTGACTTTTCATCTGAAGAGCATGAAGAATGGTGTGAAGTTCTGAACCTCACGATGAGTCAGGGGTCCATGCAGATTTGCAAGACATGCTGTATTTCCTAAAGAATGTAGCTACTACATGGAAAACATTGAAAGTACCTTCGTGGCATGGACAATTTAAGAAGAACTCCTCTGTACTGGAAGTGGTTTTGGCCACCTGGATATCAAGGAAACTACAGGAGAACGGTCATATATAAATATTTTCTACTGTGGTGGGTTAACCTTGGCTGGCTGGCAGGTGCCCACCAAGCCACTCCCTCACTCCCCCTCCTCAGCAGAAAAGAGGAGAGAAAATAAAATTAAAAACTCATGGGTCAAAATAAAGGTAGTTAATAAAGAAAACCAAATGCCATGCACAGAAGCAAAGGAGGAAAAAAAAGATTTATTCTCTACCTCCAACAGCAGGTGATGTCCAGCCACTTCCTGAGCAGTAGGGCCTCAGTATGTAGCAGTTGCTTTGGAAGACAAATGCCTTAATATTGAATGCCCCCCTCCCTCCTCCTTTCTCTTAGCTTGTGCTGCTGAGCGTATCATCCTATGGTAGGGAAACTCTGGTCAGTCTGGGTCAGCTGTCCTGGTGATGTCCCCTCCCAACCTCTTGCCCACTCCCAGCCTACTGACCTTTGGGGGTGAGGGGGAGGGTGGTGGAGAGTGCCTCAGTGCTGAGCAAGCACTGCTCAGCAGTGGCTGAAACACCGGTGTGTTATCAACACTTTTCTAGCTATAAATACAAAGCACAGCACTATGAGGGCTGCTGTGGGAAAAGTTAACTCCATCCCAGCCACATCCAATACATATAAAAACAAATTCTAGACTTGACTCCTAGTGTGTTGAGGAAGAGTATCTCCTATAGCAGAGAGAGAGAGAAAGAAGGAGGAAGAGAGGGAGAGCAAGAGAGGCATTCGCTTACGAGAGGCATTTGGCTACAACATTAGCAAAGAATGAGTCAAAAATAGCTCCCACTCATCTGGCTGCCACCCAAGTGGGAAAAGTAAGTTGTTTAACTTTTGCAAGAAGGGATGATCCAAAAGAGCAGTCACTGCAAAACTCTTAGTCATTGTCTTCTCTTCCCAAGAATTCGTGCTACTACCATATAGTCCTAGTACATCCAGATAAGCTATTCTGAAAATGTGGCTGATTGTTAGGTGTCCCACAGACTTCACAGAGTAGAACACACCTGGACTTGTTTTCTTCCAGTAGTGCTTAGACCAGATAGACTTTTTTTCCCCAAAAATACGCATGTACATTCAGAGCTCAGTGTAACATGAGCATCCCTGAAGGACAAAATCAGTCTCCTCAGGGACTGAATGAGGGAATTCAAGCAGTAATTCCTGTCATCAGAGACGGGGGATTTCTAGGAACTGGCTTTCCCTTGCTTCATAGAGAGTCTGCAATCCCAAGCTAGTGCTGACTCAACAGTAACAGGGTGTGAGAAATTGCAAACGCAGCATCTGTAATTGCTTGAGGAGAAGTCCTCGCCTATCCAAGAATGCTAAAAATTGAACTTCACATTCCAGTGGCAATTCTGAATGAATCACTCAGTAAACTGATTGGGTTGTATATAAGCAAATTATACTGGGCAGGCAGTAATTGAAGATACTCAAATACAAACTTTGTAATTAATCTCCTCTTCAAAATGGATAGGTCCAAGGATTTTGAATCTTTAAATAAGGTAATTGGAGAACAACACTGCCTTTTTTTTTTTTTTTTTTTTTTTCTCNCTCCTAGGCAACCCACTGCTGGGTAAATACAAATACACTGTGCTGTCCTAAATGTCACACATATTTTTGTCCTTGGTTTTCTTTCTCATTAGATAGTTTCCTGAGATGTTAACTCTCCAGACATGGAAGATGAACTTGAGCTGTCTACTGCCTTTGAATCAGTTTCTGTCTATGCAAAAGTATGGGTGGGCTTTGTTCTCAGTAAGGACTACCAGAGCACTTCGAGAATATAGAACAGATCATGACGCAGAGATAGTCACAATGCATGTTAATAATGTGCATGGAGTCCTGGGACCACTGGGGACCCAGCTTTTTCCATAATGCGGGACCCTATGTACCTTGTTATAGGAATATTGATGGAATACTGTGAGATAAGACTGAAAGTTCTTAGCTATGATGGAGCTAAGGTGCTTGGTACCAGTGTTGAATACTAATAATTTTTCTGTGGTGATGCAGTAGCATCAGCGGTACTTAAATTTGTAGTACTACAAAGTCAGAACTTGGTCTATTGGTATTTTATAATGGATTTCAAATATTAGTGCTTACTATTTACTAAGCAGAATGGATTTCCTTCTTCAAATTTGTGCATGGAGACACTTTGTGAAGGAGGGAAGAGGCAATTCAGACTTATTTTTTTACAGAGAGATTATGAAGAGTCCTATCTCCAAACCTGAGAAAGGTGAAGGCGGCAGTTTCTTGTCACTGTCATACTAGACCTCCTTGGAGAAAGGCTCCACCAGCAAGCTTTGAAGCTGTTAGTATTTGAAGTGACATTCTTAACCCTGCAGAAAGGTCAGATAAAGATATGTGTGCAGAAAGCTCTGGTGGTGCCAGACAGTCACCGGTCAGCTCTGTGCAGTTAAAGGAAAATAAATACGGTATTTTATTCCCCCCAGATTCACTGGGGACATGTAGGTCTCTTGATTCTGTAGGTATGCCATTATTAGGAATAGATACGTTGTGGTGCTTCCTTTAGATGATTTGAGACATTCACAAACTTCTCAGTTGTGTGTGATAAGCCTGAGGGTTATCAGTGGTTCCCCACCAAATTTAAGAGCTGATTGCTTTTCAGCAAAGCCTAAAAATTATCACACATTTTGAGGCTTCATGCAAAAACTTACAGCTTTTTAGAGGAGAGATAGATGTTTGAGTGCCTGAATTGTGACTATTAACCATCAGAGTCTACCAATGTAGACAAATGTTTTTGTGTTTCACTAGTATTACCAGAACGCAGCAGTTCCTGTCTCTGGTACCCTGAGAAGCACAGAACACCAAGGCAGGCATGTAATGCTACCTCTGTAGCACCCTCTCCAATGTTCAGTGGCTTCAACCCTGGGATATCCTGAGCCAGTTTGGGATGGGTTTGGGGTTTTTTTTTTTTTCCAATAAAACAGTACTTATGGGTTTTCTTCCACAAATTTGTTTAACTGCTTTTTGGCTCAATACAATTTTATAGTTTACAGCAACCAATGTCTGAAAACTCATCTACACATTCTGTGCAGAAGTACCCATTCTTGGCCGTTTTGAACTCACCACCTGGCATTTGCCTTTCATGCAGCAGATGAAGAACAACTATGCTGCTTCAGACTAAAGTTTTTAGTTTCATAACCAAGCAGAGGTTGGATAACAAACTACCCATGTTTACAACAGCTTCTGAGACTCGCTCAGAAACAAGATCTTTTTATAGAGTATCAGCATGAAATTTATTTATGTGAATGGAATGAACAAAACAATGCCATTTTAAGCTTCTTTTCTTAAGAAAGAAGTCTATGCATTTGCCCTGTGCATCCATCATTCAACCTCTGCTTAGTAATTTCTGCCCTTGTTGGCCTACATTAACTCCTTTGTCTGAGCTGAAGTAGCCTCAAAACCAATTAAAAATATATACCATAAATCAACATTTTGGTAGAGTCTAAAGTTAATGACTCCTTTGAGGAAAAAGTATCAGTATAACCCCAACACTTATTTAGGCTGTCTGGATTGCCATTAGACCCTCAGCATCCAGACGGGCCAGCCTGTCTGCCAGTCAGCACATCAGGTCAGTTTTGAGTCAGTGACAATATTTGGTGATATGTCTCAGCTGTTAATAAGAGAACTGGGGAGAAATAATAGATAACATGGAAGGTGTTGTTAAGAAGTGTTACTGACGGAGAAGGGAAGAACCAGAAACACTATGGGAATTCAGCTCAGGGTGCACATGAAGACCAACTGAGATTACTGCTACGGGATAAAGGGGGTGGAGATGTGAAGAATAGGACATAAAGCCAGACTTCATTAGCTTTGTTTCTAATGGAGTAACTTCCTTACTATCAGAATCTACCTTTTTGAGTAGAAATGAAACATTTACAAACTACAAAAAAAATATTTGCAAAAATTAGTCAGCAAGTATTTTACAGAAAAGTGATCACCTCTCACTCAATTTGCTAATAAATTTAATCTTACTGAAACATTTTAGTTTATTTTCTCAGATTCTGCCATGGAAGAGAAAATCTGTCTATGCACGGATACAAATCTCTTGCTATGAGGTAAGAGTAACTTCTCTCTCTAGGACAGCATGTTTTTTATATGAGTGCTACAAATTGGAAACAAACTATAAATGTTTCAGGGGGTGAAGAAAAGAAAGGGTGAAGCAGATCACTGGACAGTTTTAAGACTCATCAATTTTCCTTAAGATTTGTTTCCTGCCATAATATTTTTTGTGAGATTCCTAATGATTCAGCTGATCAGAAAAGTTGGCTTTGAGAAAAAAAGTTTAAATTTGTTCCTATTTTTGTTAAAATATAATGGTTACTTATTTTTTACAAGCCATATTACAAACTTGGATGCTCTTGTCAGCCTCAGCATAGCCCTAAAACATGAAAAGGCAACAAGTCACGCTATGACAGAGCAGAACTAAATTGAGAGGAGGCTGTGCAACCAGTACCAGGGATACTCCTGCCAGAGTTGGGATTTATAACTGTGTAATTGGGGTTGGCATTTTTCACCAGTGATTTATACATTTAAAAACAAAACAAAACAAAACCCAAAACCCGAAAGACAAGTTTTTGCCAGAGCACAGATTCAAACAGGAAAATAGTTGACAGGTTACCTGTGCAGTTCTTCTGGAAGTTGGGATTCTCTAGTGGGTGCCCCGGGATGCGGCACTGAAATCTGTGCTGCCAGAACTCAGGAAACCAGGGGTTGCGGGTGTTGGTGTCCAGACGCAGCTTCAGATAGTAGTCATCAAATGACAATACCTCTGGAGACTGCAGTTTGATAGTGATGCCTCCATTTGCTTCAGGTTCATAACCTTCAATGACTTCATCTCTGTCTGCCCAACCGTCACTGAAAAGAGGCAAAAAAACATTTATTACACAAAGACAGGAAGCTTGTTTTGCAAAAGCAACCATCCAAAGGCAGGCCAGCACCCTCAGAAGCAAGTGATTAAGGGGGAATCTAAATGTACATCTAAAATTCAGGCAGAGAGGGAAAGAAGAAAGCACAGTGATGAAGAATTGTAATGAGCAGTCTGGCTGATTTCATGCAGAGTCCTCATTAACTCATCTGGAATGATGAGGATTTATCCTTGTCCCTCTGGAAAGGATTTTTGAGCATAGCTTGTGGTTTAATGTCTTTATGACTGAAGAGATTCTGCCTTATTTAGGCTGTCCTGTAAGGGGTGGAAACTGAAAGAACTAATATTGATGGAAAGGAAACTGAGCCAGGATCCTGGGTGTTTTGCAGAAGAGATCTCAGCATGCATGGATCTTACAGCTAGAAGAGTAATTCAAATCAAACATAAAGTGAGAAATGCATTGTGTTGGAAGAGAATGGAGTAAGAATACTCTATAAAAGTTGACCAAACTAAAAAGAAAACCACATGCTATTCTCGCGCTGCGTGGATTTGTGATAACAAGCTTTTTCCCCCCCTTTTTTTTAACAAACAATGGGTTTCTATTTTACTTCTCTATTTATTCATGTAAGAGATACTCTTAAAAACCTGAATATAAAACTCTTTCTTGACAACATTATTTCATGGGAAGTCTATTTTAACAGGTTTGAACAAAGTCCATTGGGATTAGCATCTGAGTTTTAGTTTAGTTCTTTTAACAAAAAGTCCATTGATTTAGTGTCATTCTCCAGTTCTTATTAGGGTCCCCTAAGAACAGTGCTATTACGGCCTAATTTAAGTGCAAACATAAGTAAGTTGGTCACTGCTTCATTTTAATATGCTGGGCATGTCATGAGAGAAATAGATTTTTCTGGCACCTCAGATCTGTCCACCCAGAATCAAATCAGTGGCACTGCTGCAGTGAAAAGCAGACAGATGAAGCACTTCCAGCAGCAAAGAACTCAAGAGGAAAAATGTGATTGACCACTAAGACAGAAGTCTCTGTTTCACCCAGAAGGGGCTTGCGTCCTGAACTCCAGACAGACTGAAAGAACATCCTTGGTAGGAGCCTCTTACACACAGCCTTGAGAAGAGCATCGGGGTGCAGACCACGCATTCATGAGACACTCACGATAGACGTGCCCCGGACTCCACAATGGAAAACAGACAAGATGTGAAGTAGCAAGCTCTATCACTGTCCTAGTCAAACAGGTGTAAAGTGACTATGCATTGGGCACGTGTGAGTCTTTGGTCTCCAGACACCAGACTGAAAAGCTGCATGGTTTAGCTGACATTCATGTCAACTGCTGCATCTGTGCTGTAGGCATCAGGAAAAAAATGGCAGGTCTCCATGGAAATACAGAAAAGCCCATGTACTGAATGCTTTCCATATGGGACACATGACCCAAGCCTCTATTACAGAAAGTTATTTAAGACATGAGATATCTGGCAGCCCACTTAGCGAGTGATCCAGAGATTCCTTTCAACCTGGGCCCAGGGAGCCCCAAAGCTATACTCTAAGATGGTACTACATGGCAGCTTTGAGCCAGGATTTCTTCTTTGTTTCCCCTTTTGCCAAAGCCTTGCAGTAGAACTGCCCGATATTTCTGAGTTTACAAACCACTGACCAATATCTTCATATAGCCAAGCAGCATGAGATACCTACATGTGTATGCATGTTGCATCTCACATGTGGTATGAGAGGGGAGAGCCGGGGGAGGCGCAGGGTCAAAGGAGGGAGATGGCGATGGCTGAAGAGTCCTGCTGTGGAATGTGGGTGGGCATGATGCGGTATCCCAAAGTGACTCTCTCTGCCAGGCGGAACACAGCAGCCTCTGCTTGTCACTTCTTCCCACAGCCAGCGATGCGGGTACTCAGGTCCTGCCCTTGTACCAATATAGCCCGAATGATAACCACGTGGCACAGCCTTGGCCTGACAGCTGCTCTTGAATTGCCACAGGAGTGCACAGAGTTCAAAAGCCACAATTTGTCCATCCCTGCTCCCTGCCCTACTAGTCTGCCTTGAGTTTTGGAGAGGGAAAGAAGCCACAGCTCATCCTCTCTGCATCCCCCCACTCCTCACCTGTACCTGTGCTGAGGGCCCAGATGTACTGGGCACCCCGACTGCCTCATGACTGATCACAGTCTAGATAACCCTACAAAGGTAAAACCAAGAGAAAAAACTTTTTGGATTTCATATAATTCAAGCCATAAACTAGCACCAGAGGGGAGAAAAAGACACAATATTTATTTCTTCTTATGTGGGGGAAAAAACAAGCAAGAGGTCACTCTTACAGCATAAGTAATTGAGTCCTAATTGCATGATTACTTCATTATTTGTCACAATGTTTATGGCTTGCAAACTGTAGACTCAAGCAGAAATGTTAGTGAGTTGAAAAGACTAAGTAAATCAGGCCATTTTTTACAAGACTTTCTAGAAAGGAGGTAGTTTCTCTACTGCTTGGATTCCTACCAGCCAAACATTAGAGTGATTTATTTCCTCTCCCCTGTAAGTTTGGCTTGGAAAATTGCCACATTCACTCTGAAGGCAAAGCAGACCAATTCTGCAAAAGCAAGAGAAAGTGTATTTCAAGTTCTCTGAGGGTAGCTGATGGAAAAGTTCCCCTAAATTGGAACACAGATTGTCACCTAATGTTTCTTTGTCTCTTTCTGGCCCCAAATGTTTTTTGTTCTATCCTCAACTTTCTCAAATTGTTAAATCTGTCTGATAAGTTTTGAGTGCAGCAAAATGTGGAGAAAAGGCACTGGAATCAGAGAAAAAAGTTCATACGTGTTGAAGTTCGTATGGAAGCTTTGCTCTACTTTCCGTAAAGTTGAGGAAGCAAAAAGGAGTCCTCTGGTCTCTTAGGGGACCCCTGCCATCCTGGTGGCTGCAGGCTGGTTGTGCTGAAAGGTGCCCTAAGGGGGCCATGCAGCCCGTGGGAGGATCATCAGAGACCTAATATCTTGTTATAGTCTCTGCCTATATTCTTTTTCACTGTGTATATTAAAAAA
>RSEF01000003.1:51986931-52030671 GCA_003993805.1 Himantopus leucocephalus | reverse complement strand
GGCCATAGATCCTGTTCATTTAGAAATCTCTAAATCAAAAATAGAGACAGAAACTCCAAGAGAAACTTGACCATTTAGTTAACAAGTGACAAGGAAGATTAGAAAAGGCCACTGAATATGTACTACTAACATCGAACCAAAATCTCCACTAATGGTTGTGTTTAGATCTGAGAACTAAATATATTGTTAAAAAAAAAAAGTCCATGAAGTGACACATGTTAATTTTTTAACTTATTTAAATATATCTGCCTTGCTCTTACAAATCTCCCCAGATAAGGGGAGTTCAAGGCAAGCCACTTTCAATGCACTATGCATGATGTAGTGCTTTCACAGGCTTCCTTTGGCTTAAAATACACTCCTGAGGATTTTCACTAAGTGAAAGTTCCTTCACTTACCTGAAGGAACTGAATCTATTGAAATGTATATTGATGATGTTCTGACTTGTGAGAAAACAGCAGCAGAACATCACAAAAAACTAAAAAGTGCATTTGACAGGACTATCAGATAGGACTCAAATTATTCAACAAATGTGAAGGCTCCAGAAAATGTTTGAAAGAAGGGCTAAAGAAGATGGTACAAAGAAGACAGTAAACTTCAAACTACTCCAGACTTCATAAATCAAAAGACAAAGGAGTGTGCAAAGTGGGAGGGATGGTACAATCTGTGGGAAAATTCGAGCCAAACTTGACAGTCTTTATTAGTAGCTGTCAAGCCCTCCTAAAGAAGAGCACACAATAGTACTCAAGCTTGGACAGCGTTAATACAGGGTTAATAAAATTCCTATCTTCAAGTATTTTGATACCAGTACACAGACCTAGGAATTTTCAGATGCTTTGGAAAATACCTGAAGGATGGGATGCTTACAGAATAGGCTGAATACCAGGCACTTATCAAATCAGAATGTCCCTGTGCATTAGTGGAGAGGAAGACGGTAAGTGAAAGAAGTTTTACATATTTGCTGATGGAAAATTGGAATAGCAGGAAGTAGTCACACGACATTTGTGCCCAGAGCAAAGGTGGCACTAGTTAAATGTAACTGTAAAATAAGATGGGTTTTTTTCAGTTGCAATTACAATATTTGAAAATACACCATAAACCAGGAAATGTACTGATAGACTCTCAAAATGAATTCTCAAAAATAATGGAGTATTATTGCATACGGGAACAGTAACAAAAAGTCCATCTCAGAAACTATGCTGTTGGATTATTATTTGTGTTATCATAAGGCTACATGGAGAAATTTATATAAAAATGTTTTCATGGGAAGAATTAAATCTGTATTTGTCATACATGTCCTAGAAATTGTTATGTCTGATCATGGTCTACCACTTGAAAGGCAGAACTGTTTCAGAAGATTATGGATTTCAACATGTAACATATCAAGTTCCAGACATCCTAAACTGAATGGTCTGATGGAAAATGGCATTAAGACAGACAAAATGTTATTCACAAGCAATTCTAGAAGAGATATATGCTCACTGCTGATGAATGTGTGAGCACCATCTCTAGAATGGTTTATCACCAGCTGAAATTTTGTTTAACAGAAAAATCAAGATGAGACTTCCTAGGTTTGTCAAAAATACAATGGAAGACAAAACTGATTCTGAATGTAAAATGATACAGTCATAATATGATCGGAGTTCTGAGGTATTAACATTTTGGGAGCTTGGAGGTGCAGACTGTGCATAATGGCATTTGGATTTGGTGGATCCAAAGGGCCAGCAGTGACTTCGGAAACTGTGCTTTCTTCATCTTATACAAACTTGGGAACATACTTTTATGGGAAGTTTGAAGACATTACAATGTTTTCTCTGAAAAAAAAANGGGGGGGGGGGGGGGGGGGGGGAGGCAGAAACTGCTTTTCCCTGAAAGCAAACCGGAAGCAGGATTGCACACAGAGCTGCTAGATGATTGCAGAGTGGTGAAAAATGGGTCAAAGTCTGAAGTGTTCTTAGAAGACCAAAAAGAATATTTAGAGCACTACTGAAAGAGTTTAACGTTTTTCTTACGACCCCTGTAAAAAAAAAAAATAGTGTGAGATCAGTTTCTGTTTCTAAAAAAAAAAAGGAAACATGAGGAATTTATGTACAGGCCCTTCTAGAGTAAACTAAAAAAGAACAAAGTGTATGGCCTGAGACCGTTAAATCGAAACACTGAGTTCTGAGCAGAAAGCATGTTAGAATTAGAAGACAGCAAATCTGGATCCTCTTCTTTTTATACTGTGGATGGTGAAATTTCACAGGAAAGAGTAACTCTGATAATGGAAAGGTGACAAAGACAAGTTTCATTAATTATGAGCTGGGTTTTAGTTGCCAACTGCCAGCTGAGTGTGATTTGACCCTGTAAGTGCTTCTTTTCTTCTCTGGTCCAGCACAAAGAGAAAGTTTAAACACTCCTGTATGACTTTTAATTGGGATGAAGCAGATGAGCTGTGTTGAAAACGGCAGAGATGGTTTAAGAACCCATTTCTTGCTGCTCCCCATTGATTAGTCACTCCTTGCCTGCTAAGCAGCGTACTTGGCTTTCATCTTATGAATATCACACATCCAAATACCAACAGTGAAGGTGCTTGCCAGCATGGGCCAAATAAGTAATATAAACATATAATTTTGCATACAGCTATAGCTGCACAGCCACTTGGACCTTGGTTGCAAGTAGATGCCTTGCTCCCCAGCAACTAGAACTATTGCAGTCACATCAGTAATCTTCCCAGTATCAATGTACAGCAAAACTTCATTGGGTACCCCAACCAAACTACACTGATGTGTCATCATTTGCAGGGATCAGGCAGCTGTGGAAATGTGAAACTTGTTGGATTCAAACAATTCTGCAATAATTATACCATTGGTTCTCATTCAAAAATGCTGGGAGATGAAAAAATCCCATGATCTATGCAACCATTTTAACTCCGTAGCCAACATGTAAGCTGAATCCTCACCTCACTGAGACTAGGTCACTCAGGAGCAGCTGAAACTAGTGGAATTACAGGTCAATGTAGTAAAATAAATTGTATCAGGACTTATATCTACCTACAGAATTGGTTTTGCTTTAAATTTAGCCTTTCCAAAGCTCCTTGAGATGAAGGCGAAACAATATACCAGGATGGTATTAGTCCCCAGAAGTCAGGTGCATGCAGCATTAACCTGCTGTCTAGTCTGTCTCTGCGTGGGACAGCCCAGAGCCAAGGGGTAGCACAATGCAGCAAGTTGGTACTCAAAAACAATAAACAGATAAAGGGGCAGATTATGATGGCCACTACTACTGTGCTAGGCATTTAAAACTCCTTTCTTTCCCATAAACGTGACATTTTCTTTGAGAATATATGCTTAGGTTATCTAAGGGATACTGTGTTAATGCAAATATGTGTGTAAGAGCAGAGATACAATCATACTATCTTGAGAAAATGTCTATTCCCATCCTGAAGAACTACATCAGCTCTTGAAATAGGAAAGAGAAACACTGAGATGATAAAACCAGCAATACCTCACAATATGGAACTGTGTGTAATCTTAAAAAGCTTAAAAAGTGTTACTTGTGGCATCATGAAAAACAGCAGCCAGACATACAACAAGGTAGAGAGGGAGAAAAAGCTTTACTGGGCAGTTTCAGGATGAGTAAATGTCAAAAAACCACCTAGTCTTCATAAAAGATCAGTGATAAAAATACCATCTTGTGAAGCTTGAAAATAGCAGAATAACCTTACAGGAATAAGTGTCCCACTTTTCTGAATGTGACCTGTAGGATGAATTACTAAAATCTTAGCATAGGAAGCTGAAGATTAGAAAGACAGCATGTAGCTATAAGTGAGTATGTACTGGACTAAGAATCTTAAAATACATGACTGCGGAAAGTCACAGAATAAGTCATAATCCATTTAATAAGCTTTAGATGTGAAAGGACAGCAGCAACAGGTAGAATATCTATAATGTGATGCTATATTTAAAGACAGATGACATATACAGGAAATTAGGAGAAAGTAACTCTCTTCCAGCATTTTTGTTCCCTTATGAAATAGAATTCAAAGATAGTTTGGCCCACTTTAAAAGATACGATAAAGGTTGTAGCAGCATACGAAAGGGAACAAATAAAAAAAAAGGCAAGCCTGGTAGTGGATTAAAACCAAATTAATTTCATTTCATGAATTCATAGTTAGGGTCGTTCCACAGCTGTAATTCCAGACCTTTCATAGATGTGCATATTTCTGCTAGTCCTAGCTTTTTTTTCCCTCTAGGGTGAGCCAACCTAGTCTGCTAATACTCAGCCCCATTACCTCCTTCAGCTGGGTCTTCCAAAGCCTGTGGAGTTTGTGCCTGAAAGACCTTGCCTAATCCACTTCTGCTCCTTTTCAAGGGACAGTGCTGACTTCACTGTCTCAGAGGTGTCTGTGTTCCTAGCAGAAAACAAAAATTGTTTCCTGGAGGCTGGCAGGAGTTTGAAAAGACTCACCAAATTCCCAATTACTGTGTTAAGGAAGCAGAGCCTTGTACTTTTAACCTGAAGAAGACCGCAGATTATAACCAACTGATCATTGAATCTGGAATTAAGGAATTTAAACCACAGTTACATTATGTCTTCTCAGCAGGAATTCTAGGGGAAGGAAGATAAAACACATCCTCTGAGAGAAGAGAAAATTACAAGTTGTAATGATCTACTGTGCCCTGCCCAGTCCTAGGAAGCATTACATTAGTTTATGAAGTATTGCATATGTACTTAATCTAGCCACTGAAATGTGAAATTGAATAGAAAGCATGCTTGAGAAGAAGAGCTTCCTGACAGAAACACTAAAACAGTCTGGAGTAAGTACTGAACGTGTGCATGTTACCAGTTAAATACGTTTAGCTAAATGAATTTCAAACACATAGAGCACCCACACATTTTTTTCCAAGATGCTGGGGCACCATATGATTATTCATTTATTCATCTTTAAATGGAAATAAATTCCCAGAAAGCAAATGTGTGAGATCTTGCTAGAGACAGCTTTAGTGTTCCTTCTACTCCCCCCCTTCATTTATTCCAGGATACACTCTCACACTGGACCCTTTTCTGAAAAGCTGTAGTAACCACTTTGCAGAGTGATGAAGGGAATTGCTATGAGTTTCAAGAGTGCACTAATTCATAGTCGAGGATAAAGCCCTGTCTGACAGCCCCAAGGACCAAGCAGAACGTAGCTGATATACATAGCAGTTCACTAAAATATCTGGTAGCTGTATGATAAAAAACAGCCACTGTGAAAAATAATTACAGCAGAGTCTGTTGGTTCAGTTATACAAGTATTTCCTTGGATTAAAGTCTACCAGAATAATGCAAACCTTGTAATCCAGATCTCAAAATCTTATCAGAGGAAACTGAACTTTTCAGAACCTATTCCTGTAAGTTTGATTGCAAATATAGCAAAATGAGTGCTCTTTTCTGACATGTTCAGATTACAAGCAGAATTGTAGAGACATGCAAATAATGCATCAGTTAAACTTACTAACCATTCCAAATTTGAGAAGGACAAAGATGTGTGACAGATATATAAGCTGAACTAGTTTACCAATCCCTACTGAAAAATCAATAGCAGATATGTCTTCTAAATTGCTTTTTTTAGAAAAAAAGCAAAACAACTCTCCAGATGTAAGATGATAACACAGCACAGCTGAGAAACACTTATGTCTGAAAAAAACAACATAGAGCAAGCATCCACAGGTCTAAGGTAACGAAATCCAGTCAGATATTTGGAGCACAACTACCAGAGGCCTGTTTCTACTATTAGCAAGCTTCTAAGGTCAATATGAGGTTTCATATGAAGCCAAGGTAAAGATTTTAAGCCAGTGCTAATGTGTTAAGACAGTCAAGCGCCACTGAGATTTTCAGATACTGTCACTTTATACAAAAAAGAATTTTGTAAACGACAAAGAATCATTGAATTGTTTAAGTTGGAAAAGATCTTTGAGATCATAGAGTCCAACCATCAATGTAACACTGCCAAGTCCACCACTAAACCATGTCCCTAAGCACCACATCTACATGTCTTTTAACTACCTCCAGGGATGGCAATTCCACCACTTCCCTGGACAGCCTGTTCCAATGTTTGATAACCCTTTTGGTGAAGAAATTTTTCCTAATATCCAATCTAAACCTCCCCTGGTGTAACTTGACGCCATTTTCTCTTGTCCTATTGCTTGTTCTTGGGAGAAGAGACCGACCCCAACCTCGCTAAAACCTCCGTTCAGGTAGTTGTAGAGAGCGATAAGGTCTCCCCTCAGCCTCCTTTTCTCCAGGCTAAACAACCCCAGATCCCTCAGCCACTCCTCGTAAGACTTGTCCTCCAGACCCTTCATCTTTGTTGCCCTTCTCTGGGCACGCTCCAGCACCTCAATGTCTTTCTTGTGGTGAGGGGCTCAAAACTTAACACAGTATTCAAGGTGCAGCCTCACCAGTGCCAAGTACAGGGAAATGACTACTTCCCCAGTCCTGCTGGTGATCACAAAGACCCCCATAAAAACAAAATTGCCTGGATCTGACCTTTAAAAAAGCAGAAGTGTTAAGTGACTCACAGTGTCATTTTTAACTACTGGGATCTGGCTTTGCAACACTTTGTATCATAGAGAATAGTAAAACAGAACTGGTGGATCCAAGGTTAGCAAAATATGATAATATTTTATAATATATAGAATATAATATATCATAATGTAACATAACATAACATAAATATGACTAGCAAGATGTGAAGAGGAAGTCACGCAGAGAGGGAAATGCTAGAGGAAAAGCTTCACGTATATTTAGAGATGAGTAACATCGTTTCTGGTTTAATGTTACAAAACTATGGGACACCCATAGCTTAACACAATGAAAGCTCACCATCCAAATCCATCATAATAAAATCTTGATGTGACAGAGCTAGAGAAATTGTGACATTAATGTTATTTTTAATGCTGCATAGCTGAATCTGATCGCATCATACAGAAGCAAAGGAGAATGACAGACCAAAATACAACCTTCTTGGCAAGCTGCAAAGTAGAGCAGGGGTCTCAGAACTTGGGCTGCTTACAACCTAATTCAAGCCCATGAAACAAAAAGGATGCAAAGAAACCATAATAACGCTGGATTATAAAAATAATGGTCTACAGCCATATCAAAAAAATGCCACCTGCAAGCAGTGGTAATTTTCCGTCATATGAAGTACTGAGGGAAAGAAGAATCCAAAGAAAAACAATCTCGTCCTTTTCATTCCATAATGATGTATTTTCAATTTACAGAAAAAAAGTCCTACATCTTTTATGCTTCAGGTCATTTGATGCTCTTTTTTGTCTTTGATGGCCATTTCAATAAGGGTTTATGAAAAAAGTCTTCCTTATTCAGTATGCTTGCCTGGGTATGTGTGCGTGGGGATTTCATGCAATGTGGTGTGTGTATAGATACGCAGTAGCGAGTATGTATGAAGATAGCTAGAGTGGAATATAAAAGTATAACAACATTTGCTGAATTTATCAAGCTGTAATCACAGCAAAGTTCTTGTGACTACACACTTCAAAGGGCTTCCATCCTGCACCTCCTAACAGTTTCGCCAGATCACACCTGCATCAATATTAGGATTAGGAACCAAGCTTTACTTAACCCTTCGCTTTTTATTTAGGCTTGCGTTTCTCACACTTCTCTCCTAAAGGACAAGTTCATTTTCTCTCTGACTCAGTCACCGGTAATCTTCCCAAGTCAACAAGGTCTTATTTTGAGCAGCCTTAAATGAAAAATCTGGCAAACTGTCCAGATAAGGAAATGGAATAAAAATTAGTAAATAAACCAACCAACCAGTCCAGACTTAGCATGAGAAAACCCTACTAAATTGGCCACAGTTGAAAAATACACATTGCTTGAATTATTCCACACTTTTTAATCCCACCGGTAACAGCTTCCAGCAAATCCTTTTGCCCAGCTAGCACGTCCCAAGCATTTACTAAAACTTGGGCTGATATCTCTGTTTATGACTAAAATTGCCTGTTACTTCCTAGGGTAAGATTTTGTTTACAGTGATTTGTAACTTGGAAATCCACTGTGTAGATGGAAATTCTCTTTGCCTGCTGTTTACCTCAGGCTTTCTTTTTTATTTATATTTTTTTAAATGACGTCCAGAACAATTTTGTAATTTGTACTATAATGGCTGCAGAAAAAGATAGTTTTGCCTTTGCAAAAATTCTCTGATGACCTTCTTCTGAAAAGCTCTCACAAACTCCACCTTGAAATTTTGTTAGACAATTGTCTGAAAATCCACCTGTGGTCGATGCTCATGAAGTCTCTCAGGTGGGCAGGGGCCAGGGGAGGGCTTTTGTCCAACCCCCTGCTCATAACAGGGTCAGCTGTGAGGTCAGAGCAGGCTGAACAGAGACGTAAGAGAAAGACAGTAAGTACAGACTAATTTAGGTTTCCAGCAGGGACACCTATGACTCGATCTCTTAGACTACCTATAATTTTTTTTCTTTTTTTTTAAAAATCTGTCTGTATGTGTTTTCCATTCATTTTTGTTACAATTGAATGCATTCAGCACTTTTTCAAACCACATTCCAAGGCTTCAAAGCCTGGCCACCTGCTAAAATCTTATTGTAAATGACTCGGTCAGCATCACACAGAAATGTGACAGAAGTGTGGTGTTGTGGCAGAGATGGGAATTTTTTAAAGAATTTGACCATAAATGAACCATTGAACTGTCTTAAGCAACAGACTCTCCCTCCTTGTCCTGTTGTCCTCTGTTTTGTTTACTACATCCATGATATTTCAGTACTCCCCGGGGCAGCGTTATTCTAAACAGCAGTTGCCTTCTGACACAGCCTTGTCTGTACCCAGAGGAGGTCTGCACCATGTACTGAACAAGACAGTGTCTTCCGGAGAATGAACCTGTAGTTAAGTAATTAAATAGTGCTTCATTGCATTCTTAACTTCCAAGTCATTTACTTCATAACTTTGGGAACAAACTTTTGAAGTAGTTTTCTGTGTGTGCGTCTGTGTGCATGTGCACACGTGCATCATGGATGTCCTCTTCTTATTAGTTATTTCCAGTCTTTTAAAGAAAGTAGTTCCCAGCGACCCCTTGTAATAGAATATAATAAACTGCATGTTATCTCCTCTTGTGGAACCATATCAGGCAGGAAATAAATCAAGGATTTGAACACAGCTTTGATGATTCATGCATCTTACTATTCCTGCACAGTTACATTCCAGATCCTTTTCATGCTTTCATTATTTTTACACTGATAAGTAAGGATCCTCATAACAAGAAATCAGGCCAAGTATATGCAGGCCAGCATAAATAAGTATATGACATTGAATATGTAGATTTTGTCCCATATTCCATGGGGAATCCATCTGATCTGTAAATATAATCATTAGGTGAACAACATGAGTTTTGACAGTTCAAAAATTAAAATGGAAAGCCCATGTACTGTGAAAATGTCTATCAGGATAAAATAATAATCTCTTCTCTTTGCTCAAGTTTTTGCATGAACGAAATGCCTCCAGAGGTTCTGACAGGTATTGATATGCTTGGGGGAAGGTGTAGGTGGTAGTTAATCCTTACCTTGACGGATAGCATCTGCCTACTGGCCAGCAAGGAGCAGGTCTTGGGTTTGGTTTTGTTGTGTTTTTATTAATCCCTTGGCAGACAGATTGCCCCATGCTAACATTATTAACTAAGTATTCTCATGTATAAGTGCATTAATTCGGTCGTATGTAACATGTTGTCATATGTTGCCTCCTAAGGATTCTTTCCAGCCTTGAATACACTGCGTGCCTACAGTCATATGTTCCCTATATGACGACAGGTCCTACCTAAATGCAGGTTCTCTTGGTGTCTAGTAGTGCCCCCTATGCTTCATGTCACTGAAATAAAATCCCTTATCTGCCATTATGAGGTGAACGTTTATTGCTCCTTGTTATCTAAGGGCACTTACTATTCTCAGCTCTAATAATCTTTTTTATTTCTTTGCTCATACCGTAAGACTCTTTCAAACCTCTCAACACTACAGTGTGGACGAAAATTTCAGTGCTGACTGCCACAGATGAGAAGAAAGAGTAAGCTTGGAAAACATAAGTGAAATGAAATGGGAAAACAGTGCTATGCAAAAGTAAAATGCAGGTATTTAGCTCAGGAGATTTAGTTTCATGTTCTGAGCTAGACATCAAAATTCTCAAGGAAGTATAATTTTTTTTTTTTTGCTGGAACTCAGTTTAGGAAAATGCTGGTTCTAATTATCCATGAGAGAAATACAGAGGAAAGAAAGTATTGCTTAGGGTATAGTAATTAGGAAAAGAACACTGTCGAGTTTTATTTGTTTTCTTCTTTTGACTTCCTTTTCATTGTTGAATTTTGAATCTCATTAAAAAAATTAAACACCCATTTTCTTCAAAGTGCAGTAAGGGAGAAAAACAAGACACCATTTCAGTCCTTTATGTGGGATTTTTTATCATCTTAGAGTTGATAATGCAATAGGGGCCCATCTCATTCAGATCAAATCTGACTACCACGAATGATAATGAGCAGATTCTTCTTTTTAATAGGACACATGCATTGGAACAGTCCATGAGCTTAGGAAATTTGCTTTCAGATTTTTCTATACAGCGTCTGCTGATGCCTTACCACCATTTCCTCCTGCTTTGTTTGTCCTTAATGAGTAATTTTTTTTTTATGAATAAGTAAAATGTTGGCTTTAGTAAATGACTGCAAAATGGATAACATGCTTGGGCATTTTGCATGTTAATTTTGCAAACTCATACCAAATAATTAATAAGTAGCAATGTCCAGAAATATTTTCGCATTTCTCTGTATTGACTGCTACAGGCTGTTTGCATGACTTTGTTGCTATGTACTTCCACCTCCTCAGCACAAATTTAAAGCTGCTGGTCTTGACTCACAGTAATATTGTGAGAAGAAAATCAAATTCCAGCTGCTTTCATCAATACAGGGATATTTAAGGAAGGGATCCAACAGGAAATTACAGCTGATAAATAAACACCTTTGACATACTGCTTATGGCTATGATAAAGAAACTGATTCTCAGGTGAGATGTGTAAGTGAAATCATTAAAAAAACCACAGAATATATATTCCTTTTTTTCTGTTCGTTATCAACCAAAGTTAAAAAAAATCCAAGCACTTTCAGCATGCTAAATGATGTCTATGTAAGTGAAATCATTAAAAATCCACAAAAATTTATTGCTTTTTTTCTGTTCATTATCAACCAAAGTTAAAAAAATCCAAGCACTTTCTGCATCCTAAATGGTGACCATATCGGCTTCAAGGCATGGTAATCAGCTTCAGAAATTCTTTAACTTTTTCCTAAGAAAATATATTGACACTATCTGACAGTACATTTAATATCTAACAGTGACAATATGCATATTTTTTTTAATTTTAAGAAACATTTGAAGAAGATAAAAGTCAGGGAAGGATATGATTATCAGGCTGAAATGCTTACATACCACTCAGAACAGAGCTTATGATTTTTTTTCTTGCACTGACCTTTTCTTTTTCTTATGGTAATGGCCACAAACCCACTCTTGGTAATAAGAGTAACAAAATCCAGTAATTTGAATAGTTTATTATCTAGCAAATAAGGTTCCTCCTATGTCTATCATTCAGTCTGTAGGGAAGGATTTTCAAAACAACACATGGAAAGTAAACAGAAATTAAGCTATTGTACTTCCATTAAAACCAGCAGGAGTCAAAGAGCTAATACCTTGGGCACTACTTTGAAAATGCTGGGGTGAGAACCAACTGACTCAACAGTACTGGTATCTGGCAAAGGATCTGAATTTCAAGGTTATTGAGACAGCATGAGTTCTTGCAACACTAAATTACAATGGGTAAAATCAGAGATCGTCCATTGCAACAGCCATCCCACAAAATTAGCTTTCAGGACGATCCCTGGTAGATGAACTCTTTCCTCTGTGAACTGCCCTCACCACTCAGCAATCAAATGACTAAAAACATGTAGCACTGTTAGAGTCTCTGCAGTGGTCTTTGTGAGCCAGAATCAATTTATCAAATGGGATAAGTGTACAGAAATCTCTAGCTGATGAAAATGATTTCTGGATAATACCAGCACAGATAGATATTTATTGCTAGTTACTCCTTTCTTTATCTGGGGAAAGAATAAATTGAAATTGAAGTCCCAGGAACCATTACAGAGTTTACATTTCCAAGGAGGACTTACCCTTGCAAACTTTTTACATGAAAAACTGGAAATTGCCTTTTGTGCATGAGAGAGAAGCCTGCAACATCTGCTTCTGGATGAATTTGGACATGTTGAAAACTGAGATGGTCCTACAGTTGTAAGGAGATTGCTTCTCCTTTGGAATACTCTCCTTGTATATGCTGGCAAACACTATAATGCACGAGGAATATACAATAGTGAGCAATAATGAAGCTCTAGAGCACCTACAAAATACACCTTGTGCAAGTTTTGAAAGTGCTATATACCAAAATAAAGAAAAAAAAATGCATCTGGGTCAAGTTCTGCAATATAAGGAGAATAATTATGCCCACTCTGCCTGCCCCACAAAGAACTTAGTCTTTCTATCAGCTGTTTTAACATTAATCATAGAAATGCTGGAATCTATGAAATATGTGGCTTACCCATTTTCTAGACTTTTCTCACAGAGAGAAAATTAGATATCTTTTTTGGACAAATGTTCTTCCCTAATTTATACAAGTCATGAATTTTTAAAATTGACTAGCAACAACCCATATCTGAGGTAATTTTAACTGGACAGTAGCATCTAATCAGGAGCAAATGCTAAAGAGTATGAAGATATGGGGCCAGATTCAAAGTGCACATGAGTTTTTCTATTGATTTTAGAGAGGTCTGGATTGCCTGAGAAACCAGAAGCAACCTAGGACTAATGAATAGAAAGTGACGTTCGGATTACACAGCTGCTGGTAAAGTGCATGAAATGAAGTAAAAGAAATCAACACCATGGAAAGCTGGAAAGGAAAGTAAAAAAATCATAATCTACCAATAACTATAGTTTTAAAAGTAGATGTATTTATATCACATGTTCCCTCTTTTAACAACTGTTGAATGCAAAAATAAGAGCAGAATACTAGAACCAAAAAGAGACCTCTGCTGAATCGTGGTATGCCACAGCTGCAACGAGTATCTTACCCTACAACAACAAATTTAAGAGTTGGAAAATATTAGCATATGTGTGTATTTCTAAGGAATTCTGTTGCAGAATGCGCTCCAAGTATAGTTGTTTATTACTACAGGAAATTATTATTAAGACATCTTTGCATTTAATTGAGGACTTTTGAAGATGAATATTTGTTACTTCTGATATTGGTCTAATCCTGCAAAAAATCTCCACACAGACAGACTTTTATGGCCCTGTAGAGCCTCGCTGATTTCAGTGGTTTCTCTGCAGACCTATTCAATAGATCACTATTACATTACAAGTTCAGGTCTGTGCTCAGCACAATATTNTCAGAGCACTCAACTTTACGCATGTACTCAAGCCCCTCAAGAATCAATATGACTTAAATGCTTTAGTGACTGATATTTCGGTTGGGACATTGGCCATACATGCCAGCACATCTCATTTCTCTTCTGTAGCTAGGAATATGGAATATTTATTGTGACTCATACTACTATTAAATTGTTGGATTTGGTTAAAAAATTGACAGATTATATTTGACCTAATAAATTCATATCTTTACTTTCCAAAAAGTTTGTTGTAAACATAAGTCTAATGCAGCATTTCTGTGATGTTTTTCACAGGACTTCAGTATGACAAAGTTTGCTATTGCATTGCTCTGTTGGACAAACTTTCTAGAAACAAATGAAAAGGTGACCCATCTGTTTTCACTGTCCACTTGAAAAGAAACACCCTCTCTCAAAATTCATCCAAATGTACATGGAAATAATTTAAAAAAATTAATAAATGTAAAACAGGATTTTTTAAGCTGATTCAATACTGACTTACTCTGGTTTTAAACTAGAGCAACTGTTCTGAGAACAACAATACCTGGGGCTGGAAACAGAGTACGGTTAGGACTGCTAATTTGAAAACATTTCCTATGACTAGCTAAATACTGAATTAAAAAAGGTGAAACCTCTCATTTTAATTTTTCATATAAACACTTTTGAAAAGGTTGCTAGAAAAAAGTTACCCACAGAATGTTTTTAAAATAAGATCTGTGCCTCCAAATCTAGAGGTCAAAAGAAGACATAATTATTTCTGTTGGTAAGGGAAGTGGAAGATACATAAAATACCGCAAAATTTATTTTGTGGTTTATATATTTTTAATGCAATTGGTTTGCAGCCAGAGGATAAGGATACTGCCTCTATCTGCAAAAAAGAAAGGCCTTTGGAAAGACAGATAAAAAAATACAAGAACTTTTCAAAACAAATAATCTACAAAACACTAAAAATGAAGGAGTCTTTGAGTTTAATATGATTCTGTTACAAATTGAATAAAACTGCAGTGTAAAGTAAAACAACTGTCCTTTGTTCAGAATAAATGTCAAAAGCAGTTACATTCCTTTATGTAATCAGATGAAGTCTCTACAAAAATCAGTTGGATTAGTCACAGCACAAACCAAAGGCCAGTTTCATCTCTTTCCACGTTAAAAACTTTCCAGTGAAACAGTTGCCATACTCCTAAAATCCACGTCAGCATTTCAATGTCTCTTTTTAGTTCTATAACACTTCGTTTAGAATTGTTAGCATTTCGATTGTGTTTTGATGGTATGTCAGTTGCAGAAGTAGTTGCAGTAGTAAATAATACAGGGAACTACAAGTTGCCTGATACTGTTATGACACCCTAGCTTAGTATTGGCAACAGTTGCAATAGCTGGAAAAAAAGCATTTTAAAACAGTTAAGGTCCATAACTAGTTAAAGTAGATCGAAGCTTCTCATCTTCTCGTGTCTTCTACTTGTGGTGTAACAACCTGGTGTGATAGTCTCATCTGAGTAAGGCACAAGGGATCTGTACAATAAGCAGCCAGAAGGAAACCCCACCAGCACCTCATCGTACTTCGCTGTGTGGGTATCCCCTTCCACAGAACAGAGGGGTAACTTTGCATGAAATGTGTACAAAATATTGTTGTAATGTTGACAAAAAATATTTTTTTAAGGTTAGTAGATTGCATTTATACATTAGGACAGTACACTTCAATGTTTGCAAAACAAGGACGGATATGCAGGCTTTGGAAAGGACACAGTTCCTGTGATCACCCTCTTACCCCTGCAAGCTTGAACAGAGTTAATTATCAGTTTTGCAGCCTGCAGGTACAGCTGAAATGTCATTAAGAGACAAGGTTTCCTAGCCAATATTATACTCACAGCAGAGGGGGAAACCTTAGTGTGCCTTACTAGCATTAATAGCAAAAGTGAAACAGTTCAAAGTTCAGGCTCTGTTCTCCAAAGCAGTATCTACCTGTTTACAAGCACCACTGACGGCAACAAGAATACTCCAGTGATTATGGCAGCCTTACCAGAATTGTAGAAAGCCCACCTGGGATAAAATCAGCCTCAGTGGCTGAAAAATTAGATAATAACATTTGATTTAACCCTCAAAAAGACAGACAAAGCTCCATATGCACAGATTATTTTTAACATAGAACTGGCAACACTGAAAGTCTTTAAAAAAAACCAAACCAAAACACTACTTAATTTATTTTGAGCTTCCTGTGAATGCATCATTATAGAACACTTAGTGCTATAGACACAGAAGTATGTTTTTAAAAAACGAATGTTAATTTATTTGTCTTAACTACATGACAACTTCCCAGAACATTTATTTTTCATAAGCGTTGTTATAACACATAGGAAGAAACTAAACAATTGATAGAAGAAATTCTGAGAGGCTGTCTGTACTTGCAAACCTTTGCATTAGTGATACCGTATAGTTGTTAAAGGTGTCATTCGACAATTTTTAACAAACTAATCACCGAGTTGTCCTCCTAATCACTGAGTTGTGCTGTATAAGGTTGACCAAGCACTGGCACAGGTTGCCCAGGGAGGTTCTGGAGTCTCCATCCTTGGAGATACTCAAAAGCTGTCTGGATGCAGTCTTGGGCAACCAGCTCTAGGTGGCCTTGCTTGAGCACAGGTGTTGGACCAGATGACCTCCAGAGATCCCTTCTGATCTCATCCACTCCATGGTTCTGTGAAAACTCTGAATTTATTGTCTTTCCTAGTCCCCTCTTTAACTATGAATATTCCACTAAATTTTTCTGAAAAGTTCTTGGACAAAACCAAAATCAGTCTTTGGTTACTATTTCACGTCCTCCTTTTTCCACCTAGCAGAAAGCAGTCTAAGCCTACAGATGCTACGAAGAATGTGGAACAGTCTCTTAAACTGCTTTTGCACTGCTGACACCAGGAGGCACGCTAGCACAGTGCTTTCTGGGTGCTTCAAAGGAGCTTGCAGACAGATTGCCATGTGAGCTCAAATAGTTTATCAGGCTCACATCTGGATCCATCCCCATTGTAATTTGTCATGTGTAGGAGAAGTCATTTGGAGAAGGTATCAATGACAGGCTTGAGGGCTTTGTGCAAAATGCAGTTCACCTTGAAGTGACTGCAAAAACAACAATCTTCATGCCCCTTGACAGAAACACAAGGAGACACCAAGACAGCAATGTGCTTTTGCTTCTTGTATTTTACAGCCAAAAACCTGTCTCAAAAGAAAGAAGGGCAATGAGCTACGTCCATCTGGTCCCTCTGGCCTAAGGTATAGTTAGTCTTAAAATATGCCAAATGGAGGCTGTGAGCCCCTCAGCTTCAGTGCTGAGCCATGTGGCAAATGCAATCCGATGAAGAATTAAAATCTGTGCAGTTCTATGTGCCTTCCTCTTGTGGAAAAGAGAGCAAAGGGGACTGATAATGAAATTAAGAAAGGATATGTTCAACAAAGAATACTGTTGACATCAATAGAGAGCACTTAGCAGCCAAAGGAAACAAGACCCTTTTACTCCTCTACAATCTTTATATTTCATTGTCTTTTTTCTGGTAGTCTGAAGACCCAAGCTGTTGAAAACCATTGTCTTTGAATATCTCACTGCTAAGTTAGTTCGGAATGGCTAAGAACTTGCCAGGAACAGTAATAAACTCCCTCCCAACTGAAATGTACTTCCAGGATGCAACAGACAGTTTTAGTCGTACACAGAAGCACTGTACAGCAGTTTAAAAAGAGAAAACAAAGAAGGAAAATTACACTCAAGGACAAAATTCCAAAGGCATAGGATACAGTTACACAAAATGTCACAATTCACATAGAGGGTTCAAAGGAGACTCCGTGGGCTGTGTACAGGCTTATTTCACTTTGCATTGAATAACAGAGAAATGGTAGATCAGAGCATAAATCTGGGACAATTAAAGCTTCACCTGAATTCCAAGATCCTGGCGAGCCTTCAAGCTCCAGGGCTCAGATGAATGTCCTGCTTGTGTCCAGCTCTGTAGTGGGGACAAGGCCTAGGATGGACCTTAACAGCTATCCTTAGTCCTTCTGCCCTGCCGTTTGGAAAAGCAAAACCACACATACTATTTGTTGCTCATATTCTGATGTCTCCGTGATGCACAGAGTTGAATCACTACAATTACAAGACCAGATACAGGAATTTTGTGTGTATACGCACATCTACCTTGACTATTTCTGTGTTGGAGTACATGGGTTTGTTGGCAGTGCCATAGTTGGACACTTTTCTAACATTACTCACATCTCATCTATTCGTATTTCCATCTAGAGTTCTGCTAAAAAACTTCGCATGCCAAAAAACATGCTTAACAGTGGGAGAAGCAGTTCCCGACCACACATGGCTCCCAGCCAGCTCCCTCGTAGCTCCCTAGAGTGTGCAAGGTGCTTAAACTAGCTGTTGGGGAAAAATGTGTGACCCAGAGATACAAGCTCAGACACCGCTTGGAGTCTACAAGCACTTACACCTCCCAGGAGGAGTCGTGATTCACACCATTTCTTGGGGATTGGTATGCAATTTTTATCTTCTGTGTATTTGCCTGGAAAATACCAACAGTTTTGCTGCTTCCACTCTCAAACTTGTGGTAAACAAGTGAATTTAGGATGAAAAAATAATCCTCCTTCATTGACCCGAATGTGTTGTTCCACAGCATTAACAGGTTGCTCCACTCCAAATATCACTGTAAAACACACACCCTGTGGTACCAAAACTGTGTTGAGCCCTAGAATGGCTGGTCTTCGCTATTCCTGGTATTTCAACTTTATTTTATTTTGGGGGCTGGAAGGGGAGGGTTCATTGCTGTTCAGAGCTTAATGCACATGCAGCAGCCCACCAAAACTGTAAACGTAGGTTGCTTGGCAACTGCTTTTAAAGAGTGTTATTTGCTCTCAAAGAGACAAGCTGTTATTTCTTTCCTTTTAAAACAAAAACATAAAAGAAGGAAAAAATGGGACTAAGAAAAAAAAAAAGGAAAAAGGTAATTACTTCACCAGCTAATAGTGTAAATGGCTCCATTATATGCACACAGTGGTGATGTGCAAGATCTTCCTTGTTACCACCATATGATTTCCAACAGAGAACCTGCAGCAAAGAAGTTGTTTTCTACAAGAAGTGCAGTCAAGTGGAACTGACATCTCATACCAACTCGGAAAAATAAATTACATGCAAGACAATGTATCTCACGGGGGGAAAAAAAAAAAAAGAGCTGTTAGAGACCAAGGTCAAACCAGCTCAAAATTTTTTTTTTAAAAGTGCTTTCCAGCAGCTGCTGTAGGAAAAAAGCTGTAACTCCCTTGCTGCGTACCCCCATCCAGCTGTTTAATCCCCAGTTTAGAAGAGACTGTGAAGGGGCAGTGTGCTCAGCACCGCTGGAACACTCAGCCCACAGAGCTCACAGTGCAGCCGCAGAGCAGAATTCGGCCATCTGGATCCCAAGTGCCCCCCCAGCCCCCCATGTGGCCTATGCAGACCCTGCGCAGGTGCTCTCTACAGCAGCATTGCAAGGGACAGGGTCACTGGGCTCCCCAAGGAGGACACCCCGCATCTGGAAAGCTTTCACGCCTTCTCACACATTCTTCATATCCACTCCTTATTTACACATCTGTTTCTACACGACAAAAATATCCCAAGTATAAGCAGAGTATAAAGCATTTTTCCTCCTTCCCTCCTCCAAGCATCGCCTGACCCTGCTACAGCAGACACAAACAGTATGCAAGTATTGCATTTAAAGGAGCAGCAGCTACCAGTTGTACATCAAATCCCAGTATCCACCTATGTTGTCTGCCTCAAGCCATAGTCTGACAACAGCAGTAACGGTTCCTGGCTTGATTTAAAGTGCAGTAGGTGGATAACTCTGTTTTCTGGCTTCTCATTAAAATAAGCAAAAGACTGTACATGGAGTTTGGAATATGTGGTATTCTATAAATAGAGGAAAGATACTAAAATGCAAGAATACTTTAAAATACTTCTATTAAAATGGTCTTTCATCTCTATTCATTTTTAGTCATCTTTGGCCTTTTCTATAAATATTAATTCCTTGGAGGTCACATAGCTTCTTACTTTAGCAAGCAATAACTGACAAGGATGTGTCCTAATTGTACTCAACATCAAGAAGAAAAATTTTAAAGCAAAAAAAAAAGAAATCTTTTCAGGAATAACATAAAACTTAAGATTTTTTTTTTTGAGTAAAACATTACTTGTTTCTGGATGTTCTTAATAAAAGCAAAATGTTGGAAGCAGAAGGGGACTTAGATAACATTGCAAAGATGCCTGTATATGATTAGAACACTTACTTGCTACAGGAATACTTATATTTGGAACATCACCTTTCCCAATTCAGAGCAGGAATCTGAAGTGATGTTTAGGATGCTGCCATGTACAGAAAGAAATTTCATTACCATGCTAGTTGGGTTTTTTTTCTTTTTTTTCAAGTCACACTGTTCATAATATTTAGCTGAACACTGAAAGTAAATGCTTACTGAGTAAACGAGATTTGCTGTAAAGCTTGGTAATTATGGCTGGACATCAGGCTCCATTCAAATTATTATTTGTTTAGGTGTTTCTACAAAGTGAGGCAATCTCAGCAGGAGAGGCTGAGAGGCTGAGCCATTCCATTGCCTATACAATACAACATCCAAGTTTTTACATGGCCAAATTTCATCACCAACAGGAGCAAAATGCCCCAATACAAGAACAGTGGAGAACTTCAGTTCACATCCTTCCTCTAACGTGTGTAGAAGAGGTCTGGTGAACCCTAGATGACTGATCTGATGACTGGATTATAATCAGTCTTATAAATTCATCCTGGCTAGCTTTGTGAATGGTATCTAACTCCCCAAACACTTTATTCAACCTGAAATTATTGGTCAAATTGAGCTCACCAAACCCAAATTAATTGTGGCTTGACTGAAACTGCTCTTTCCTGTGCATTATTTACTGCTTATAGTTTGCTGAACCCTAGAGGAGACTGATAGTGGTACATCTCTAGCATTTATGGTTTGCACCAGGCCTAACACCATCACTATTTGGACAGCTGAAAAATGAGTTATAAGTCACTGGTGTCAGTGTTGCTAGTACTGTTGTTTTAACTGCACCTTATCAATAATACCTTATTATTATTATTTAGTAGGAACCCCAACTACTGTTTGATTTGCGGAGAGTGAACTTCTTTCTTGGTGTCAAAAACCATTGTGGCACACTACTGGGTTTGAAAAGACCCTGCTATTCCATCATACTTTCATCATTGCTGTGCTGCTGCTGGAGAATTTGTGAAACCTGAATCTTTTTCCTATTCCTAGTGCTCAGATTATGGCCAACAAAATGTCACCTGAAACTGAAGCCCGGTAAAACAAACTATCAAAAAATCAAACTATCAAACTGCTGAAGGCAAAGATGTCATGTGTCCATAGGTTCCACCACTTCTGTCTGCCTCCCTTTTCCTCCTTAGCAAGTAAATGACATCTTAAAACTGCCTTAGCTGAATTCTGCGTGGTTTGGTTTTGCTCAATGAACATTATGTTGCATCGTAGTAGTACTAATATCGGCTATTATTTCGCTGTGCAAAAATACAGATAGCTTGCAGAAAACAGGCATGCTGAAGGGACCGTAAAGTGATTCAAATAACATATTTGAAGATTTGTTTGATATGCACAGTTTGGGTTGCAACTTGGCATGACAGAATGTGCGGTTTATGAAACACACTTCTCTTGGAGGAAAATCTCTGCAGGGCAGAGGTCCAATTCAGACTGCAGAGGCTAACATTTCGAAAGAAAGCACTTAAGGTACACATATGTCCTCAACTCAGGCATATATATGTATATCTATTTTGTCTACTCTGAACAAGTACGAGTCAGCTATCTGAATTTCTCTGCAGAACAAATAGAATTTGTGGAGAATTGCTGATAAAAATTAATTTGTATGTTTGAGTAAATACATTAGAAAGCTTTAAAATTGCAGGCTACAGCTCTTGTATATACTTGCAAGAAGATGGAAAATGCAGCAGTTTAATATTCTTCTAATACTGAAAGATGATTAGAGGTTAATAGTAACCAGGTTTATGTCAAGAATACCCTGCAGACAGTGAAAGTTCCCAAGTCAAAACACAATGACTAGCTCAGCTACTCTTCTGAAAGATTAAGTCACTTGAAACCATTATATGAATAGGGCTAGCAGATTTCATTTAATCTAACCGGAAAGCTTTGTGCACAGTGAATTTAAATATCTGTTATCTAGCAAAAAAANAAAAAAAAAAAAAAAAAAGAGGAGGCATAGGTATAAGTCAATATAGAGGCCGAGACTGTATTGTACTGAATGCTTTCCATCATCAAGTATACCAATTTTCTTGCACCAGAGAAAATCTGGATTGAAGTGATGGACCCATATCTCTCTCAAGTCCAAAGCTGAGCCACTGGAACACAGGTCACTTTGCATGTGGATTTTTTTTTTTTAATTCATTTTCCTGTGTAAGAATGCAATTCTAACTATAATGCCTTAAACATTTTGCTGTTTCTTTGATTGTCACCAAACCAGAGCCTGATTCCTGTATATTATATTCTCAAATCACATTTTGAGATGACACTTTAGGATAAAATTTGCTTCAGCAGAGGGGAACTAACATGCACTCACCTCAGAAAATGCATTATGAGAAATGTCTTTCCTGATCTGGTTCCAATGGTAAAAGAAAAACCGTATTTTTTTATGTACATTAAAAATAGTTCTTAAATGAATGGCCCTAGAGATTTGTCTTTACATTTTGTATGAAAAATGGAAAGAATGCCCAACAGCACTATTGAAAAGAAACTCCTGTGAAACGTGATTTTATTCCAGAAGGGTGGGATTTTTCTTCTTTTTTTTTGGCTTGTCATTCAGAAATTATTTTCTGTAACTCTCTCTACAGAAAAGGGTTTCATGTGACTACAAGAGATAACAGCAAAGGTAGATGCATGGAGTTATATAGCTGTGATCCTGTACAATTATGTTATCGCCCTGCCAGTGAGAGCCAGCAGTAGTATGACCAGAAAAGCTTTTCATAGCCACTGTTAGTAGTGCAGAATCTGTAATCATCACAGCCAACTTTTAATTTGTTGGGGTGTTTTGTAAGAACTTAATGATTGTGCCAGACATTAGGAAAATGTAGTGGCGCATACACATCAGATGGGCAACTGAGCAGCTGGCCAGCTGCCAGGCCTCTAAACACAGCAGTGGTAAAGCTGCAACGACATTTCAGTTCAATTTTGTCTTAATCTAAAGCAATATGCAACGGAGGTGCACGAGGGACTGTGCTGAGAAGTAATGAGCTGCTTTTCCTTCTGTGCAAGTCAACTGACTCCAATAAAGCCAGCAATGTTTCATCAGCGTGGTCCTAGTGTCAGTCAATCAGCTATGAGGCACCTTAGTCCCCAGACATGGTTTTTCCCCATAAAACTGTCAATAACATTAGGAAAAGTGTAATATGTGCAGTGGTTACTTTTTCAGAAAGCAATTTATATTTCAGACTGCAATTATTGCCTGAATCAGCTCGAACAAGTTAGAGGTCTTTCCCAGAGCTGGAATCAGAGTAAATATGCATCTCTTCAGACTGCTCAGCCCTTTATAGGCCACGTGTGTTAAAACAAGGGCCAGATTCAGAGCACTGATATTGGTCATTCAAATTCTGTACTGCAGAGAAAAGAAAAAGAGAAAGAAAGCATCATCGAGGTGATTTTGAGTTCTAAAGTTAGTCTCTGTACACAGTCGAGAGGTGTAAACACCTCTGTTGGGCAGTTGAAGGCTCCCTGGTGCATCCTGAGCCAGTAGACCAGGAATGGACAACCTGGTCTTCTCAGAGGGCACCCACTTCCGGTCTGTCCAGGCGGGCAGGAGGCACTTGGATGGCAGAATCTGATTAAGCAGGGGCATCATCCACCTGTGCACACTAACCTACTGGCAAAGCTGTTCATGCAGGCAGTGACAGAAACCTGGGTTCATGTTCTTTCTCAGTCTAAGAGATTTGAAAGGATCAAATTAGATATCTTCTCAGGTGTGTCTCAAGACATGGGTGAAGCTGATGGGCACGCTCAATTTCAGTAGCCTCCGCTACACTGAAGTGTGGAAAAGAAGATAAAAAGGAGAGCATGCAGTGGAGTCCATTTCTGTAGCCTGGTATTACGCCGCTAAGGTGAGGGGAAAGACTTCTAGCTTTCACTCACTGTTTCCTGAATTGCTTATGCATTTTACATGACTTCTTTTTTTTTTTTTTTTCTCCAAATCAAGAATGAAACAAGACAGGAAATTCTTAACTAAAACTATTCAGCGCTGAACTTTCCAATTGCATATTCACTAAAGCAGAGCAAGAAAATCAGAAAAATTACCAAACTCTCTATACCATGAGATTTCAGACACATTTTTAGGAGGTGGAAAATGTGTCTGGATGTAAGATTTTTTTTTAGTCTCAGAACTGATTCAACAAAAAAAAAATTACAAAAAGGCTGTCACTTAAGCTTCCATAATATAAGTGTATTTTTTTTTTGCATTCTCATTGGGCAGTGTTTTATGTCTGCTTAAAAACTACAATCACCTCTCAAGTGACAAGCAACTAATCAACATTTGGGGCTTCCGTATTTCTAAAGACTGCAGCTAAACTGTCTCAGTAAAATTATAAAATACCATCTGTGACATTAAAATATGACCTCAATATGTACTACATCTCAGGTCCAAAACACTAACATTTACGAATTTATTAATTACCTGCGGCTAACTTAGCCTTTGTACAACTGGAGGCACATGTATTAAGCAAACACATTCTGCACTACTTCAGCAATTCCATCCAAGGTTTAAATAAAGAACTTGTGTTTTGATACTGTTTTGATTTTTGAATAACATTCAGACTTTAAATTAGATATTTTTTAATGAAGCACCATCCCTGACTGTAAGCTGGCAGTTGAACTTGTTATCCTTCCAGTAACAGCCTATACTGAACATAGGTTTGTACTTCAGTAAAAGGTGGTAACTAGCATTATCTGTTGATAATAGAAAAATACATGTACTGAAAAAAAAGTGCTTGAATCAACACAACACATAAGTTATGATCTAAAGCAGGTATGGTTTCAAAATACTGACAATCATTTTCTGCTGATATCAAAATCCTTTGATTTGAAGGATAAAGGGGGGAAAGACGGCTGACGGAAGCCTGAGTCGGTCAGATCCTTTGAAATGGAGCCAGCCTCCCTTGAATTTGTCTTGAAATTATCAGCCGAAAGAAGCTCTCGCCAGCCTCCCAGGCTAGTGTTTCATCAGACCAGAGAAGGATGCTGGCATGGCAGCACTGCCTCCACAATGGAGGGACTTCTAACCACTGGACCACACTGGGTAACATCCCTGAAAGGAAGTTTCCCTCGTTGCTGTCTCTCTTGTGGATACCTGGTCTTCTCTGCACTCCTCTTTTCCAGATCAAAAACTTTCACCAGTTTTCAAGCATGAAACAAGCTATATGGACCCTCTCCAGCTTTCCCATAGTGAAATGGACAACAGTAGGATTGAGTGAAAGCATCTAGATTAGGAAAGTACCTTTAAAGAAATTTAAATCAAAATTAAATATTTGGCAAAGCACAGGCCTTTGATCAACCTAAAGCATCTTTCACAGAAAACAATTGCTGCTCATTTTCTATTCCTCCCTGGAATAAAGGGTTGCTGAAGTGCTCGGAGAAATGGAATTTCTCCTCTTTCAGATCCCCATTGTAAAGCTAATTGCTGGAAATGCTGTTAGGTGATACGGCAAAAGGACTGTACTTGCTTTTCTTAACTGTGCCTGTTGCCTTTTCAGGATGAGCCATTCAAGAGCATCCTTCTTCTGCTTCTCCTTTCAAGGATTTCTCCTGTTGACAGGAGCATTTACATGAGAATACAGAACAGGCACTGACTGACACTGTGTCGAGGCTCATATAATTATCAAATTATGTTAGATTAGAATAAATGTTATTGACATACAGGAACATAATGCGCCGACATTCTGCACTGACAAGTTTGAGTATTTACTGAAACTATTTAAAGGTAGTATAACAGTCTGTTCAAAATTAGGGATTTTTGTTTTAGGGATTTTTTTTTGTTTGTATATTGTAGAGAAAGGGAGACTATCATTTATTTAAACTACTATGACAGGTGACATCTGATCAGTTTTATCCCATCTAACATTTCTAATGGAAACAGGTTTAAGAATATGCTGAAAATTGTATTCCAGAGATGAAGGAAATATTTCTCACTCTGTGCTATTATATCCTGTAAACAAATACACCTGAGCATACAGATACTATGATATGAGTGAAACTTAAAAATAATGGAGCAACTACTAATGAAAACCTCGATATTTTTTTTTTTACTATTTATAGTCAAGATGTCGTATGGCTGAATTTCAAACCTATAAGATATACAGGAATGATATTCAAATCTCACAGCAACAGACAATTCCTATTTCTGGCCCGACTGAGAATGGTATGTAAAATTCAGGAAGCAGTGAGAGGAAGACTTCCCCAATATTTTGGGTGGATATAATAGGAACTGGAACAATACACATAGAGCCTATCGACTAGAAACCATTTGATCCAAAAGTGGTGTCTGAGATACTTAAGGAGGGTGAAGGCACAGATACTGATAGTATTTTTTGCTTGAGAAGGTGGATGAAGTCACTCAGCAAAAACCATTTTCAAGTTGTGTCCAGCTAATAATGAAGAACTTTTTGAGATTGCAGAGAGATAAATTTGGGTCCAAGCATTCATGAATTGATAAAGCACTATCAGAACACAAAGGATGGAATAAGAGCTGCTGCTCTCATTGATTGACCCTCAATCAACTCGGGGAATAGATAGGTATCTTGGTAAGATAATGTAATGTATAAAAGAGCGTGAAAAGTGCCATTTACTGAGAGAGACAGTGTTAATGCAGAATGGCACAACCTTCTGGTGCTGTGGAAAACGGTAAAAACCCCACAACTCTTCAATAACAAGAAAAATTGAGCAGGGGTTTTAGATAAATGGCATGTGTCAAATACAGAAAAATAAAGAGCAGTGCAGGTATGAAGGGATAAAACTCAAATTAAAAAAAAAAAAACATAAAGGAACAAAAAGATTATGCAGGTCCATTTGGGTGAAGATTAAAACCATTATTTAAACAGCAAAGGAGAACAAATAAATGATGTGGCACAAAATGCTTCTCTGACATCTGTCTCAGTAAAAGATTAATCAATCAGTGCTGACCACAATTTTAACAAAAGGAAACAAGAAAAGTTGGTGCCAAGGAAAGCGTAGCTACTGGAACTGTAAGATAAACTAGGGGTATCCCTGTTACAAGGTGTGATGAAATTTACTCTTGACTACTAAGGAATGGAGGGAGGCAGTCCCTGCAGTTGTCTTGAAGAGTCCATGAAAGAACACAGGAAGTCTGAGGGGGCTGAAGAAGGATGAACACAGTGCCTATTTTGAAAAGGAAAGGGAAAAGGAAGAATTTAGGGAATTACAGAACTGTCAAACTGACTTGTAACCCTAAAAGACACTTGACCAGATTATTAAATGGCCCATTTAGAAGCACAAAGAGATAACGAAGTGATCAGAATAGACTGCATATTGGTTAAGAACAAAAGTTCTTCAACTAGTTCAATTTCCTACTTTGTCAGGTTAGATATATTAGTGGATTAGCATGAAATACCACATGTAAGATATATTCACTTTAATTAGCCTTTTGGCAGTCTCCTATGTGAGACTCATGTATGCAAGTTACAAAATGCGTTCCAGTTAATGTTATCATACAGACTGTATAAAATTATTTCAAACAATACTTAGTGTGTCTGCTGTGGAGGGACCCAAAGACGTTTGTTCAGAATTCTGTGCTATTGCTTTTTTTATCATTATTTTTTATTTTAATTTAGACTGGAAAAGAGAACATAGTTCTGTAATTTATGTCTATCCCAAATTGAGAAGGATTGCATACAGACTGGAAAGCAGAATCAGAATCCAAAGTAATCTTGAAAAAATAAAAATCTGTTTACTAACAACAAACTGAAAGTAGCATCTCCAGGGAGAAATCGAAAGTCAAATAAACTGGGGATAAAATGTATTGCAAAGGGACCTGGTGAATATTAAATGAATAACAAACTGAAAAAGAGACAACAATATCAGATAATGTAATCTCTTCCCTTATGACTAATGAGACTGTAAGGTAAAAGAACATAATTGTGCAACAGGTTCAGCTGGTAATAGCAAAAGAGAAAAATAATTTAAATTTGGGTTTATTTCATTTTGAAAAGAGTACAAGCTCACCACCTAGGTCATCCAGCATTTCCTAAAATTGTTCTGCTGGAGATTTACCAAATGTATTTAAGTTCTTAAATATTAAGCAACCTTATGGAATATTAGGGATGATTTTTAGAATGATGCCATCAATGAACTTCAATAAGTCTATAAATATATATATATTCAGAGGTCATTGCATTTTAATATTTTGACACATTATTAGAACAACGTACAGCTGTGGTTAACTTCCATTTTCAGTATTTATATTCAGGATAGTTGATATAACAAATCAGTCTTACTGCATAATACACAAACATTCAGGAAATTTTTACAGAACAACCGGAAATTGCAACATACTTCACCTTTCAAAACCTTTTTTCTTCAGGTAAGGAGAGCTTCAGTGCTAGAATTATTGTTATGAGTTAAAATACAATGAATTTATTTTAGAGATTAGAGTTCTGAGAGTAACAAAACTTATACAAGCATTGTAGTTTTAAATATAATAGACTTCAGAGCACAGACTTACAGAGCAACTTTGTTACTTTGATCCTCTCACTTGAAGTCGGCAATGTTTTAACCTTTTTTTTCTGTTTTGTTTTGGGGCTTTTTGTTTGTTTTGTCTTGTTTTGGCTTGGGTTTGTTTTTTTTTTTCTTTAATCAGAGTGCTCCATGGCTTATTATTTGCTGTTCCTTTGATTAAAATCTCAGGAATTGCCCAAAGAATAACGATGAAGAGTTTACTGAGCACGATGTAAGAAGGACAGAGTTTTGCAGAAGTCAAAAAATAGTATTAATCATGATATCCACTAACAAACCTGGAGAGAAGGTCAAGAACCTGCTAATGAAAACTGAACATGGTAACAAACTGGGAGAAGTCATGCATACTAGTGAAGATAGAAAAATAATACAAACTGAACTAGAGTTAGTAAAACATGAATAGAAAAAAAAGCAGTGCAAAATTAAATTGGTAATCTATTTAGAGAAAAAAAAAAAGAAAGGTTTTTAAAAGGATACAGCATTCCAAAACTTAATAGCAATTTGAAAAATAGAGAGATCAGGAAAGAAGAAATAGAGGTGAAACTGGAAATGCAGCAGAAGTCAAGTCCACCATTACCTATAACAAGCTTGGGACAACAAACGTATCAGTGGATTAGTGCACTTTATATAGAAGGATGTCACATTTTCTGGGCAGGCAGAAAATTGAAAAGTCTCCTACTTCAGCTCTAATTAGATCCATCCCCAGATGTCTGGCATTTAACCTTTATCACCAGAAAGACCTAAGAACTGGAGGACAACGGGGAGAAATGGAGGGATGTAGGGAAACCAAAAAGGGAAAAAAAAATCCAAAATTCAAATAGTTTTCCTGAAAAAAAGGTTTCATAACTATTATAATGCATAATATAGTTGGTATCATTCTCTGGATAACTTTTTGCATTATCAGTTTGGGGTTGTTTTGAAACATCCTTGGTCCTTACTTCTCCTGTCCAGTTGTAAACAGGCCAAAAATAGAAGCAAGGATGCATATTGTCTCTTCACACCTTTGTAGTTTTTGATCAAAATGGCATTCATCTTCATTTCTGCTATAAACTGTTCTGCAACATTGTAAACTGTGAGCTTTCATTTTATATGATTAATCATTCTAAGTCAAGAGAATTTCTGGGATAAGTAGGAATTAAAAGATCTGGCTGGTGGTTATGAGTTACCAGAGGCATAATTATTAGCTTTTTTTGATTTAGGAACATATGGGAAATGTCACGTTATGGACATTTGATGTGTGTGTCTTTTCATTACTTTAGATTCTTACCAGAGAGCAGAATAAGAAAGCGTACCTGGAAAAAAAAATAATCTTCAAGCCATACAGTCCACAAGAATACAATAGCATAGCAATATTGCTGCAAGTGTTGTAACCCAAAATACTGAAATACTCATTAGTTGAAGCAATTAACATAGGTAGAATCATTCCCAATTTACCAACTAGGTTAACTCTGCTCCAGGATAGCAGAACAACATATCCAAAATTCTGACACAGATCAACAAGTCCAATCTCTAGATGATCTATCTGTCTTTAGAGTGCGGCAGATTTGCGAGCTCTTCACAGTGTCAATGAAAATTTCCAAATAAGCACAGAAACTTTTCTCATTTGCATTTGTGCTCTGACTCATAAAGCCCTTAAATTGGGATTTCTAGTATAACATGCCTCTCAAAGAGAGACAAAGGCTCATCCTGAACATAGATATCAACAGTGAAGAAGAATATATATCAGTACCTCCCCTGATATCCAAAGGAGACAAACGCATGAAGCATCTCCTAGTTTAAAGACAATAGCTTTAGCTGAAACTGTAAGACCAACACGGACAATTTATTCTTTGGCTATCTAAAACTGAAGACATGATGAACTTCATCCTGAACCTCAATGTTGTCCTAACAGCTGGCTTTGAAGCTTAGCCAGAGAAATGTTTGTTTAACTTGCTGAAACAATAATGAGGACCAAATTAAAATGTCGGTACTAGAAATAATAAGCCTCTTACTTATTTTCAGCTTAAGGTAAGAGCAAGCGTAATGAATTTCATCTAGGGAAAACACACAGTTTCAGATAAAAACTATGTGAGAGGAGGTGGAAGACATGAGATGTACTGTGATGGATGAAACACTAATGACATTCCTTTCAGAGGTTTGGTCAGGGACATGCTGTAAGCAGCAGTTCTTGTGACTTTGAAAGACTAAAGCAAGGTTATCATTTAGATTTTGAAGACACAAGGTGTCTAGTATTTCATTTCTTCTTTGCTGCCCCAGTCCCCCATCTATGTTCATTTTCAACTGTACTCTTATTTTGCTGCTCACACAACATTTCTAAGGATTCAGCTCACATCGGCTCACAGAGCTCAAGTCCTGATCCAGCTGCTGCTTAACTTTTCCTTTTCTGTGCTCAATCAAAACTGTACAACATAATCTTCCTAGTACGTTGATTTAATCATGTTAGACCCAGTTCCTCTACTGGTTCCTCTACACTGGAGCCATGTTTTTCCAACTGTCCCTTGTATATTAGCTAGCTCTTTCCCCTCTACCAGAGTCAGTACCCTGCCTTCCCACAGTCTATTCTCTGCTTTTCTCCCCAAGGCTCACTCTATCTATCATTCTGCAAGCACACTATCTTTGCCACTCAAGTGTGTTCACAAAAGCCCGTCTACAGCCTGAAAAGTGCACAGAACAAATCACAGCGTTCTCAGGATACAGGAAAAAAGACAGCTCTCTCACTATGCTATGACTTTGATAACCAAACTCTAATTTTACAGATACAACAACTTCTCTGTATGTCATCTCCATTCTACTGGTTACCTTCTATATTATGGCATATTTTTCCTATTTAATAAGCCCTTTACGTCATCATCATGTCATGATATTTGCACTTTGCTATTCGTGTTTGTATTGCCTTCCCCAGCCTAATGCAATAATGGGAATGCCAAGGTGGCCATAAAGAAAAAGTTCTGAATCACAATGTTAGGGTGTAGAAGGCAGTAATTGTTGCATTCAATATTAAGAGAAAGAAACCAAGGCAGGACTAGATCAGGCAGCTAGTGAGCCAAGGCAGGGCTAGAGAAAGGCACTGAAAAGCCAAGCTGGAGATAACTGCTGACTTACACTGAGGACTAGAACAGAAGCAAAGAGCTGGGGAGATGAGGCAAGTGCAAAGCAGAGATTGAAGGCAGGAATAAAGAAAAAGCAAGATCAGGATGTTAAGGACAATAATGGTAGCAAGGAAGAAGGAAGACTGGGCAGACACATTGCGGTGTTCAGAGGAGAACCAATATACCACCTTGCATCACAGCTTGTCCAAAGCTGCTTCTCTGGGAGAGTCACCAGAAATACAAAAAAAGACAACTGAGGAGCTCACATTCCTCCTTCCCCACCATGAAAGAAACTAGAGTTCTTTGAATGATGGAGATAGAAAGTCTGTCCAAATAGGAGCCACGTAACTCTTTAAATACTTACAGTCACCAAGCAGGCTAAGAGTACTAGCAATTAATCAGCAAATTTATTTTCTAGAAATGAATACACAAAAGAAGAGCAGACCTGGAAGAGTCAAGCAGACTTTGATCATAAACAGCAAGATTTTTCTTAATAGACTTATGGAAAGAGCTGAGAAAAAGATGGTAATTTTCAGATAGAGGAGAAATATGGGTGCACATTAGTGGGCAGCTCCTACCAGAAGGACTGAAACTTTGTCTTAGTCTCAGCTTGAAAATGGAGGCCTGCAGATATCCAGCCCAGTGGCAATCATCTCAGACAGCAAGATACAACTAACCGTGAAACCCATAATTTGGGGGGAGAAGGAATTATTCCTACCAGAAATGTTATGCAGCTCTTCTGTCCAAACTCAGCAGAAAAACATTCAATCATCTTGCTAATAAATTAATAAAGCACGATAAATGTTGTTCTAAATTTTGACTCATTCTTTGCACTTGTCAATTGATTTATGGAGAATAATTAAAGGAAAATGATAGTTCTACCTCCATAAGAAAACAGCTCCTTCCAAAATTTGGAGATATACCAAGTCCTTTCTTTCAAGGATAGCTAGCAGAGAAGAATACCAAGCAGCAATTGTTGTATCCAGTGTTGGGCCTGTACATCATTCAGAGAGCTCCACTCTACAGAGCCAGCCCGGTGCTGGTGTGCTAGTGACTCACTTTGAGTAGTTATTTTCAGCAAAAGAAGAACAAATATCTCCCAGAATGTACATCTAGCACCACAGAAAGTTTTTCAAGTTGACTACAAACATCAAAAATATTTTCAGTAATTATCTGTATTGTACGTGCTTGAAAAGAATGGAGTTTGGCAACAAAGACGTCTCCCCTTCTTTCAAATTATTGCATGTGGTTACTATTTTGACCAGTCAGGTATGAGTCCTTTTCTTCTTTGTAGTAAATTGTTAAAGAAGGTGGGAACATTATTCATACTAGCAATTAGATGATTCAATGTTTATTTGTATCCAGTATTTGCAATAAGGGGATATGCATTTTAGCTGCGTGTTGAGTGATGACATCATTACTGGCCCATTGCAGTTGCTATAGAAACGCAACTGGATTTTTCACAGTCCAGGCAACTGAAAAGCTTTGGAGATTTGCTTGTTTCTAGTTTTGATAAATGGCTTCTCAGCCAAAGTGTAAAGCCTTAATACCTTTTACTGTCTGGAGAATAGAAGTATGGAAGACTCAGTTATCTACATCCTAAGAAGAGTGGATTTGATAAGATTACTACTAAAAGATCATTTTTTTCCTGCAGTTCAACCCATATAAACAGATCATGATGCCAGCTAGGGAAGGACTTACTCTTGTATCTGAAGTCAGCAGAGTACTCCTACATGCAGGCATCCTCACACTGCTTTAAATGAGAAAGTCCAAGTCATGGGTTTTGTACCTCTCCATTGCATTTACGTTTAGATGTTATTGGCTGCGTGCAGACTTTCCCATTGCTTACAAAACCAAAACAAAACCCCAAGCCAACAAGCGAGCATTCAGATGGACTTACTCCTGTTTAAATCTCACATGAAAGTGAAAATACCTAAGAGCCCCGTATGGATTTGACTCTGCCACTACACTCTGAATTTCTGTAAAGCTCACATGGCATATTCGCTGGGGCATGCCACATTTTTTGAGTATGCAATATCTGATATTTGCAGTTCAGGAGAGAAGACACAATAAAGAAACTCCAAGACCTGGGTTGGCCCTTTTTAAGGAATGTTCATAACTGAAAGCACACTTTTATGCTTACGTTGCTCAGTATAGAGATTGTCATCACAGTTGTGAGACAAGCCAATTATGCAGAGGATTTCAGAATTTAGTTTTGAGCTATGTAGGTTTGAAAATTAGAAACACAAAAGTTCTCTGTGAAAAAAACATTTTGAAAATTTATCTTTTGAGGAAAATAATGTTATACAAAAGTAATTCTTTCACATTGGTTTAGTATTTTGTAGTAAACAGTTATTTCAATATTTAAAGTTGTTTTGAAAAGAGAAACTAAGACTCCACAATTTCATAGAAGGTCTAAAAGTGTCATTTCGCCACTGTCAGTCTCTCCAAAAATCTTTCAGAAACATTAAAACCAATGCAACGAAAATTCCACACGTTTTACTGGATGCTACACAATCTCAAAATAGGTATACTGCTTGTGATTCAGTCTCACAGTATGAAACCTTTATTTTTGTGTGTACATGAAGGCATGTTTACTTATTTGCCTATATGTGAGCTATGTGTCAAAGTTGCCATTGCAGTCAAAGAAAATTTAATCAAATGCGGGCAACAGAGACTAAACAGTTGTTCAGATGGCCAGGCAGCATGTGTCTGCTTTAGGGAGACTGGACTGGCTTTTAGGTTGTGTTGACTTGCTCTCCAATAAGTATATTGGGATCCTGGTTGTATGACATACACGTAGACACCTACACTGAGACACAGTTTTAATCTGTAGATTCATCTCAACCATATATCTGAAAATAGGGTTTAATCATTCCATATAAAAATAACATAATAAAGGTGGCAGTTGTAAAGGCAGTAGGAGCAAACACAAGTGCTGTGCTTGATTATTATTCCTCCCTTACACAGTAATGCATTATGTTTTCATCTGGAAAAGCAAAACTTGGATTTGAGTATATGCCACTCCAGGTGTGTGCTCATATACAAAAGTCTGTAAAAGAAGGGCCTTGGCGTGGCCTCCTACAAAGGACTGAATTTAATTTCAGGAGTGGCTTTAATGAGCAAAGTGCCTAACTTGACTACGCTCTTAAAGAAATTTTTGTCATGCAATGAATGAGATACTGGTGAGCCTTCCCATCCTTACATCCCCCTCTCACAGCTCTGACCAGCTTAGTTCAACCTAAAGTATATTCATTTACCTCCACAGCTCGATTCAGTTTAAAAAGGTTCAACAGTAGAAAATCAAGCACTATGCATTTCAAAATTTTATTGTGACAATATTCAAATTCACTATGTCCCTAAAACAAATGTTAAACAGATTTGCCAACTGCATATTTATTTTCTGAGGAAGGAATACAGTTCCAATGCAGACATTGGCTTTAGTCTGTTCCAGAAATGGATCCTAAGCCCACAAAAAACATTCAGTAATTACAAGGAGCAACCAACCTAGCACATCTGCACTGTCTTTATTTAGCTCAGAAATGTCGAAAGGAAAGGCTACATTTCCTTTTGTATTACCAAGTTTAAACACTCAAGTTTGAGACTGAACAAGTACCATCACATTTCTTTGATCACTGAGCTACTAGAAAGCAGCTTATCAGTATTTTCAAATGGAAAAAACGTATTACAATATGATTTGCATGTATGTGTAGTAGTCCTTAATAAACCATTAAGGTTTACCAAGCTTTAAGCCATTCTGCAAAATGACTCAGGTAATTATTTCCCTTGCTTAATGAGCTTATATATGAATTTTTAGTCAAATACACGCAAAGAAAAATATCCTATATTCTATTGGTTATAATGTATTATTCTTGCACTGTTGAACAATTACATGAATGTTTCTACTGAAGTCATCATGCCAACTTCAGTAATGAAGTGTTCAGCTAGATAAGTAAGAGAGACTGTGCAATTTAATTTTTTTTTTTACATTAATATGAGTAAAGCCTGTTGGCTAATATTCTATCAGACTTTCCTATGATGAAAATTAATGATTTAAGAGTTTTGGTTGGACACCAAAGGTGAGAAATTAGTCAAATGGAAAACATTTTTGAAATTCTAAGTGCCTACCAAAGAAAGTTTTTGAGAAAACGCCAACTCATATGTGATTGTAGTGATGCCATTCCTGTGTATCCATGCATTTACTATGGCATTTAAGCAATGCAACATCCCCAACTGAATAGCACAGAATGGTTTAGCAGAACATGGTGAAAAATAATTTATTTTCCTTTCAAAATCCTTTTGCAAAACATGTTTCATCTCTAGTTTAATTAAAACCATCCAAAGTGCAATATGTCCTTTTTTTTATTTGTTCACATGATTTATTTAACACTTAAATCTTTTATTTATACAGGGTTGTGCAGGCAATTTATTTATAACAGAGGTTATTTAACTGAACCGGCAGTGAATTGTGCATGAGATTACCTGTGTCCACAGAGAGCTCAGCTGAAGTCACCTGGATCCTGCCTGAATGCAATGAATCTTTGAGCTGTGACCTTAATCATGGGACTTGGCTTTTCCTTTTAAAACAGGGTTCAGATGCAGAGGATGCCACCGGTTATATCATGTTCACGGTAGATGTGTCGCCCATTTGTTGTTTCCAACAAATTGTTGTTAATTCCCACCACTTACACTAAAAAAGGCACACACCTTACATGCAAACCCAAGAATTTATTGTCAGTTTAATTAGTCTTAACAGCCTGATCCATAATTTTTAATCTAATCACAATGATACTTAAATTTCATTACATACATAATATAGTGTGAAATGTAGTATAATGTGTTACATATCTATTACATATGCATATAGTTATATACAGTTTAAATTATATATATCCAAACTTTCATGCCTGCCTTTGATGTTTTGCCCACGTTAAGTTCAAAAGTTTGGTGGGGGTATGAGAGGGTGCAGAGGATGGGAGAGAAGAAGGGGAGTCTTCAGTATCCAGAGAACTTTTCCAGGAGGAAAGTGATGCTGATGGTTTCTTCCTGCTCACTCAGAGTAATTTTTAAATTTGCTGACATGTTCTGCACCTTGCTTTTTCTTCATTGGTCAGCAAGTCCACATTACAAGTAAATTCACTGTATATTATCTATGTTTTTACTGTTCTTTGTTCTCTTTGTTATGCCTGAAACAGGTTTTACCAAGCTCCCATGGTTGCATCCCTTTGCTGGCCACTGGTGAGTTGCTTATAGCCCTGGACCTTCCAGTATCAATCTACGCCTGTGCTTTTACAACCTCTGCTATCACCCCATGCCGCTACTGCTCCGTGCTGCAGTTTATTCTAGATTACAGGTAGTTCATTTCACACACAGTAAGCACTTTTTTTATCTGCTAGTTGCAGAAATAACAATAAGCATCACAACCACACAGTCATAGAGAGCCAAACAAAAGCTAAACAAAGTAGGTAATAGTCACTTGGTCATTAGATAATTGGTTCTGCAAGCTAAAATTAATCTCCAGGAAGGCCAAGACAAAGCCAAGCAAAAAGCCTGTGGCCTGTTACAAGCAATAGCACCACCAAATTTTTACTGGGCTACAGGGTTACCTATGTCATCTGGAAGGACAAAGATAAACTTAGCTGGTGGTTTCTAGGACAGAAAAAATTCAGTGACAGATTTCTATAGCAAAAGTAGATCTGGAATCTACCTCTGAACACCATATGTGAGACAAAGCTGACAGAATAACATGCTTGAAGTTAAGTCTACTGAGGTTGTTATGCACCCATGTAAGATGAAGGAAATTAGGTAAGAGTCATGCCTGCTTATTGATATACGGACAAGGATATATTTATATGCCTAATTATCTATATTATACTCCAGAGTAACAAGCTGCACATGTATAATACTTCCAAAGACATGCCAGTCTTTCCCTAACCCTTCCTGGCTCATCTGCCCAGCTGAACAATCCAACAGACCAAATCTCAAAGGAAATGTCTGAAAAAGGATTTTGAACCCTGGCTTCAGACATCTCAAAGACAACTTGCTCTTCTAATCTTCTATTTAGAATCATAGAATCATAGAATTGTTAAGGTTGGAAGGGACCTTTAAGATCATCAAGTCCAACCATTAACCTAACCTGACAAACCACTTCTAAACCATATCCCCAAGTATCACGTCTACCCGTTTTTTAAACACCTCCAGGGATGGCGAATCCACCACCTCCCTGGGCAGCCTATTCCAATGTTGGATAACCTTTTCAGTGAAAAAATTCTTCCTAATATCCAACCTAAACCTCACCTGGCTAAACCTCGCCTTGTCACCACAAACCCCCCAAAATTAATTTCACTGCAAGATGCCACCTGAATGATGTAAAATTTTTCATTCCATAGTGTGACAGGTAAGATCTACAATTTTTCATGCAAGGCTTCTTTTATCTTGATCACTATATGCTGTTAACACCATCATGTGACTTCTTCCATATATAAGTACTTCCTTCCCGCTGTTTGCATCACCTTCCATCTATGTCCATCTCTATTTTCATTGTTTACATATAAAATTTTAAAACTAGCCCATACTAGGCTAGCTCCATGATTAAAATATTTATGAACGTTGCATAGATACCACGGGAACCAAAAAGGGAAGCTGTGACTTGTACATCCACCAGGTTGCTAAGCAAAGAAGCGTCTTTTCCATTACAGGCTGCATGACTGCAGGAAAGCTTTAGGGAAGATGCAATCCCTATAGAAAGGAAACCCACAGGTTGACAAGTAAGAATAACCTATTCTAATTTACATGAAAGCTTTCTGTTTAAATGCAGAGGAAGCTTGGTTAAAAAAAAAAAAAAAAGAGAGAGAGAGAGAGTGTCCACTGCCAAAGGCCCCAACTTACTATATCAAACTACTCAGTACTCTATTTATACTATGTGAAAGAATCAATTTATTTTCACGTTGTGTTGTCCTTTATAATACAGGATTTCACAGAAGGTGATCTTATGAAAAGTCAATAGGAAGCCAAAAATATTGAAATGAAATGTCCTTCACATCCAAGACAGCCATGTCTAGCATGTTTGAACTTTCAAATAAACTGTTGGTATGGCAACAAAAAACATTCACAGTTCAAAGGTAGAATTGGTAGTGTGGAATATGTTGTGTATTCCCACAACTCTGTGTATTCACATTCAAAAAAACATTTTGAAGCCTCTGTTATTTGTTTAGTTTTAAAGGCATTAATAGTGCCATAAAAGGTAATCCCATATTCATTACACATCACTATTCACTGTCTAGCTCATTTTCGTTCTGTATAAAGATGTCTTACTTCACTGATACGTTACTAAAGCACATTAGATCAAGCAGTCAATAAGAATTTTCTTCATAGCCTACTCTAGTAATGGAAACACTCCAAGAAAACTGGCAAAAGATGCAGTTTGTGGTACTTGGCAAGATAATGCAGTATGTGAAGGCAACACATCTTCAAAGAAAACAAACAAACCAACAGGCATTTCATCACTTTCAGAATTCCTTAGCTCAAAGGAATTTAATTCCAGTTCTTGTATAGGCTCAGTATAGCAGGGGATGTGTGTGCATGTATGTGTGTATGTATGCGTGTATATATGCGTGTGTTTGAGCAAGTTTTCTGGTAGGTTCTACTTTAAGCATGAGTTGACACTACACTCCGCAATTTAGCCAAATCTTTAACTATAATTCTCTGACACAAGGCCTCTTGCTTTATTAAATCATGTTTTAACCTTATTATGCCATAGTGGGTAGATACAATTTGTGAGCAGTCAGCGTGGCCAAGGTCATATTTCCTATTTTGAACCAAATCATCCACCTGTCACCTTACTTTGTCCAAGGCTCTTACTGTATTTGACTTCACTTTGTGTCAGTCTGTACGTACAGCAATGAATCGCCTTCAGATTTAACAGGCCTTACTAAGGTCTTTAAATAATAACTGTAAAAAGAAAGAAATCCCCCAATTCTTTTAAGAGTTAAAAGTGTTTCCAATCAAGATCAGTATCTACTTTTTTGAGTGCAAATGCAATGCTGGAAAACTGAAGCAATTGTAAAATCCGTTTGCAATGCTAATTGTGTTACATTAAAGAAAAATATAATTTTATCTTTTCTTATATCCTTATTACACCGGAATTCACTGCATTTTTCAGATCATGCAGTAATGAACTCTTTTTCTAATAGTTATTCAGTACTAAGTCATTTACAACAATTTATTTAAGTAATAAAATTAATTCCAGAAGCACCACAACTAACAAAGCACTAATTCCCTACCTAGTTCACAGAATCACGGAATTTTCAGACTTGGAAAGGACCTCTAGAGGTCATCTAGTCCGACTCCCCTGCTAAAGCAGGATTGCCTAGAGCACATTACTTAGGACTGCATCCAGGCGGGTCTTGAAAATCTCCAGAGAAGGGGACTCCACAACCTCCCTGGGCAGCCTGTTCCAGTGCTCTGTCACCCTAACCATAAAGAAGTTTTTTCTCATGTTTGAATGGAACTTCCTATGTTCCAACTTGTGCCCGTTGCCCTTCATCCCATCACTAGGAACCGCTGAAAAGAGTCTGGCTCCATCCTCCTTCAACCCACCCTTTAGATACTTATAAACAATCATAAGGTCTTCCCTCAGCCTTCGCTTCTCCAGGCTAAAGAGGAAGTTGTTTTCTGCATTTTTACATAGGCCCCCAAATGAATAACCACAGATCCTCCACTAGCCCCTTCTTTTCTTTGACCTCAGACTCAACAGATGTACCTCTGGCTTCATCCATGCTGACTGTCTGGCCAGGGAAGAGGTGCTGCTTGGTGAGCCAGGAGGCAGAAGAGGTAACTTGACCTCTCGCTGAGCTAAAGGGCACTGCTTTGGGGTTTGCCCTCTGCACAGATGGTGATTGTGGTAAGACTGGTAGGAACTTTAATCCTGAAAAAGTTTACTTGTCTGCCAAACCTCTTTGAAATTGGCCAAGAGGCCCAATACTTATTCTAGGCTGCCTAGTAGGCAGGCGAGGTCCTGATCATATAGGGTGTTCTTTCCTGTAGAAGCTAGGGTAAGAAAAAGAGTGAATTTCAGCTGAATTTATTCCTTCGCATTCATTTTTAGAACTAAAATTTTAATAACTAAGAATTCAGATGCTCATCTCTTCTAGACCTAGCTTTGCCAGGAGGAAGTGTGATTGTCCATAAAGTAAAAGTTATACTACATTATTAAAGAATGTACTCAGAAGTTTTTCTTTTTTTTTCCTTTTCTTTTTTTTTTATTTTCTTTTTTTTTTCCTGTGAAGGGGAACCATGTGTTAAGTTTAAGTGCATTCCAGCAAGACTGTGAAATAAGAACTTCAGCAAGCTTATAAAAGCAATCATTCTTGCTAACGAAATGTCTCAGATTCTTAAGCTTCTCCAGGACACAGTCAACTTTTTTTTATTATTATTATTATTTTTTATTTTTAAGGACAAATGGGTGCCAGATGTCTATTTTTCTGTTTGCATCTCTCTCATCATTATCCACAATTGTAGCCTTTTACATAGTATTTCATAGAATTATTATTACACAGAATTATTATTTATAGTATTTCTTATTACTGACTGATGGTACATTTCTTGCCAATACCAGGTACTTACTTCAACTCAGAACCAAGTTATATACCTATATTTTGTCCTTTCTACAAATTTTTTCCTTTGACGACAAAGGGATTTTTAAATTAAAAACAAACATATAATGACTGGGAAACCCTTAAACACTGATGTAAGAGACAAAGTAATCTTAGTGCTTTCAAATCATTTCTTTTAAAAAATCAAAATCCGTAAGAGCAGGATAGTTTATAGAACTGGTGATGAGATGTGAAGACTTCTATCAGTATTCAGGTCCAGCGTTACTACTGAAAGTAGAAACTTATTGAGTAGATCACCATACCAATGAATGTCTGTTATTGAATGATTATTGATGTGAATCCGGTTCCTCGTGAAACAAAAGCAGTGCCATTGGAACACAAATGTAGTAGACATATCATTTGGTATCACTATTCAGGAGGCCAAAGATGGTTGTTCTCTTTAATTGGGAGCATTATATTGTTGGGTGGTACACTGTATCTGTTCAGTCTGTAAAGGACATAGATTTCTGCTGTTTTCCCTCTAGTATGCTATGTGAAAACTAACTTCACTTTTTTTCCCAAAAATAATTTAAAACCCGATTAATATATGCCAACTAGATAGCCCACGTTTATCCCCTGTGATCTTCCTTATATAACCAAAGTATCATTTGACTTTCAGCATGTTTTTACTTCAGGGCAACTGAAGGAAATATACACATGGAATCAGTATTCCTAGATAACACCTGAATAAACAGAAATCATCTAATCTATAAAACAACAGCAAAGCATTAACACATTAATTGTCATAACACTCCTGCAGAGAAACAAAGACAAGAAAGCATTATTATGCCCATTTCACAGACTGCAAAAAGACCAGGCATTTGCAGGAGCGCAAATGTGTTTGCTCAGGGACACAAAGTAGAAATAATAATGATTAATCAGCATTTCCTTCCTATCAAGCTTTAGCTAAAGATGACCATCTCCCTTCTCTAAGCTGGAAACAACATACAGTCCCCAGCCTGCTCTCAGAAAAATTAGTCAAAGAGAAGTAGCAATACAATCCTAAAACCTCTGAGGAAAAATAGGCCAATAATGTAGCCCATAGCCTGATACAGTTAGAGTCATTGAAGGTTATTGCTTCACAAGGTGCTGGAAGAAAAACAAAGAACAGGTGTTTGTGCTGATGGGAATAAGGACAAAATCCAACACTTGTTTCTATTCTCTTAGTAACCCTTACTCCGTGATTTTTGGTGTCCGATCTTAATGATTCTAAATCTTCTGAAAGTCAGCTGTACTATAAATGTCAAGCAGTGATTCAAAAAACATTCACTATTAATGCAGCAGCAGCTGTCCACAAACACAAAATTCAGCATTCAGACAGTTCGTCTCAGGACTTGGTCTTATCTGAAATAATAGAAACCATGTTTGCCACAGCCTTTTAACCTTTTAATCAAGTAGAAGCCACGGAGTGTTAACGTACCCCCCAAAACAGTCTCTAAGGTATGTGTATTCTGATGTATTAAAAGGTTTTAAAAAAAAAGTCATTTTTTTTTTCTCCTTTTTTTTTCTCATTTTTTCTCCCTCACCACATACACTGACACGCCAAATACATCCTCTGGGCTCAGCAAGCCACACATCAGGTCCTACTTCTACATGGTGGTCTGGTGAAAAGGAAAAGTTAGGGAACAACTGATGTGGAATAATCACAACTACAGAAGAAACTGATAGTTATCTAAATCTCTGTGTGTGAGACTCTGACAGGCTCACTCCATTATTAGAACATGTTAATTACTATATGCTCTCTGGTTTTCCCTCTGCTACTCTCTTCTTGGCATGTAGAAAAAAAAGTTGAAAATAAGTGTTAATTCACCTTATAAATTAACACGTACACAATGCTGAAGTGTTGTTTGACTATTTTCAGTTTGACTAACTTCATGACACTTAAAAAACCAAATCCTAGCCTCGTAGCTACGTGAAATTATCAGCCAGTAAGAATCTTGTATCAAATATCACAGTCATAATGTGTCGATGAACAGGGTTTTTCATTTTGATGCAACAACGGAGAGTGTCAGTTGGTAATCAAGACAGGGCTTAGCAAGATTTTCTTACTTTCACTGAATTCCAACAGAGATGGGAGGTGTCTGACGAGAGACAAACCAAGAAGGAAGATGGTGGAAGAAAGGAAATTCTTGCTGCTCAGGAGCCCTGAAAGATGCAATGATAGTAGCTGCTATGGTTTGCAACTTCTTTCAGGACAGTATCCCTGCTGCTGTGTTGCCAGGCATCCAAGTTACTCCTGGGTCTTTTTGACAAATATTAAGCTTCTTGCTCAGACCACATCAGTTCCCAGTGTAACAGTTGCAGGAAACTTTCAAAAGAGCTAGGCACATAGAGAAAAAACTAGCCCTAGGGATGCCGAGCAGTTCTGAAATCTCTTCTGCACAGCTAAAATCCTGGCCAGTGTGACACTGGTTAAATGGAAGGAGGAGGAAGGAGAAGTGATGGCTTTCCTCCCCAAAGTAGAAGAGAATTATCCAGAAGTATTTGTGAGGCAGCCATATGTGCCTACCAAATGTATCTTTTGGCTCTAGCAGTGCATCAGAGGGGAATGTGCATTGTGCCCTGCAGAGAATCCCAACTGGGGGGGAAGGGGACCTTGCCTGGGGGATGTGGGACCTGGACAGGGTCTATCTGGCCAACAACACCTGAGCCACTGATATTTAAAATTACATCATCAGATTTTATGCAAATGGCAGCCTGAAATATATGATTGTATACTGAGAGAATCTTTCTATCTGAAAAAAAAAAAAAAAAA
>RSEF01000003.1:51907938-51986831 GCA_003993805.1 Himantopus leucocephalus | reverse complement strand
TGTAACCTCTTCTTCTGTCCTGTTTTAATCCCAGCTTCCCTCCAGATTCAGAAATAGGAATTTCCTTTCTTCTCACTAATAGAACAGACTCCCACTTCTAGTTAGATGTCCAATCTGAATTTGGGAACATTTGCTTAGATATGGCACAAATAGGGTCCTAACTCCATGCCTGAGAAGAGTCAGCCCATCCCAGAAAAGTCCCCAGTATCTGACAACCTAGTCCTGGCTCAATGTAACAGCCTACAATTCCAAATGTATCATCCCCGGATTAAACTGAAGTCAAATTTAGTTACCAGCTCTCCTTCTGATACCTTAAATTTAGTTAAGATAAGCTGTGCCTGTCTGCTTTGATCAACAGCAATATTGAGGACAGAGCAGGAAGAGAGCTGTTTAGCCAGGTGTCCCTTTGTAAAGGCTTCCTCTTTACAGTGAGTCAGAGCAGAGTATGGGGTTCACACAGTGTGGCTGATAATAAACCTGTGGGCAAATTAAAAGCTTTGTTTAGCTCATTATTGCAAAAAAATCTTGATTTCACATTCACTTCCCACTTCCCTCAATTAAAATAATGTTCTTTAAAAGGCTTTTGGATTTTTGCTTAGCTGGGTACTTGAATAAAAAAGACTAAGCAGCATGTCAGAGCAATGTTAATGCGTGCCTCAGTTCCTGTTTGTATATAGATGACCAAATTCATAGCACTGCAGTTTTGTGCAACTTACTTGTGAATAAGTTTGCTAGATTTGCCATTTCTTAAAATCACTCAATTAGGACAATTCAAAGAAAATGTCTTTTCTTTTAGTTCTGCAAGCACATATAAAACATGTGCAAGCCCTATAATATTTTTTATTTCCACCAGCTGTTGGGCACAATCCAGACTATGCAAAGCAATAGCCAGTCTGTTTTATAATTGGATTGGCCCACAGAGCCCTAAAAAGGACTCTCCCATATTCAATTACCAGCATAAAAGAAGAGTATGTGAAAAGCAATCTGAAAAACTCATTGTGATTTCCAAAGAAATTCCATTATTAGCATTTAATAGGTGAGAAGTTCTGACAAAAAGCTCTGAACAACGCTGTTGGGCAGATTCTGAGACAAACAATTGAACTAAATAGAGTGGCATAATGCTTGATAAAGGGCTCTAGTCAAAATTTCAAGCTGAAATGTTCCATGCATCCATGGAGTAGGGGATCAAGAGAATGCCTAATAGGAAACTAAGGTTTGCACCACCAAAGTACCTGGTTTTGCTGCTTAATGTAGGAGACTGATTTCTTTGGCTGCCTGTATGGCCAGCATCAAGAGGGAGCACCAAAATCAGGTGAGCAATAAGACACCATTATAGAGAGACAATACATGAAGAAAGCACAGCATGGCCTAAAGCTGCAAGGCATTTACAAAATGACCAGGGATGCTGTCACTGAGACTCAAGTGTGTTTTTTCAGTGAAGAGAAGAAACTAACTATAAAAAAATTAAACATGTTAGTCCTGAAACATTCTAGTATTCATTTAAAATTATGTGTATTGAATGAAGCAGTTGAAAAGTATATGCACAAATCTAGAACATAATACCATTTTCAGTACCACCTTGTTCTTTGCGTTATTTTTGTTTTATTGCTGATTGTTTTATTGTTTGTTTTAATGCTGATGGTTTTCAAAATGTGCTATATCTTATCTACACACACTCCTAGAGATACCATCTCTGCTCCAAATAGATACAATCAAAGACTGCAACAAAAATAAACAATGAAAGGATAGACATTGATTGTTTTCAGATGATTACTTAAGCCAGATAGCTATCTGACTTCTAGAAATCATAATTGTGGGTTTTAGGGAGTGATAAAGTCAGGGTAAGACCAATCGTAGCACAGGGTTAAAGGAGAACATCCCAGTCATGACAATGACAGAAAATACTTTAGGAAAAGAAAGAGACAAAAAGAAGTCTGATAGATCAGAATGACAACAGAATAAAAAGGCAACAGAAGCTAAGTAGGTATGGAGACAACTGTCAAAGGCCTTGAAGAGATGGTGTTTAAATAATAGATAAGAAAAAACAAAGAGTAAATAGAAGGATTAAAAAAGGCATTATCAATCTAACAGAGAAGACAGAAAATGCCAGACCTCATCATTTGAACAAGATTCATCTAAATGGAAAATCAGACATAAAGGCATTGCAAAAATCAAGGTGAAAGTCAAAGAAGCCTCAATATAAGAACTATCACAAAAAAGGAAATGTGGACAGACTATGTGTGATAAGACTAAAATGACCATATTTCAGTGAATATCTACAAAGATAAACTCTAGTAGAAAAAAGCAAATGTTCTCATTTTGATAAAGACAGTCTTTGCCTATCCGGTACACGTGCCTGCACTGTTACTCTGGTAATATAAAAACATACATACATACTGACTTGGCCATCAGCAGATTTGATGCTTTAAAAATAAAAATAAGTCTTTGTAATATCAGTGGCACAGCTTTCAACAACAAAGGTCATAACAAAGCTTACAACTGAGAATACCAGGTTGTAATCATAAGACTGGAAAAAAGTTCAAGTAATCAAAACCGTTCAATAATTTGGAGTCTCAAATTATCAGGATACATCCTTAGTGATACACACAAAATTTTGTCATGTGTCACACTTCCAGATCCCATTCTGAAACAAGAATTCTTCACTCCCTACTTTATTCTAAAACCTGTGTATGAAACATTCCCCTAGAGTGTGCAAAAGCACAAAACTACTAACGTCATATATCCTTATAAAACAGTTAGTAATTAACATTTACTTCATCAAAAGTTAGCACCACGATGGCGTATATTTTCATATCCCCTTCCTGAGATAGGCTCTACCATCTTGCCACTTCTTTTCATTCATTAGACAAGTAAATATGGAAATTTCCGGAAACCTAAGTTACACAGTTCTGAAATGAAAGGACTGCCTGCAGTATGAGAGGGAGAGGACAGGCAGAGAAATCACACTCAGAGCCTTACCTGCCAATTAGCAGGAACTCCCCAAGCACTCCCAGGCGCCTCATGGCAATGAGGATCCCCCTCACTGTCATTCCCTCGCAAAAGCAAACCACCACTCTAGCCTTGGGTAATCTTTCTCGCAGCTTGCGGAGCAGGCGATCAAAGCTCTTTTCCCCAGCGTTGCTGTAGATCTTGTCAGAGTGAGCAATGCAGAGACCCTCTTGGGCAGCCAGCTCTTTGAAGGCTTCCATTCCACTTTCCCCATAATTTCCTGTTTTTTAAAAAAAAAAAAAGGTTGATATTATAACATGCATTTAACAAATTAAGGGGCAGCTGTGATGGGAAAGAGATAGTTTTCCTCCAAAAAAAAAAAATCAACTTGCATTAGCAGAAGAAAGAGCAAGGAAGGTCCACTAAAGTCAACATGCTCAGAGTGCACTGGAGCAACAAGATATCCACATATCAGTAGGTCTTAACTGACCTGGAGACTGCAAGTGTCTTTTCTTACATTGATTTTCCAGTGGATATTAAAGGCAAACAAGGGATGGATATGTAGAAAAGGGGACAAGGACAGATCAGACAGTAAGGATAAAGTTTTATTAATATTTCTATGGCAAAAATCACAGTTCTGCTAGTCCAGGAAAACAGTCACAGTAAAGAGAAAAAAGGATTTCATTACAAGCCATTCTGTACCACATGCCGTTCCCGCTCATAAAAGTGAATGAAAGACGGATGTAAACTTAAAACATACTGATCTGGCAGCATTTTGAAAGCCACTTACACTAATCTGACTGACCAATGCCTGTAAAAGTTAAAATATAGGCTTCATGTTTCTCTTGGAATAGGGAAGTTTCTGTCTGTAAGAACTTTGGAAATATCTTTTCCTAATATAAAAATATTTTAACTTTGTGGTCGAGACAATATCAAAGCTGATTCTCAAGTTCCCTTCATTTTCTATTTATACATTTTGGAAGCCAAATCAACAGCTTTACAAAACTCAGACTGCCTTCAGCTATGGAGACAGGTGAAATCTCAAGTTTTCTTTGCATATTTTATGCATGCCATGAGCACAGGATTTATGATGAACATCAGTCAGGCAAAAGGAGCAGAAGGATTACAAAACAATGTCTATTAACAGTAACAAGAAATGGTTCAAAAAGAGAAGCATGAATTTTAAGCTATTCAGATTCCTAATGTTTACTTAATTTATTGAGGGAGTAACATCATATATGTTGATCACTTCTAGACCCAGACCATTTCAAGCCAGGGGTGACTGAAGAGGTCCATCTTCCCCCTTTGCAGTGATATTTTGAAATAGCAGATTGCAATGAGGAAGACTTCTGAATCAGCTTAACTTCCTCTACAAAAGAAAAAAAATATATAGAAATAATAATATAAAAAAAAATCACATCGGTTCAAAAGGTGTATCCGCCAGAGAGAAAATTCAGCAAGAGATAGTTCAGGCATTCTTTATAAATCCAACAAAAATACATGCATTTTTCCAGAAATATAGCTCGGATGCCACAGATCAGACACACTATGACAGTCGTAGTCATGCTAGGATGCAGCCTGCCAGGTCTAGTGTCAAACACCAAATTCAAGTCCCACAGCCTTTTGCACTGCGCTGCCCTGCCCTAGTTTCTCACAAATTTGCAGTGCAGCAGAATGGCCTCTTTTCAAATCTGTGACTCGACACCAGATACAGCAAGCAGGTCACTCTGCTTTTTTGTCTGGGAGCCAGACATACCCCAGAGCAGGAGTGATGCCATGGCCGGGCATGGCTGCGGGAAGGGGAGAAGAGAAGAGCAGAGCTGCTGTGCCTAGTGGGAACACACCACCAAACAGCCCCCACTGTGGGCTCAGCGCTGTGGCCCCCATCCCATGACTCTGCACTTGAGTAAGTGATGTGGCCTCATGTAGGGCTTGTCATAAGCTGAGAAAGACACAGGTGGAGACATTTCCATATATTTATAGGCCATAACCTGCAGTCACCAAGGCATTTACCCCAGGGCCTGAGGTCAGGCAGTTTGAGCTGTACTGCTTTTATGCCTTGCCTCAGGTCCCAGACTGAAGCAGGACAGCCTCATTGCTGACTTGCCACTAGCAAGCACCCTGTGCTTTGGAAGGAAATTAGGATATATTTCCCAATTCCACATGGAACCTTATGCAACACTGATTCATTTGAAACCAGTAGGACTATTCTTAAAGTCTTACCTAAGATGACCCCGGGTACTAAACTGAATCTTCTTAGATGTTTAGGCAATGCATACTAGAAAATAAATGTAGTAGGCTTCTACCTAAATATTAAGCTAGGATGGGATTTTCTCATACATCAGTACAGCACAAACTCAGCTGTGTAGTTCAAGTTAATGATTCCAACAAATTAAAAATTAAATCCACTTGGAATGATTTTTTCCAGCTTTAATTTTGATGGACTAACAATTACCTCAAATATAGTCACACCTGTACTAACACTACAACAGCCTACCAAAATACAGGCTGAAGTCAGATTGTTGCCTATAAATCCAATAAAGGGATAATGAGCCCAGAAGGGAAAAAACTAATTAAGATCAAGAGTAACACTGACACAAGGTCAAATATGCATAAAATAGGCAGAAATAATCTGAAGCTAAAAATGAAACCTTTTCTATGTGAAAGAAGTAGTGCAACTGCTTTCCAATAGCAGCACAAAGAGAAATCTGATGCTAGACTGGCACTTGTTTAGCTCACAAAAGCGTTGTATAACGTAGATGTCTGCAACAGCCAGCGACAAGACTTGATGACCTAGGAGGTCCTCTCAAACTCTGCTTGCCCTGCTCCCAAAACAAGACAGCATGCTGCACACCTTCCCCCTCCAGGGAAAAGGATCAGGGAGAAAGTGAACACGGAACAGATGTGAGACACATTGTTCAGTGCACTCAGCTACCACAGTAAGCACGATGTAAGGGCATATATGGGACAGAAAACACTAATTAATTCTGCGCAACAGCCAAGAACATATCCATCTGTACCAGCTTGCTGGATACATCCATTTCAATCCACATGCATGCAACAGCTGAGAGAGGAGACGTGTAACGAAAGAAATCTGCACAAGATGGTAGTCAGTGGAAAGTTACAATAGGGCCATGGGCTGAGCATCAATTTTCCTTTGAAAGAGCCACTGAAGAATATTTCCAATCTTATCTGCAACTGCCTTTTGTTATCAGAATCAGCTGTGAAAAGCCAAAGTATTTATTATTGTGAGGCTACAAACAACTGATTTTCATTCTGACCTGTACCCAAAAGTAGGTGAGCCAGTAACATACTTTGAGCCCCATAATACCTTGCTAATTTTTAACATATTTTTTTTTTAGCTCTGTTCAACTTGTACCCTACTCAGAGAACCAGATATTTTGCTCATGTGCTCCAAGCAGACTCTGTACAGCAGCGTAAAGTTAAATTCTAACCCTATCATGGCTGCAATTTTACTAAGAGGATTTTCATTACACCCTTCTCTCAGTGCCAGAGACAGCTTTGCTTCACCACTGTAAAAATCATAGATAAGGCCATTCCTGAGAGGGATCCACATATCTGAAGATGCTGGTGAGAACTACATGTAGTGGGAATAATTCTCACTCATTGTATTACATGCATTAAATATCATAACAAAAACATTAAGATGCTGTGGTAAAAATCAAAAAATGTTATCTTGATCAACAGAAGACAGACAAAAGAAGAAAGTACAAAAAATTTAGCCTCATAAATTGCTCCTGTGAGACAGTAAGTATTACATTTGTGCCACAGCTACACTGCAAGTAACACTATTTGCTTGTATTAACACTTGAGCAGTGTGGGGAGCGGAACCCATAAGCTCCATCTAAAAGGTTTATAGTCTTCTTTTTATTATAGCTGTTTGGCAAATTTACCCCTATTCTCTTTGTCAGGAGAACCATTTATTTTTCATTTATGAAATGGAGCGGAAATGTAGCCTCAGCAATCAGATGCTTATGAGAATCCTGGAGATCATCTTCTTTAGGGATGCACAGAGCAGCTGTGTGGGTCTTCCCAAGCCACATGACAGAAAGTGCTGTGTTTTCAGTGGGCTTATAACCAAAACAGTGTGTCCCACATAAATCAATGTCAGATTTCATTCAAGAATAGGGATTATTTGTGGGACAGCATAAGGAAATATGAACCATTCATATTTGTGCTGCAGAGAACATTCCCTTGAAATACAGGCTGGCACCTCTTTAAAAAAAAAAAAATCTTAAAGAGAAAGAAAACCATAATGCTGAAGGGGAAGACTGAGACTGTTCCCTCACTGTGCTTTCAGTGTCAATAGGAAATATCAACTACTTTTTTTAGAGACCCCTTTAGTGACACACCTACAAAAACAACAACAAAAACCCACAGCAGAGGACTGTGACTGGAAGAATGTTCCAATGCACTCAAGTAACTAAAGGTAGGGAGCAAGGGATACTTCAGCTGCCTGGGCTGGGAGCAATACCTTCAGGTGAGGTCACCCATTCCTTACCATTAGGGGCTTATTTGCTGCATTTATTCCTCTAAACAGCAGCAGTAACCACAATGTAGATGAAAGGTGAAAATAAAAAAGTGAATACCCTGCAAACACACAGCAAAGGAAGTGCACCAGTAAGACAACCACAAAATCTAACTTCACTGCGGGGTACTACAGAGGCAAGTCATATTGCAGGAAGGTCCCCCTTTTCACAAATAACAAATGAGAAACTGTTCCCTGTCCTCTTCTTTCCTCTGTCAACACTGCGATTCTTTTGTTCACCTCTCCCAAGCTTGTAGATACATTGCTAGATGTATGAAATTTGTTTCAGTGTTCAGTATTGATTCACTATAAAACATCTCTTTTCCTCAGCTAATTAACCGCTTTTTGGCAGAGAGAAAATAAGAGGATAACAAGAGCATTGCATGACATAACAGCAAGGAATAACACTCAAAAGCCTCTGTACTGCAAAGGCAGATTATTTGGGAAGAGCAGAGCAAGGACATGATCGGATTATTAAGCTACTTCCTGATATGTTGCAATAACTAATTTGTAAAATCTAGTGGTAATATTAATTATGACAGTAACTGTACAGTGGCCAAATACAAGTCTGGGAAGACTGGAAGGTTTTGGACCACTGAAGAGAAAAAAAAAGGGGGCAAAAAAAAACGGAAAAAAAGAGTGCTAGTTTTCCCTCCTATGACATCCTGTGTTTCCCTATGCAACAAGGGCATCTTCGAATAGGGTCAGTTAGTAAGCAAATGATTGAGTTATCACATTTTAATGTGTTTCTTATCAGTTAAACCATATTAAATAATCATGTGCATACTCTTAGTCCATTGCAATCTAAAATTAATAAGTTCAACCATCAGATTTAAACTAGTATGTTAGTAACAGGTTGGGAACACATACACAATCAGCTAATGTGTCTCAGATGACAAGCAGTCACTTTCTAAACTAATAATTCAACCACTTACATCAATTTGTCCACACCTTTGATTGGGAGAGTTAAAAATAAAAGCTAAAGTCTACATTTATTCCCTGAATGTAACAGACTGATAAAAAATGAAAAGTTGTAGAAATGGATCTGCCCAAGTGTGTTATTTTTGTATATCCCAAGCATAAATACTACACTCATAGAAAGCAGCTCTGTTGGCACATAGCTTCCAGGACCATTGAACTGACACCATCCCTCCTCTGCCAGATTGCTCTGTCACTGTGGAAAGGGCAAAGATCAAACACTTCCATGTTTCCTGAGAGTATCTTTTTCAAGGTTAAAATCACACTGATGTCAGGAGGCTGCATTTTACCAGTCATCACTTATTTCTATAGCATTTGGGTTTCCTTTTTCAGTGAACCCTCTTCACTTAATGTTGACTTTGCAACCTAAAGCCCTTTACCACAGTCTCTTTTCAGAGTTCAGATAGCTTTCTCAACATCATTTTCTTTCCTCGCTGAGTATATCTCACCTCAGGTGTTTTTAAGGGACAACTTCAAAGCAGGCAAGTTAGGCTATGAGAGCACTTCACAAACCCTAAAGGACCGGCCACTTTACAATAAGAAGAATTCTGTATGGATGTGAATTCCAGTTCCGATATCAGTCAGGACAAAACAGTGCAGAAAATACCAAAAGAAAAGCTTCACTAGACCTAAAAACTCAGTCTGACTGCAAAGCTAAAAAGGAAAACTCTACCTCTTATATTATTCTAACTAGTTTGCAGATAAATGACGGGAAAAAAAATGCTTTATAAAGATTGCTGAAGTATCTATTTCAACTTCTCTTAGTACAATGGCTTTAAAGAAGAAAGAAACAAGTCCTTCCAACATTGACCCCTAAGGACAGTTTAATACAGGTTGAATGTCACACATACTCACTACAGGTTATTTTTCTTTGGCAGCGCTAGAGAGATTTTGTGTTGGGGAGGCCTCATTGTCCTTTAATTATGGAGAGGGCAACTCATTATTAGAAACTGAAATAGCAATTTATACACTCTGTGTTCTTTTAAACTATTTTAGCAAAGTTTTCTGCATTCAGCACAGATTTCAGAGCAACTGCACTTTAGCCTGACAAAAGCCAGAAGGATGTGTCAAATGAATGGAGTAATCTTTGGTACACTACAGACCTCTGCCATCTATGCTTATAGCCTATTTTCTTCAGAACTTAAGACCCTTCTAGAAATTCAAAAAGTGAGCTGTTGAGACCAGACTAATCTTTTCATTTTCTGAAATCAAGTAAAACTGAAGACAAGGGAGAAAATAAAAACAGAAGATGAAAGGGTGGAGTTCAATGATTTTTATAGCCATGAAACAATACAGTGTTCCTATCATCATCCAAGTTTTCAGAGAGATTAATCTATATATCGGATAAGAAAATCTGCATGATTTTAGTAAATGCAAGATTACCTTATGTCATTAATTATAAAGTATGCATATTCTGCCAACAGCTCACCAGATGCATTATCTCAGTAAAGACAGAAACATAAGTAAAACTCTGCTATTGGACACTGGTTACATTTCAGCCTTCATCCTGAATGAGACAGGTGCGTCATCTTGAAAAACTAATTGATATTCTTATCAGAAATACAAGCACAGGTGAAATCAGTCCTGAAGTAATGAGTGCATTTGTGCTAAATTGCACTTCCCTCATAAGAGAAATGCGAAAATGTGGGTTTATGCTAATATTTTTCCTAAATGTATTCAAAGACTACACCCTGTGCTTATTTATTATGTGTCCAACAAGGGGCTTTAGAGATTTATTTGTATTCTAATGGAATTATAGCAACTCCAAGCCTGGCTGATATACAGCACTTGTAACAAATTTACTTGCTGAACTTAGTCTTTCTGCTCATGACTTATCATAAACAAGTAAGTAGCTTCCAGTTTTCTTCAAAATGTATTAAAAACAATGTAGTGATGCCTAACATTAACTGTTGGTTAGTTCTGCTGATGAGCATTGGTTGAACAGTGGGTCACAGATATTTTCTGTTTCCTGATGAGAATGGAGAAAGTAAACATAAGAATAGCTTCAACACTCTCCCATGAATAATGTCTATTGTTTTTTCAAAGCTTGCTTTGAATATTATAGTTAGTAAAATAATCTACAAAGATAGTTATAGAAAGCATACCCAAAAGGGACATCAAAGTAGGAGAACAATATTCTTTTTTCTTTTCTTTAATATGAGCAGATATTTCAAAAAGACGGAATGAACTGCATGCTCAGTTCTGCTCATGTTTCAGCAATTATGCATTTAGTTTAGCTCACATTTCAGGTACAAGATTTAAAACCTTGATGCCAATCTTGAGCAACCAGAAGTCATGCACACATGTACCCTATTATGAATGAAATCTTCATTCATGTTCAAATCTTGAACATAATGGATTGAATAGAAATTTAAAAACATATTTCTACTGATTTTCTTGTTTCTGAACCTGAGGGCACAGAGAGATCAGTTTCTGACATTTCCCCAATGGTGCTGAGAGTTAAAAATGGTTATTTTTGTTTCTTTGAATCTATCCTATCTGATTCTCACAAATCATATGTTTTCGTGGGCTGGGACTTAGAGGGCCAAACATCATGAGGTACTCCATAAAGAGTCACCAAGACTCTTTATTTCTACTTCCCGATAACCTACATTATCAATGGCTTTAGGAGGTATCNGTGGGCTGGGACTTAGAGGGCCAAACATCATGAGGTACTCCATAGAGTCAGCAAGACTCTTTATTACTACTTCCCGATAACCTACATTATCAATGGCTTTAGGAGGTATCAGGTAAGCATGTTAGAAATAAGATTACTTTTGAAGTGTATTTTCTACTGATTTTCTCATTAAAAAGAAGTCAATGCTTGGAACTATTCCTACTGAAGTCCTTGATTTCGGTGGCTACACTGTCAGATGTTTATTAATTCTTAAGAGGGCCAAATGAACTATTAAATTTTATTCCTTACTATCCATTAATGCACATCTTCAAAACAAATACCCAAAAAGCCGCTGACCTGAACTATAACCCCAGAGCTGAATGTTCATGGCCTTTAGGGCAATTTTGGCATATATATGATTTTTATACACCAATACTTTCTGTTTATGTGAGTTATAGGTGTGAATAGTTATGTGAATCTAGATGTGAATTATATCAGGTTTGGAATAACTTCTAAGTAATAAATCTTAGTCTTCTGTCTAAAAAACTATACCTAATCATGGCTTACCCATCACCAGAGAAATTGTTCATCCAAATGGAATAAAATTCTAGGTTTTGTTGCAAATTACACTGTAGACTTTTTGATGTATGCTTTACCAAATCCCTGGATATTGTAATCTTCTTATTCAGAAGAAAATTATGTGATTTTAGAAAAATTGTGTTTTAATTTAAACATGTTTAAGAAAGACAGTGGCTGCTTTGCCTTACACGTCCATTAAAGAATTTGATGAAAATAAATATAATTTCCTAATATTAACTGAAGTGTCTACCCTCACTCACAGCCTACTTTTGATTTTAACTATTGTGACCAATCATCTGTAATTGATTATATTGGCACAGCTGGAAGAAACACAGAATAATATATTAAACATTTCTGCCTCTTGGATTGATACAAGAAGAAAGAAAGAAATCCAGGAAGGTTTAGATGGTGAGTCTGAAAGCTAGAGATAAGAAGCAAAAAGATATTTTTAACAATTTAAGAACAAGGCCTAGGAAAACAGAACTGGAATGTGTAAGCAAAAATAAAAGGTATCTAAACAGAAGCATTTCATTTTTACAGAATCAACAATTTCAAAAAGATTTAATTTAACTTTATAAATATTTTTTCAGTAACAGCCCCCCTCCAAAAACCATTTAGTCAAAATATTTCCAATCACCCCTAAGCTGAAGTCCCGTTCTGCAAACACTGTCACAGATGGTGACTTGAATACTCACAGTGATGCTTTAAAAGACTTACAGCAGAGACGTTAAATACATAGCACAAGTGCTTGTAGGATTTGAGACTGACAGAAATAAATTAAAAAAAATCAAATCCTAATTTTGAACGTATCTCCTAATCAGGAAGTTCAGGTGAGATATTCATGCTGGCATTTCCAGTTGAGTTCATAACCTCAAGGATTAACACAATATNTAAAAAAATCAAAACCTAATTTTGAACGGTTCTCCTAATGAGGAAGTTCAGGTGAGATATTCATGCCGGCATTTCCAGTTGAGTTCATAACCTCAAGGATTAACACAATATAAAAATGTTTGAATTACACAATGTTAAAAGGGATATCTGGTGCTGATTGGTGAAACATTTGAAATACCTTTCCCTGCAGGCTACTGTAGTATCTGCAGATGAAAAGGTGACTTAATGCTGAGAATCCAGGCAGAGCTAGTACAGGAAATGAATGTAAAAGCTGGATTACCACAAGGAAAGAACAAATTATTAGTTTACTTTGCATAGCTCCCACAGAGGTAATATAAAAGAGTGAACTTTAGAAGGGCAGACGTGAGATAGAAAACACTGGCTAAATGCAAGTAGGACAAAGTGATAAGCCTGAAAATATGAGATAGTGTAGAGCACTTCAAAACACTGCTTGTTAATTAAGCGCAAAATGAACAGTTGATCTTCTCTTCTCTGAATTGCCATTAAGCTACAGAAGCACAAAGTGGGACTGAGCACAGATACTGAGTTAGCTAAGACCTAAAAGAACAGAACTGTCACATCTGTCACAAAACTGACAATAAACTCTTGCACTGACTCTAACACACTTTTTGCTTTCACATCAGAAATCTCTACCTTCCTTCTCCCAGTACCCTAGGTGGTAAGGAAAGGTTTTGAAGAAGAGTGAACGAAGGCAACTTGGAAAAAATAGTGAAATGACACCGCTGTTATCTGACCTCGGCAGCCAGGGGCGACCGACTCCCTGTGCCAGCATGTTGCACGCTGACAGAGAAGGGTGGCGGTTCTGCATCCGCAGGGCGGCTTTGCCAGGCTGTGCTCCAGCAATGACACCTTGGACCTCCTGAGTCCTCTGGCACCTGCGCCCATGCCCAGGAGCGCTCCCAGGTCACCTCCTGTGCTCTCTGGGCCGAACGGGGGAGGACTTAGGGGCGAGAGTCCCTTGCAGCACTGCTGGTGCAGTTCTTCATGCCTTGTGCGTCCTTGGGGAAACCTATGCAATGTTGCTATGCAAACCCGTGAAACGTCTCGTTGGAGGGAGAAAAGAAGGACCCTGTGCTGGGTTAAGAAACAATTCAAGGACAATTCATGGAGAAAGACAAGAAGATTGGGGTTTTTTTTCCCCAGACATTGAAATTTTGCTTTCTCCATACCCACAGCCCTGTGGCTTGCAGACAGCTCCTGAGGAACGACACCTGGGTGCTCACAAGTTGCATGGTCATCCAGAAGGTCCCAGCAGCCTCCTGTCCCCAGCTCAAAACAATCTGAACCCAAGCATGTCATCCCAGCCTGGCTTCAGCCACTCAGCCCTCAAATAAATACTCCTGGAAAGGTGTGCCAGGGGAAGGGAACAGCCCTCTGCTGAAAGCCTATGAGATAACCACAGGCCCCCCCCAGCAAGCACCAGAGAAGACAGGGACAGCCCTGCTTGCTCCCACCACCTCATCTTTTCCCAAATTGCTCCTGTGAGGGCCAAAGCACTCAGAGAAACGAGGCACCAGTGAAGCGGGCAGGCAGCGAGGGCACCGGCGGCAGGCCCTGGAGGCATGGCAGAGCCTGCAGAGCAGGGCACCCGCCCCGCAAGGCAGGGGCTGGCGCCTCCGCAGCAGGGCTGCCCTAGGTCCTATGGGTGGCTGCTGGCAGGGCAGGCATCTCTGCCAGCCCCTGTCCGGTTTATTGACATGGGAACTCAGGTCGAGAGGGAAAGGGGGGAGAGGGAGGGCACGGGGAGGTGGGTGATCTCGGATGGCGGGTGGGAAATGAGAGGAGAGAGGCCGAGGTCGTGCATATATCAAGCACATCCAAATACAGCAAACAGCTACCGAGGGCAAGACAGCTATGCTGGTACACTTTGCTGCGTACAAGCTCTCCAGGAACATTGTAACCGCTGCCAAAGCAGGCCGTGAGACAGCAGACTGCGAGGCAGATTTGGGTGGCCTACCAGCCTCGGCTTTGGCACTTTGCTGGCAGCGTGGAAGCAAGGCCTTCGGCCTCCACAGCAGCCCAAGGGCGGCATCAACGCAGCTGGATCTGATCCCGCAGCTGTGGGAGCCAGGAAAAATCCATCTGCAGCTGTGCAGATATGATCCTCTTGGTGAAAACGTTACGGGGGACTCCTCGGCCAGTCTGTGTTGTTGCGCTGAAAGACAGCACAGCCCCCACCTGCCGGGGTTTTTGATGAGGGTCTCCATCAAGGGTGCAGAGTAGCGATGGGGCTTTTCAGGGTGTTCTGCTTTTCTGCCTTGACTGAATCAATAAATGACTACCTGGATGCCTCTTGATCTTGTGACAGCCAGTGTGGTAGATCTGATCTGTGGACTAAAATCCTCCATGTATTTCTCTCCAGCAACAAGATCTACTTTTGGCAAAGGGAGTACAGCAGTTCAACAGATGTACTTCTACAACTGGGAGTGTTAGAAAATCAGTCCCTGAAGTCCTGACCAGGCACCATGGCAGTATGATCCAAAAGCACAAGACAGTACAAATTCCATTTCAGCATTGTATGAACTAGCATCATGAACATGCCTCCGGTATGAAATAACATAATGTTCTGTGACAAGATGTAAGCAGCATACAGTGAGAAGATACTGAATCCTTCAGACACGTAGAGTGTTTTCAGGCCAGATATCATCTGCTTCTTGTATCTATCTAACCCAAATACAATCAACTGAATTGGTGCTGATAACAAAACACATGTGAGATCCAAAAATAAACAAATTTTCAGTTTCTAATTATACCGGACAACTTAATTTCTTATTTTTTTCTTTCTTTTTTTTCTTCCTTTTTTTTGCAGATGGGCTGAAAAGTTATTTTTCTCTTTTCTGCATTGTCATCAAGCTTCAGAAGCACAAATTGGTATTAAGCATAGGTGTTAAGTTGGCCAACTATTAAAAGAACAAAATAAAAGAGTGAGGCTATTTATGACAGCAAGCTCATAAAAGGTTCATAAAGTGTTACATAGCTGGAGAGGAGGAATGGGTCTTCTTCAAGAAGAAAAAATCAGCAGTTTAGAGGTCACTGCAAGTTCTGTATACCAAGGTCTCACATGAACTCTTTCTCCAACAAAGCATATCCAGCATTTAAGTGAAGACCTGGTAGTCCTTTGTACGAGTCCCACATAATCTCTTCTCTTCCACAGTAAGAACGATATTTAAGTTAGATGTGATGATTGTTAGTACAGATCCAAAATTTCACCAAAAGAATATAGAAAACCTTGACGCTTCCCACACTTTTGTAGAAAGAAGCTAACTATTCTTCTTAAGCCATAACTAAGATATACTAGTCACATACCACTTTGGGTGGCACTTTTATTCATTTTAAAAATTTTCTTTCTGAGCAGTATTTTTCATGCAACTGAATAGTTTGTTTGTACGGTTTGCATGCACTTGCCTATTTGAGAGGTTGATCATGATGCAGTGATCCTACAGGGCACCTTTAGAGTAAATGAGATCTGCTCTAGCCTATTTTGAAGAGCCCTCTCCTATCAGATGTTATGATTAGATTGGATTAAAGAAGTGATGTTTCTGTAAGTATGTGATTGTGTAAAGACAAACCCGCAGATGCTTGGAACAGGAAAGTTCAGGGCATCTGTGAGTCTGCACTACATGAGAGCAGAGACGTTCAGGGTGAATCCCACTTCCATGCTAGGGGAATTAAATGGCACAGAAAGTGTTTAGCTGTTTTGTTATCAGCAGGATTTCTCTGTTTGAAAATTGCAGCTATATTTTTCACCAGCCATGTGTTCAATAAATAGTGAACAGTGTTTTTACTTAAAATATGGTCTGAATGCAAATTTTTCTCTGTCTCCTTTGAAACTGCTTGGAGCCTCAGAAGGGTATATTGAAATTATCCACTGCTCATTTCCTTTGGTGCCATCAGGACCCAGCTCAAGACTTCCTGGCTGCGCAGACAAAATATCGATAGGGTAGGTAGGGGGAAAAGACTGCTAGTGATAAATAAAATCATACACAAACTGTTGTCACAAATTTCAGTGTATTTCCTTTATGGATTCAGCTCAAACACCTCTATGATGCTTACCCAGAGGAATAAGGAGATAAGAAGCTCCTTCGTGTATGCAATACGCACAACTTCATGAGTAATGCAAAGCAACACGTTCCAAACTGTTACTCTCCCATATGGACAGAGAGCAAAAGGTGCCCTCCAAGTCTGGCCCTGACTTTATTCTGTTAACACGATGGCCTCTCTTCCACTATCACTGCAGCCGCACACAACGGGGGGGTGGTTGTGGTTTTGATGCATCTGGGAGGGTGAGTACAAACGCAGAAGGCTGCTCTTCAAATGTCAGCCTGATGACAGGAATTACTGGCACAACTGTGAGCAAGCTCATTCCTGCAAAATCTTTGGCAAAAAAGAACTTCAAAATCACGGACAGAATTTCTATGAACATATACATATTTTGGATATTTGTTAGACTTTTCTATGGTCCTCCTTCTGTCATAACAACAGTCAGGTTTTTTATTTTATGTGTATGATATTTTGTGTCTAAGATTAGTTTTGTCCTTAAAAGCATCTCCCACACTGCTATGGTATATTCATAGGAACTACAGTCTTATCTTATACATCTGTCCAGGTTTTAATGTAATCAGAAAAGCATATGGTTATGCATATTAACATATTATGAGAAGGAGACACTTTAGGCAGACCTCAATTTTCAGCTTTAATAACTTGACTATTTATATGCTGTTGGAAAGCACGCTGAATTACACAGTGAGGGCAGAAATCTACCCTGTTTTGAGGATGCGGATTTCACTGATTGAATGAGAAGTTACGTACACTAGCAAGTGCAAAAACAGGCATGTCGGGCTTATATTTTTGACATTTTTAAAAATGTTATTGCAACTTGATGCAAAGAAAGGCCAAGGGATTAAAGCTGTGTAGAGTTGGAGATTTAATAAAAACCAGCAACACTTGTATTCTAATTTTTGCCTTTCCTGGTTCCAACATTCCTCTGTATATTCTTCGGCTGCTTGCTGTCTACACAGAGGCAAGGAGACTGTGTTGCCAGGATAGTTACAGCTGTACAGCGGGGCCACATTTAAAAGCAAAAATGCATAGTTAACAAGGTGTGCTTACAGGCTTTTGGGAGCCTAGGAGATAAACTGATTATCTCTTCTGAGATAAATTGGTTCTAAAAAACCTCAGTGTACGGAGCTTGAAAATCTAAAAGCGGTATAAAAAAGACCAAAAATTGTTACCGAACTCTGGAGGACCATCAAGCACACCTTATGGAACAGCCACGGCAAGATTACCAAGCAATCAGAAGAGATAAATGCCCCTAAAAAAAGCTTTCAAGGTCTGCTAAAGGTCAGTTGAAGTGAAAGATAAATCATTGTACTCTTTTTTCTGACCCCTGAAAAGGCTTTATTTTGGCTGATGACTATTGGTATAGTATTTTTGCACAAGGATTTCCATTTCCAGCTAAGTAGTTTGCCTGCCCTAATCTCAGGTCAGTGGTTTTTGAGAAATTCCAAGCTCTTATTAACTTAAAACCAAACTATTAAATGGTGAACCTTTAAAAACAGACTGAAATTATCTGGACTGAGTTTCTATTGATTTTATTTTTAAAAAATAGAGCCTCAATCAAATGATTGCTGAAAAAATTAAGGGTTGCAGGCTTATAGAATGCCTCTGAGGATTCTTACAATATAGAATGGCAATATTTCAAAACTCCCTTATTGCATCTTCTTTAGCTTACAAAGAGGGCATATCAAGCCAATAAGACGTACTAAAAACAAAATGAAGAGATTAGAAAGCAAACAAAACAGTATCTGATAAAAAATGTAAATCACTAGACTCTGCTAGAGGTAAATTTAACTTCTTATTTAAAGATAGTATTTAAAGAGAGTATTTTTAAGACATCATCTGACACCTTACTGCAATTATTAAAAAAAAGGAAAAACAGGCAAACTCTTTATTTACTGAATATACAGGAACTTTCTGAAATAATTTATTGCATAGTGGTCTATAACAAAAGGAACTGTATCTGATGATTCTTTTTGTCCTCTCTGCTCCCTAAGATTATTCAATCACTCAGTTGTGGGCAAAAATCCACACTCGGAAAAAGAGCTGCGTAGCCAAGTTCTCAATGGCACTGGGACCATGTCTGGTGGCATACTGCTAACACACCTGCCTAGGGAGAATCACCTGTCTTCATGGAGGCATTGGCCTCTTAACTAGTGCAGTGGCTTTGTGGTTTTTTGCCCTGTACTGCTTGCTAAAAGTAGTAGTGGTTGATGTTTTCCTTGGAATCACTCTCACTCAGTAAGTGTTAGAGAAGCCTCATCATAACATCTAAAGAAAAGCTCAGGAACAGCAGGACCTTGTCAGATCTTAAATCCTGTTGCGGTGATTTTCACTTGGCACTTCTCAGCTGCAGATTAGCGTCTATCTTAACAGCCAGCAAACAAACACCATGACTAATAATTATATCTGAAATACGTTGCTGAAATACATCTGAAATATCTTGTTGGAACACGACTGCCAGACTTGCTTTCAACCCTACATCCCAAAGACAGCATAACTGAAGTTGTTACAAGTAACTTGCAAGAGTTTCCCCCATAGCACTCCACCTTGTATTAAATACCATCAACAGCTGTAATAAAATAATGTTTGCATTCCCGATGAAAAAAATCCAACTTGAGACAGAAAAGGCTGTTAACGAAGTCATGCTTCAAAATATCACCTCACACATTGCCTGGGAAAAGAGGTTAGATGCTACAGTTTTCCTTGGCAACGTTAATCAGATTAATTTCTTCATTTTGCTTGCAATCCAAGAAGCTAATGGGTTTACTATTTTTGTAGGTAGATATCTGCCTATAACAAAAACTATTGATGGTCAAAGATAAACAGATTTAAGAAAAAAAAATCCAAAACTGAATTATCTATTTCACTGACATTGCAGTGCTAGGAAAAAAAAAAATAAAACATTACTTCCTGAATTGTATCCACTTTAGTCACATTTTGTTATAGGTGTCAACTCTGTCAGAATATCATCTGTCAAAACGTGTTAGTGCAAAATTTAGTACTTCACTCTTAACAAAGAATAAGATTGTAATAGCATTTCAATTTTCCTTCATCCTCTTGTTAGCACTTGATAAATGCTCTCTCACAAGCGCTGCTGCTCTTCTGACATGGTGCCTGCACTCTAGCCAATCTAAAGAAAGTCAAAGGCAGAAAGCTTTCTGGTCTTCTTAACATTTCTTGAGATCTCTGCAAGCTGTTTTCATCTTGACAATTTAATTTGAGTGGATTTGTTGTTTTTTTCTCCCCTCCTAAATAATATTTTATTTTAAGTGGATATCCATAGTAGCAGAGATTAACAAACACAAAACAATAGGTCAATGAAAAACATTCAAAGCACTTCTGTATATTCATGTATGTATAAGCAACAAGAGGGGGATGAACTATTTTGTCTCTTACCTACGGGGTGCTGTGAAAATTTTTTATTTAATCACAAATGACCATTTTTCTTTCTTTTCTGATAGAGTTGAGATCCATCATAACACTACACTGGGGATAGACACTTCCCATGAGATACCTGCTGGACTGACTACCCTTGAGAAACAAAATATGGTTTTATTCAATGCAAAACCCAACTGTAGGCACAGCTAAAGGCACAACAATGACTCAAATGGCCCAAATGTTGACTGCGCAACCTTTCTGAACAACAGCATCAGAAATTTGCCATCTTCTGAACACACAGAGCAACAGCCATCTGCTACACAGGGAGCTCTGTCACTGGAGCTGACTCAAAGTTTGTCAAAAGCATGAGCAGAAGCGAGGAAAGGCCCTGAGATGCAGGGCTGGGAGAAAGCTCTGGAGCAGCAGGTTGGTCACTCCTGGCAGTTCTCGAGATGTGGTGACTGAGAGCCCTGATGGCTACTCTCTGGAGCTGTCACTCCCACAGCAGCATCAGCTACAGTCTCATATGTCATCTCTTCCCTTAACGACACCAACCAGCCCTGCCTGCCAGACTAAGCACAGACAAACTGGGCAGCAGAGCTGTGCCTTCCTCTGCCTCTCCCAGTAAGCCCTCCCAGCCACGTTCTTTGCTTAGATGTGGCCTTCCCGTCTTGGAAAAAAAGGCTACAGTTGGTGGAATGGGAGTCCAAAAGGTAACAGAGAAACATTAGAAGCTGGGAATTTCAGAAAAGAAAAGAAAGAAAGAAAAGGATACTGATAAAGGACAATGATCATGGGTCCATGTTAGAAGGGATTCTGCAGAACAGGAAGAAACATTTAATAAATTTTTATGTTCTATATTTTGGGAAAGAGACAGATAATGTATACATACCAGAAGATGATGACGGTGTTGATGGTGATGATGAATGGTAATTTCCCTTCCCAACTCAGAAGGAAATCAAGTGGCAGCTCCAAAAGGCAGGTATTTTAAAATGGATGTGTACAAATAACTTCTGACAGAAGTTGCTGACGAGCTCTCTGAACTACTAGAAATTATTTTCAACAGCTTTCAGAAGTTGTGAGGACTGCAACAAAGGCCGTGTTGTGCAATATTTTAAAAGAATAAGTGAGTTAACCTGAGTAATTACAGGTCTGTCAGCCTGACATCCATTCTGGACAAAATAACTGGGGAGCTGACATGGAACTTGAGTAGGGAAAAAATTAAGGGAGTGGGGCAATATAACAGGTGCCAATTGTTATGTGTATGTGGAAACTATATATTTCAAATTCAGTTATCCAAAATATCTTTTATCAATGGATTTACAAACTTGGTTATTAAAAGTAATAATGTCAATGTAATATAGTTAGATTTCCACAGGACATCTACCTTCATTTTGCATGACATTCGGGCTATGAACGTAGAATGATAAGAATCAGTATTGCATAGATAAAATAGATTAAAATCTGCCTGGTAGGTGTCAACATATACTTGCAGTGAAGGAACACTCATTGAATGGGTGTCTCTTTATTGTGTCCCGTAAGGATCTGTTCTTAGATTTTACTAGTTAACATTAATCAGTGACCTGAAAAAACAAAAATACAAAAGCATTACCAATAACATTTGCAAATGACAGAAAGATTGGGAGACAAGTTACTAATGCAGAATGATCTAGGTGATTCAGTAAACTGGGCGTAGACAAAGAAATATGCAGTTAAATACACACATAAATTTAAACACTTAGGAACTAAAAATGCTGCACATACAAGATGCAATTACTGGCTTGGGGATTATACTAGATAAGCACTGAAGGTAATGCTGTGGCTAAAAAATAATAGTATTGGGTTTTAGCTATGTAAATAAGTGTGCTACTCTAGTAACAGAGCGATCACACTACCTTAATTCTATTTCACAGCATTATGACTGTTTCTGCAGTAATACCCGGTACGCCAAGATATTGGAAAACCGGTGAAGTTTCAAAGAGTTTCCATCAAGATCATGAAAGACAGGAAGATGTTACTTAAAGTGAGCTATCCAAGGACTCAGTCTCCTCTCACTCAAAAAAAACCCTCCAGAGCAGGAACCAAAAGCAAAGCATTAAGCAGCTTTTAATTGCAGAAGGAATGAAATTCTAGAACAACATTCCAAGAGAACTATCGGTATTAAGGAACTTACCAGGCTGGATTTTAAAATGGCTTAAGTGTACACACACAATTATACGATGTGGGGAGTCCATGAAGAAGATGCTTGAAGAGTCATGTGATTTTGAGTTGAACTGGTTCTTGGGAAACTTCTGCTCAAGTGGTACCAAAGCTGGACCTCTGCATCTACTCTGCATTCTTAAAATATGTTTCCTATTTCAAAACAGTTGAAGTTGTCATATAACAACACCTTCTAGAACACTTTGGAATATCTTAAAAATGAAGAAACTTTCCAACTTAAGCGTAGTAAATGTCATGTATCTGTAACGCCCCTATAACTTGTCAGCACAGTTGGTCACACAGATATCCAGGCTACTTAAGCACAAAGCATCCAACCTGGGAACTGTCCATAAGTGTGTACTGTCCAAGAACTGTCCAAGAGTGCTGTAGGCTGTAAATCTGCATTAAATAATATCACATATCTAAGTACATGACTAGCTACAGTTTGAAACACTAATGCCATTATCTCTAATGTGTTAGTCGTGAAAGCTTCAGTATGCCAACATTACACACCCAACAAGGCCTCTGCAGACATAAAAGTTCAAGAAAAAGCAGTTCAGCATTTAAAGCACTTGTCAGAGAGGTGGGGTATATGGCTTCAATTTTGACATGAGAGGATAAGAAAATACATCTTTCACACAGCAGAGTGACTTGGTCACTGAAATACAGTATTTCTTGAGCTGGACTCTACTGGATCTGACTGCAATGGAGTTAAATTTCTTTATAGCAGCCTGTATGTGGCCATGCTTCTGATTTGTGGCTAAAACTGTCCGTAACAGACCAGTGTTTTGGCTATTGCTGAACAGTGCTCGCACAGCACCAAAGCTTTGTCTTTTTCCCACTCTGCCCCCTCTTTCCACCATGGTGAGTAGGCTGAGGATGGGCAAGAAACCAGATGGGGACACAACCAGGACAGCTGACCCAAACTGGCCAGGGGGTTACTCCATACGATATGACAATATGCTCAGCAATAAAAACTGAGGTAGAAGGGGAATTTGGGCTTCCAAGGGCGTCGTTGTTTGGAGACTGACTGGGCGTAGGTCTGCCTCTCAGATGTGGTGAGCAATTTCCTTTGTTTCTCTTGGGGTTTTTTCACCCTTCCTGTATCTATGAAGCTGTCTTTATCTCCATACACAAGTTTTCTCTCTCTTGTTCTTCTTATTTTCTCTCCTTGGCCCACTGGTACAGAGCGGGAAGGAGTGAGTGACTTTGTGGGTGGCTGGCTGCTGGCCAGTGTCAACCCACCACTTGGAACAATGAACACATAAAAAGTTCTTGCAAAATACGGCAGTGCAACATTTGACAGTAATGCTTCACCAAATGGTATTCCCAGCTTCTCAGGGGAAAAGTTGATCCAAAATCTCTGCCAGTTAGTGTGATCAGTGAGATAACATGTAAAATAAGAACCACCAGCATGTTTCCCTCCTTGGCTCTTACTAACACTGCCCCAGAATAAACATTTTTTTTGTGTTGAAATAGTTTATTTTTAGTTGTACACAGGACTTTTTTTGCATAATAAATACATGAGTGAATCACTTATCTCTACAGCTGAGCTGTAGCCAATTACCGTTTTGAGGTGAGTTAGGATTAAGGTAAAACATCCCCTTTTTTTTGTTTGTTTTCTTCATGTAACTGTGAAACATATCTGGATCCCTCTTGCCTCCTGGATCTATTCCTAATTAGCAGTGAAGCAGAACTCCTTGATGCATGCAGAACTTAAATGCTCTGAATAAAATCAAAGTTGCAGAAATTAAGGGTAAAACATCTGTGCTTGCAGGTGTGCCTCATCCCCACCCTCTTGTTCATTATTATGTATGCCTTTGAGTATTGGTGCTCCTGATGACAGTATGGAGAACATCCTTTTCACTTTATTCTGAATAACAATGGCCTTTGTCACCACAAAGATAATTAGTAGCAGCAAAAAGCCAAGTTTCCCTGAGACTGAAATTCAAATGTACATCACCACAAAGCAACTCTTTATAAAGACTTACATTTTTAGAATGTATCCCTGAAATCTTTCTACATAAAAATAAGGCATACTGATGAAATATTGTTTCTATTAGTAAGCTTTCCCTCAGCTCCCATGTTTTATAAGCCTCTTTCCTCTTATATACATGTACATTTTCCTCATGTGCATGTACATATTCATTGAAATTGTGTAATAATTGTACCCAAAACTGCTTCCTACAGAAATTAGTCGCAAATCTACCATTGACATCAATAGAATCAGGTTGAAAGTGAATTCTATTTTTAGATTAAAATAACTTACAATAATAAAAGACTAATTATGATCTAATCGTAATGACTATGAAGCCTTTTCCAATTCTTTACCCATCTGAAAACTAAGCTTGCAGGTCAGCTCAGACAGATTTTTTTTTTTTTCAGTCTAAAGAAAATGGACTTCGCAGTGATTGAGGGCATGATCATAAATTCTGTGTCATTCAGAGATGCTTACAGCTAGTTGTTCAAACTACCAAAATATGGTGGCTTATGGTAAAAACATGAAAAGAGCAGTACTGAAGAAGAAAGATTTGGCAGTAAGTGCATGCTTTTCCAGAAAGCAACACCTTCTGAAAACAATAGATAGTCAGTTTAGCTTTTTAGAAACTGTTCTAGGTGTTAATATAGATTCTGAAATACAGGTCTGGGAAAGGAGGTTGCAGGAAAGGCCTGGACTGTACCAAGGAGAACTTGGTATGGAAAGCTACAGGCTGTGATTTTGAGGGGACGGTGTGATGAGACCCAGAGTTAGAGGCAGAAACAGTTAGAAGATTCCTATAGGATGTTTCCTCCTTTGGAAAGTGCTGATTCAGTGAAATCAAATGATTCTACAAGAATCTCTTCATTTCAACAAATTTCTCCCCAGATCAAGGCAGCCCAGCGCTGTTTTGTGGCAGCTTCCATTCAGTCACTTTCTGTGTTCTGCTGGTACACGACGAAACGTTCTGTTGAGCAATGGAGCATACATAGTGCTTATTCTGAATATGAGCTGTAATTTGTAATTAAAAAAAAAAAAATCTGATTCACAAAATATTATCTATTCTGTAATTTAAGTTAGTATTTGTTAGAGGCTAGACAATTTAAGATAGCTCCTTTGGAAGTTAAGAAAGTTTGTAAGATGTATAAGAAGGCTGGCAACACCAAAAAGCCAGTAGCCTTTTACAAGAGAAGTTTTTGTGTGACGGATACACAGAAATAGTTATTTTCTTTTTGTGCTCTGTGTGTTATTTTCCTGCATGTATTATAATAAAAGAGCTTCATGAGCTTGTGAATTTAAGCACATACAAATCAGTCCTCTAAAAGCATTCATTAAAAAATGAGAGAGGAAAAAATCCAGGTGACATTTACCCTAGTGTAACCCAGTTTCTAGCAAATGGGTAATAAAAGCAAAACAAACAAAATATTGAAAGATAAATCGTAATTCTTACATAGGCAAATACAATGAAGTTTCAACATTCAGTTAGCTGCCTACTGACCTGGATCTCTGATTTACAAAATTATGAAAGATAGCCAAGCTAATCAGTTATCTCAGCACTCCACTTTAAATTAAGAAAGATAGCGGCAACTGACTTTTACCTGTCTCTTCAAAGCAGCACATCCAAAATCCTGCCCTTTTTCTCCAGCAGGCTGCAGCCTCTAGTCAACCCACTTATCAGTTCTCATAATCCTCTGATATGCACAGTTCTAAGGCTGTTTGGTTTCCCTTTAGCCTAACCCACTACACAGACCTTTACAAGGCTTATAAATGTTAGCCTAATCAGTAGAAAGCCTGTCTTTAATGTGAGATAAGCATCTCGTGCCTAACCTTGTAAGGCACTGGACACTGCTGTGATGTGAGCGATCTCCAGAAACTGTGTCCCGTAAGTGTAGGGTTAATTCTTGTCCTATCCAATTCAAGTGCTTAAAGTTAAGCTAGTGTTCACGTGCCTGTGGGGATCAAGCAAGAGTATTCTGCACTTTAAAGGATATTTCCACAGAGTCAGATGCATGGCTAAATTTCAGTCAATAGCTAATCTCCCATTCACTTCATTAAAGCCGAATCATAGTTCTGAATGTAAATACAGATGTATTGCCAGAATTTTAAAGAGCATTTTATTATTCATATGCCCTCAGGATATGAACTATAAAAAGCAGTGGTGTGACGTTGGATATTTGTGGTACCAGCATATTTCTGCTTCATACTTCACAGGCAACACCACAGCCACGACAAAAGTGGAATACATTATTTCACATACATTTGGACTCAGTAGAAAAGGCACAAATAGGTGTGACAAGGACAATGAGTTTTCAAACATGACTATACTCTAAACTGCCCTGTAAGAGGACATTAAGATGTTCATTGCATGAAGGGATAGAATTGTAGCACACTGGTTGTGTTCTGAAAGAACCAGAAAATATCAATGTCCATAGTTTCTCTGTTAAAATTAAAACAAATATTCACCACTGAGTTCCTTTCTAGAAAAACTGCTGGGTAAAAATATTAATTACCCAAGCTACAAACGTCTTGTTTTCTTCTGTAGTGTTTTTTTTATTTATTTATTTTGCATGGGCTGTCAGATGAATTATATCATTTTAGGTACAAAGCAGTATTCCAATTAATGAAACCATAGAAAAATGTCACTGCATCCTTTTGGGAAACTCATTGTTTTCTTCAATCACAGGGGCCAATATTTATGTCGCAAGTAAGAGAACAAGTGCAGTATACAATCCACATGAAACCTAAAATTTCCACCAAGGAAACAAAAATAGTGGGAACTAAAGGGCACTGTAATCTAATGGTAAAAGGCATAACAGGCACCAACTGCTGGTACGTGAACAAATGTTGACTTAAAATAATGCATATGAACTGCAACAGCAGAATGAATTTGACTGAGGGGTTTATTTTGTCCTGTTTCTCTTCCTCTACAATCAGCATCAACAGCACAGGATACTTGGATTTTCCGAGGCAGCTGAGCAGCTGAGAGAACACATGAATGTTAAGCTACTCTTTAAATTAAACTTTCTTTCCTGCCTGCTTGCATAATCAAAACTACCCATAAATTAATAAGACTTAATGCCAGAAAGAACTGTCAGCTCTTCATATGTGACCACTTGCATAATGCCAGCCCGTACATTCATTCCAGATCCCACTGCGCTGTGTCCAGTGACTTGCATTTCGAATAAAACTGTTCTGGAACATCTCCAGCAAATTTTGATTATACTACATCAAAAGTCTGAAAACTTATCACTTTCCTCAGTCACTTGTCCCAGTGGTTAATCACAAGTTAAAATGTTTGTCTTTTCTCTAATTGGAATTTATTGGCTTACCGGCAATTGGTGTTTATTATGCATTTACCCATCAGCATAGAGAGCCCTGCAGCTCCTACTGGTTTTGTTTGCTTGGAGGAAATGAAACATTTTTTGATAAATCAAGCTTTATCTCTTTTTGACAAACTGGATAGACTGAGCTGGTTTAGATTCCTGCTGTAAGACATTTTTTTTTCAGCCCTCAAATCATTTAGAGTTTTATCCCTACCTCTTTTCAATATTTTAACTTTCTTTTTAAAATGTTGACAACAGAACTGAACAAAGAATAGCAAAATTAATACTAATAATCATTAGATTGCGGTCAAGTTCCCACTCTTTCAAGGGTGACATTGGCTTTTTGTATTTTGAGTTGGAGTTTTTTTGATGCAGCTCCTCTATAACCATGTAGTGTATTTAGGACTTTTTCAGGGACATAGTTCTCCCATGTAAGCTGCATATGTGCTTTATTCCTGTATTTATGTTTGCCATTTGACTGTATTAGCATGCATTTTCTCAGACTGGGCCTAGCTTATCAAGAGATCTGAATCTTCCCTTTTCTCTCCATTAATTGCCATTTCACAGGTCTGCGTATCTTGTCAGCAATTATGCTTTGTATATCGTTGATGAAGACAGTGACACATTAGACCCTTTGTCAAGCTCTGTGCAATGCAGTAGACATAATCTCATTTGATGGTCACTCTCTGCTCACTGAGGTCAGTGTGTTGAGTTTTAATTTATGCAATGTCTGTTTTCCTGACATTGCATAGTGCTTTTTTTTAAATAAAAATATCCTGTAATACTAATTCAGAGCCTTACAGAAATCCAAGATTTTTCATCCACACTGTTATCTGTAGCTACCAAGTTTGCACTTTCATCAGGGAATAAAATCGGGTCTGTTTGAGAAGACCTATTTTTTGTACAGTCACACTGATTGGTTTTAATTTAATTACAATTTTTTGTCAGCTGAATCCTGAATCATCATCTTATTATTTTTCTGGGGATTGCTGTCTCAGTAGGCACAGCTGTCTGGCATAGCTCATTTGTCTTTTGCATTTTTGGCACAACTCAACACTGTCCATTTTTGGCTGGTCCATAATATATTGAAATAAATATCCATTGCCTCCCTCGATTTCATAACATCGGTTTTGCACACTACTGTCCTCATGCTGCAGACTCAGGCTTTTACTGCATCCTTATCCTAGCCTTTTGCAGGACACCAACAATGGAGGACACCATTACAGGAGGTTAGGGGCGTGTGTTTAACAAAATATTGGCCATGTCTTTCTGAGGTCAGTGACAAATCCAGAAGGAGCTCCTGGAAAACCTTCCTGACATTCTTGTAATTTCACCTGCAGGTTGGCACTGTGTGGGAAGGAGGAGGAATTCTGGCTCTGGGTGACTGGCTCCATGTCACTTAGTATGCACAGACTGAGCTGTCAGATGTTAGAGTCCTGGTCAAACTTGACAGTGGACAAAGAATGGTTTGATTCAATGATGATCAGGGGACGGGAGCACCCCTCTTATGAGGAAAGGCTGAGAGACCTGGGTCTGTTTAGCCTGCAGAAGGCAAGACTGAGAAGGGATCTCATTGATGCTTACAAATATCTAAAGGACAGGTGTCAAGAGGATGGGGCCAGACTCTTTTCAGTGGTGTCCAGTGACAGGACAAGGGACAACGGGCACAAACTGGAACACAGGAAATTCTGTCTGAACATGAGGAAAAACTGCTTTACTCTGAGGCTGACAGGGCATTGGAACAGGCTGCCCAGAGAGGCAGTGGAGTCTCCTTCTCTGGAGATATTAAAAACCCACCCAGATGCATTCCTGTCCAACTTGCTCTAGGTGAACCTACTTTGATCTCTCCAGAGGTCCCTTCCAATCCCTACCATTCTGTGACTCCGTAATGGTTTGAGTCAGGCAGGTACTCAAGTGAAAGAAGAAGGCTAAGCCTATTTACAAGGGAATGCAGTGACACCTGAGGGCCATAACTGTTGTGCCTTGATGGGGAAGGGACCAAGAAAGGACTAATGATAAGTCAGATGGCTTAGCTGAGGAAGTTCCCAGCTGGTGTGCTGTGGCTAAGTGATACCCAGGCGGCCAGGGCTGCTGCCTGCCTCATTGCCCCTTCTCAAAATCTTGAACACCTTTGTTCCAGCAGGGCAACTGTCTGAGCTCAGCACTTTGCTTCATATAGCTGTAGAGTTTTTAATCTAATCCTGAATATGAGTTTATCCTTCCAAGAAATTATGGCCTGGCAAATAAGGGCATCCTCTGAGAGAATGCTGTTGGCCCACTGCTGTAGCCCATTCTGACCAGTTCAGTAAGAATGGATTTTAACTTTCCAGTCTTTCAAAGTTTTAGCAATGCTGATAATATATCATTCCTTTACAGCACTCTCAATATTCAGTTTCACATATTTGCTGCTCAGGCAAGCAACTGAGATTTACGCATGTGGAACTTGCAGCCAGAGAAATACATTCTCGCTAGGAGTATCACTATCTTTCAATATCCAGCGCGAGGGTCTACATGCCAAATTTCCATTTGCTAAAGCCTCTCCACGGCACCATGCTGGTAAGATAGGCTTATATAAATAAGCATGAAAGGTTTTCTCACTTCCTGACAATTAATTACAAATTTATCTTTTATATTCTACTCCACATAGGAGGAGACATTCAATGTTCAGTGGAGCCTGGCCAGGCATTTTAAGAAAGTATTTATGACCCCTTATTCAGACTTCAAATAGCTGTCACTTCAGAAATACTCATGCCTGGTTCTTATAGCTGTTTGCCAGGATGAGTTTTGTTTGAATAAATGTTTGGGGAATTACTAGCTTGTACAAATCCATCTGTATCCACAGACAAATAAGGATGAAAGTTGCTGGTCAGACAACTGCAAATTGTGACTGCATTTCAGAAAATGAAAGTTTGCTCCTCAAACAATTTGCAAAGAGAAAGAAGAGTTAAATTCACTGGGGAATTTGTATGGGAAGAAGTGAACTAGATTCATCTTTCTTCTAGTTGGAAGGAAAAAAATATGTATATGAATATCTTCTAATATCGATGCAAATCCAACAAACACAATTTGCCTTCACACAATTTTATACTACTTTCAATTAACTGTGAGATCCTTCTAGGTGTGGGATTCACAAGCCCTGTGGATTTTTAGTGCTTTCTGAGGAATGTCAGCTCCATAACGTGAAATGGTAACATCTGATGGCCATGCTGAGCCCCATTCAGGATCCAACAGAGCATCAACAGAGGACCACCAACTAACTTCAATGAGCCTTGGATCAAGAGCCTGACAGCTACACTTCTCTCTTCACCAGCCTGGGACATGTCCTTCTCTGCTTTGTCGACCAGAACTGCCAAATGCATATCCTTACAACATTCCGATCAAATTTCAAAGATACTTATAAATCATTGCTGGCTGTTAATATAATCCAAAAATACTTTAAGAAATTCATTTGTTTAAAAACATTCAAGAGAGAATACAAATGGAAATTGTTCAAACGGAGGACCATGGCATTGTCTAACAAACAGTAGGACTTTTCAGTAAAAATCTGTTGCACTGATTGTGGTAAACAGAAGCCATCTAGGTAGTGGCATGTCGCAAGAGGAAAGAACAGCTTGCGATGCACAGTACTTTTCATTAAAAAGCACCCCACGTGTTCACAAAATGCTATTAACACACCCTGGCTCTGTATCTAGTACTGCCAGACTGTATGTTAGATAATGGAAAATGAAGGCAAATCTTACATACTGTGCATTGATTTCTTTTTTGTCTGTGTTACTCATCTGCTCATTGAACTCACAAAAGAAGCAGCAACTCTTGATTTAGTCTTGAGCAGTATACAAGGCCTTATGAAGACCTAACTATACAAAAAATAGTCTGTAATTGTGACTGTACTTTTACTGAAAAAATCAGTAATAGTAATATTTAATTTAAAACAGTATAAATTATGTAAAAATGAGAAAGTTAATTTCTAGGAAATTAAAAGGAGCAAATAAAAGAGTAAAATACTAACAAATTACATGGAGACTACTCAGAAATATATGAAAGGCTGAAAGCCGAAGTCCAAAAGGATCAAGAAAGCCAGCATGATAAAGCAGAAAAGTAAATTTCCTAAAGCTCTTAAAATAAAATGAAACAAAACAAAACAAAATTAAATAAATAAAATAAAATAAAATAAAATAAAATAAAATAAGGTTAAATTAAATTAAATTCTAAAAAATACTTTAAAAAGTCTAAGTTGTGTTCTGATGGGGGAAAGAGAACAGAGTATACCTTGGCAAATGAAATACAAAACCACAATAAAACAAGATGAAACAATTTTGAGACATAAAGGCATAGAATCTAATAACCCACAATTCTTCAAATATTCCAGAAATGGGAAACTCGCCTCATATTCAGTGATAACCAGTTATATAGAAAGAGCACTCAGGGAAGATAAAACCATAACAGAAAAGTTACATTAATTCTGTGAGTCTGCACTGCCTGTGAAGGTGGATAGGATGGTTCTCGTACAAAGGTCATTCCTTCTGTAGGGTAAGACTGAACCGTTGCCTCAGAGTGTCAATAGAATGTATTTTAGAACAAATCCATAAGATGGACTTCAACAAATGCCAGCTAATTTTCTGTTGTGGTACTTTACCACCAGTTAAACTGGCCTTAGTACCAAAACAGATGGAAGCAGAAAAAGCAATTTTATATTTTCACATATCGGTTTTCATTTTTTAACAGAATTCATAGAGAGTACAGAGGCATAGAGGGTAATCCAGTGAACAAGAGACATGATATTTCTGCAAACTTAAGATACTTGTGCTCAAAGCGAATTGGTAGGAACCATACAAGAAACAGTATTAATGCACAAGTAAATGAATATGCCATATTAGGAAGAACAAACATAGCTTTTGCAGGGAAATTACATACCTCAGAATTTGATTAGACTTCTTTGTTGGAGCAGGTAATCATATGAATGATACAATCACTACAGAGTACTTGGAATTTAAGAAAGCTGTAAGAAAGGCTCTGACAGAAATAGAGGTAATACAGGATGAGACAGAAGGTCCTGGATTAATAATTGGCTAACAGAAAGGACCCAAAGTTTAGGAAATAAGTTTTGTGTCAATAAATGAAGAGTAACGCAGATGAGGAAACCCCCATGTATAATGGCCTCTTTACCATTTAAGAAAAAGGTTTTGTGGTAATTTTGAAGTGTTTTCTGACAACATCCATCCAGTGCACGGTGGTGGCTAAAAAGGTAATGGGCTGCTGGAAGTTTATTAGTAAAGCTCTGAGAGCAGTACTGAAATTATTACTTCACAAGTGAATTTAACCACAGTGTACCCCCACCCTGAATACTGAATATAGCTCAGTTTCCCGTATTTCATATTGGAATTAGAAGTACAGAATAATGATCAGTAATAACAAATGATAAGTTTCATATGAATGTACGAAAGTAATACAGTCATCAAGGAATAGTTTAAATAACAGGAAGCACTTTTTCACACAACTTACGATAAAGTTATAGAATTCATTGTTATGATACTATGGCGCCTGAAGTATAAATAGATACAAAAAGGGATTAGACAAATTCGTAAAGGAAATGTCCATTGGCAGCTGGTAGCCCTAGTATTTGGGAAGTTGCTACATACCAGCGCTGTGAAGGTATGCTCTGTACATGCCCTGCTCTTGCTTCTTTTAATGTTCAGCCCACTGTTGAAGGACCAGTACAGCAATTTTAATATTTCTTTAATTTTGATTTCCTTTCCTCAGCCAAAGTCAGATTATTTTTCCCATAAAACAATTACTACAAAGAGCCTTTATATATACACCATTCTTGGCCATACTTCTTACACACCTTTTGTCTACAGTGTGAGGTATTCTAATTGGGACAGGGTTTTAAAAAATGGCGCTCATCCTGTAAGTGTCTCTTCACTGGTAAAGAAACAAGACTGATGTAACCTCAGTTGACTTCAGTGACTTTATGCCACTCCAAGGTCCACGAACAACTGCTCATGGGCACTCCTTTGCACTGGACAGAAACTGGGGCTGCAGCCCAATGGGCAGCGATGACTACAATGGCTCCAAAGATCACAAGAATCCTGTCACCTCTCCCAACAGCCAACTTTGTGCTGCATTGATAGAAAAACAGATCTAGAAATTGCTCTTTAAGCTGCATATTATTATTATTGTTATTGTTATTGATGATGTTTTTGTTGTTATGCTATTATTATTATTATCATTATTATAGCAATATCAGTGCTTGGGAAAAGATCCAGTCTGAAAAATTAGCCAGCAAAACTGAGGTGGCTACCCACTGGATGGCATTCATTTGTTGCACACCTCTCCCCACCTATCTCTGGCAATATCCCTTAGCATCCCTTAGATACCTATAGCTGAAGGGATGGCTTCTTTAGGTGAAATGCTATTGTAGTTCATGTCCAGTCAGTCAAGCCCTCCCATTCAGACTGCCAGCACAGGTGTTAATTACTGCCATCTGTGACGGTGGCTTATGCTGCGAACACCTGCCACCCAGAAAATATACTGAAATCCCGGCTTTGTTTCGCATGGGTCAGTGAGCACCAATTAGTAATGACTTTGATCAGTATTCATCTGGGTCGTGTGTGGCGGGTGTAATGCTTCTGGTCTCCCACTACAGTTACCAGCTCACTGATGCGTCAGACCCCCGAAGAATCTTTCTCAATGGGTGACACTACTTCTAGTTATATTATTTCATTTCACATAGCTTTTGGTTTTCTGTCTGAGAAACCTAAGCACAAGCACCTTCATATTATGAACCATATGTTCAAAGGAATATTTTGGAGGCAATTTCACATAGATTTTTGAGAAAGCCAAGATCATTTAACTTTTTTAAAACAGTCTCCAGTGAGACAAGAATCCTGCAGGAGTTTACAAAGATTGTGGGACGTACAAATCTGAAAGCAAGGGCATAATGCAGGAAAAATACAAGTAAAGCACAAATGAACCCATGGTGTTGACTGATAAATATGAACTCTAACAATATTGCTGAGAAGGCACACACAGAAGTTAGATGAGTCTTTTCAGCTGATTTAACTCATGCAGCTGCCATTTGTGCAGTTGAAAAGCTAGATTATTTGTGAATTTAGGAGTACTGCAAAGCAATATATTTTCCAGAAGGAATTTCTCTTCATCTCTATGTTGTTTGTCATCCACAATAATTTTGTCAACATCAATCAATGTAAATGATTCTCCCAGTACCTTCTAATAAATACAATTAATGCATCCAATGAAGGGAATATTCTAGTCCCTGCTTGTTTTCAAATTAATTTCTGTCTCCTTGGGACAGATCTCTCTCCTTTTTCCATATCACAAAGCCTCTGAAGATGGTTAGTGAAGCTAGTTAAATGGAGAAAAAAATGGATTGGAATATGCATTTGTGAATGCACATCTCAGGCACAGTTCACAACACTTCACGAGGTTAATATTTAAGAGCATTTTTGTAACTGTTAGTTCCTATAGAAATATTTGTAAACTGTGAAATTTCAAACATTTGAATTGTAGTTGATGTTCTCTATTGCCTGACCATAATTTTATCAGAAAGTATCAATCATCAAGTGACAACATGGATTTAACAACATAACATTGTTAGAAACAGCTGTAGGAATGCCTAGTGAGAAATTCAACATAATTGTACAAAAATTATTCCATGGAGCTATTTGATGGACATTGCCCCACTTATCTTTAAATAGAAGTATTATTTTCTAGCACCTCTAATGCTACTTCAGTGAGTTCTACTGAAACAACTTCTTTCCTGTGAAATTTGCAATAAAGTGCAAGATTCACTACCTTCCCTCCTCTTTCCCACATATGTAACCATGTTTATGAGTTTCCTGTAGGTTACTGCAATTGAGAGTGTGCAACAGTCAGGTTATCAAAAATCACTGTGAAGAAATCTACCTACCATCTACTTTGATCTGAAAGTCTTTACAGTTGTGCCATCTGCTTCTTCGTAGTTCATTTTAAGCCTTATGCTCAAGCAAAAGGAACAGCCTGGCAATACAAATCTGACAAAATCGATCAAGATCAGAAACATCTCAGTGCTCTCAGTAAAATTAATCTATAAAGAACGAAAATTTGGTGCAATTAACTTAATCATTCAATTTCCAAAGGTGTTTCTACAAAGCCTGTACGTTAATCTGTTGGAATGGAAATTTTTCTTATAAAGGGGTATTTGTACAAAAGTGTGAGAATGGTCCATAAATCACAAATGGCACTCAAATGGATCTATGCTGCACATTCAGACTGCATATTCAGATTTAGCATTCACAGGATCAAAAATCTCACGTACATTTTATAAGGTTAACACATATGCAATGACTGAAATGAAAAACCAGGCGCAGGCACTAAGTATTTCTATTTGTTTATTCAGAAGTGATCTCCTTGGAACATGAGGTGATAGAAAGGCTTCTTATGCCATCATCTCTCCTACTTTTTGTATAAGAGGAACAGCTAAAGGTGAGGAGGAATTTGGTGGAGACTCCGTGCTGATCACTAGCCAGAGTGTAGGCGTCTCATGGGTTTTGGAAGTTGGTGTAACCTACAGCAATCTCACAACCACTCTGCATTTTCTGGAGAAAACCCTGTTACCTTATCTGCCTTCAGCATCAAAACATGGCAGAGATGGTTCCCTCCATCTCTGCTCAGCATTTCTTGCCTTGTCCCAGGAGCAGCCCAGGGTCTGTTCTCAGGGCAAGGAAGGAAGTGTCCCCTTGTGGTTTTTCACAGTTTTGCCAAATAACTAGCCGCTGCCTAGTAAGTTGAGAATAATACCTGACTCTGAGGTTATCTCACTGAAGATCAGAATATCTCACTTTGAAAGTAACCATTAGCAAGTGTGCCTCTTCCCACCCTTATCACGCTCAGGATTGTGCCGAATTTAACACATGTGCTTTTGATGCCTTTGATTTCCATAGGAAGCCTTGGCTTGGAGTTAGACATCCACTTATGTGCATTTCCAGTTAAGAATGACTTCCAAGCCTAAGAGCCAAGATGTACACACGCCAAGAACTCCAACACTGATTTACCTTTGAAGAAGCCTTAAAAAAATAATAGCCTTGAAAATGCCTTGCAGCTACTATACAGTCGCACAGCCTTCTGCCGGCAGATGCACAGATTTCTCACATCGTTTAATGACTGCTGCCCACTCTGGAAAAAACGCACTCTCACAATGTGCAACTATGCTCAACTGAGATACATAATAAAATAACCAAACATAGTAGCTTGCCTTTCTTTGTTCTTGAACGTGGAGCTTTATGTGTCAATTTTAATCTAAAAGGAGCAATGTGCTATGTGGGCCTTTGAAAACAGATTTTATTCACTAACTGAGAAGTTTCTACCCAAATGCAACGTTTATACATCTTAATGAACAACTGTGCAAAAAAAACCCAGGCCAAAACATGTATGGCATACCTCCATGCAACTTCATGTACCAGTGTGCAGAGATTGTGTATAGTTAAATGTCATCACCACTAATTAGCACTAATTATCATATTAGCACATGAATAAAATTTCATGTCAAATGCAATGTAGGATCTTGGGGACTACGTAAAGACATCATGCTACAGATGGGGTGACTATTATCTTCATTCCCATGGCATGTGTAGGCTTCATGTTAAGAAAGATGAGCACCAGTTGTGTGGTATTTATTTCTGATTTTCATTAAAGGCATAATTGCGTAGACTGGTATTGTTTTGGGCATTCAGATAACTCCAGCTAGACATTAGGAGTAAAGGAAGGGTAAGCAGAGGAGCTGGATGGTTCAGACTGCCTGAGGAAGGGCGCATTACCTCTGGGCTATTTCTGTGACCGTGGGCCAGTGCAGAGTGAGGAGCAGGGCTAGATGACACAGGTGTCAGTCAGCTCAGTGGTCTCATTGCATCCCCTTGTGGCTGGGTGGCTACAAGAGCTGAGGATCGTCCATCCCCATGAGAACGAGGGGTCGGGTAGAAACTAAGCAGCTTTTCTGCTCTCAACAGGTGACCAGACAGGATCTGGAGTACTCGGAAGGTGAAACAATTAACTTCACAGTGTCAACCTCTGCATTTCCTAGAAACGTGCCCATTTCTCACAGTCCCTACTAAAGTGATTCTCCAACCCATGATACCCTAGAATTCCTCCCAGCACATTTTGCAGCCCACCATAAAGACAGCATAGAGACCTATGAGTAAGTGTGGAGGAGGAATGTTTCTAACTACACTTTATCCCCATATTTCCAAACATAGCACGGATGGAGCAGCTCCTGTTCATGCAGACTATTATTCAGAGTGGCTTTGTGTTGCCTGCAAAGAACGATCCTACCTTTAACACACCAGCAAGCAGATCTCTCACAGTGAATGCATGGGATTTGAAACAACAGAAATGTAACAATTAACACCAATTTTCACAGATACTAATTTAACTTTAAATAGGGGGAAAAAAAAAAAGGTCTTTGAAATCCACCCAACAGCAACAGGGATGGGGTTAATAACTTGTCTTTCTGGAAAGAAACACAGAAGTTGAAGCTTGCTACATATTTCCAGTGGAATTTGTAGCTTGAATCTAACAATAACGGTATGGCAGATACAGATTAATAAAAACTTTTCTCAGAAGCAAATATTAATCTCGAGTTGCATAATGTGCAAATTCCTTGTGACGTTTCCTAAGAGGAGACTGTTGCCTTGTGGGTTAGAACTGATCCACTCTTTTAAATAGTATCACTTTAAAGTCTATAAAAATATCTTGCAACAAGTATTTTTCATCAGTCGATAGCATATTCATTAAAATAGGTATTTCATTAAAATTTCTCACAAGCGATGACTGAAATTACTACTTATAATGATCTTTTAAAAATGAATGAACAGATAACCTTCATAATCTGTTGTCTTTTCCAAAAGAGCTAGGTCCCACTAATGTTAAGGAGAGTTACATCTGGAGAGTTGAGAGAGCGAGGGAGCAGGTCCCTTGAGGCAGCTCCTCGGGCACTGTGAGTTAGCCATAGCTCCCCGAAGTGCGTTGAAGGGAGAGATGGCGATTTACACCAACAAAAAATTTACCCCTTTCATGTTTATTTTTCACCCCGGCCTGCCACAAGGTCTAATCAAATCTGTCAGCAATAGAGAAGCTTAATAGCTCATGTCCAACTCCTGCTAGCAGTTCGTTTTCTTATCTGAACAGGGCATAAATGAACTGCAAATGTCAGGTCATTGCTTCCTGCTCTTAACTTCACACACACACACACCCTCCCCAAATTTTTAGGTGTTTTAGGTGTCCACTTTAATCCAATTCACCCTTGAATGTTGTCTATGCAACTCTTCCTGGAGATTCTTTTATTTATTCATTAGAATCTATGTTCTTAACTCTTTTTTACTTAGTCATCTCTGTGGGAATAAAAGGTGTGGAGTCAGCTCAGGAACCAGAGGGAATCATAAATCAAATCCATACAAGAGATACAGCCAGATAAACAGAATGGCTGCAGAACTATAGCAATAATGTGGTCGGATTTGCAATTTTGTACGTAAAAATCCCATTTTGAGGACCATAACGGGACTACAGGAAAGTCACAATAATACAGCACAAGAGTTTGCTTTCTATCAAATTGCAATTACTTCTGTAATTTGTGTTGGTCCACCTAGCCTGGCTATAAACCAACGTCTCCTGTTCAAAACACCCTTACTTTTGCTATTCTTCTCCTGATATTTAAAATTAATAAAACCCGTTGACTTTGACCAGGTTGGACAGAGCAACATTCTTTACTATTGCTCAAGCTGCAGGAAAACATGCTCGCCCGGACCTGCTGACAAACCACCCACTGGCCTTTCTTTCCCCCGGGACGTGGCTTTGCAGGGGCTATCCGGACCGCAGAGGGATTTCCAGAGTTTCTTTTCCTCTGTGTTCGCTCTCCCAGAAAACGAGTTCCCACGCAGCCAAGCCAGCAGCTAATCCCGGAGTCCCTGCCGGGCCGTGACTCCGTTTTGCTCGGGGCAGAACCGCCAAACTTCCCGCGGTGGCAGCGTGTGACCGAGCCCCGCTCAGCAGCCCCACGGGCGACCTCCGGACCCCGCCACGGCGCGGCCGGAGCCGCTACGCAGCTCCAGAGCTAGATGCCGGCAGCTGTCAAGTTTTTTATTGACAAATACACGAACCACACGCTGTGTGCGAATGAGGACGGGGGACGGCACCGCCGGCGAGACGCCCGATTTCTTGCGGGTTTTCCTGCGCTGCTGAAACCCCTCCCGCCGCCCGCAGCCGCGGCGCCCGGGGCCGGGGAGGGGGGGGCGCTTCTCCGCGCCGGGGGAAACGGAATCTCCCCCCCCGGCACTTTTCCCCGATCCCCTTACGGTGTCCCCCGGGCGGCGGCGGCCGGCGGTCTCTCGGGGAAAAGCCGGCTTCCCCGGGGTCCCGGCGAGTAACCCGGCACCGCGGAGCCCCCCGCGGAGGGGCGCAGCGCCCCGGGGCCGGCCGGGGGTTCCCGGGGGAGGCAGGGGGCTGCCCCATACCTACCTTCCGTGTGGACGGCGGAGACGTAGGTCCAGTTGTAGCGCTTGACGATGTCGAGCATGGCCCTGGCTTGCAGCGTGTCGGAGGGGACCACCCTGAGGAAGTATTTGTAGAGCGTTTTGTCGCTCAGGTCGATGCTGGTGGCGGAGTAAGCGATCTGGGGGATGTCGAAGAGCTGGAGCAGGTTTTGGACTTGGATAGCAACCGAGCTGGAGCCGGGGCCGATGACCCCGGCGATGGGCTTTTTCACTCTGGCCTGGGGCTGGGGCTGCGAGTCGGAAACGCAGCGGGTGGCTCCGTCCCTGTCGTCCCTGATGGAGATGAGGGAGTCCCGTATGAACTCGATGCTCTGCTCCAGGGCCACCGAGGAGTGCCAGCAGGAGTCTCGGATCTCGCTGCCCAGGGTGATGTTAGGTAGCAGGACCGGGTCGGCGTTAATTTTATCCAAAGTGTGAAACATGGCTTCGACTCTCTGGATGCCGTATTGCTCCCGGATTTCCCCGCACTTCCTCTCGGGCACTTTCTCAGCCGGCGGCTGGTGATGGACAGAGAAGAGGGCCCCGATGATGACATCCCCGTCCGTCCGAGCCACCGACCGCTGCGAGGAGGCTGCGGAGAGAAGCACCTTGCGCCCGGCGCTCCTGGGCAGCACGTCCATCTCCAGGAGCAGAGCAGGGAAAAAGACCAGCAGCACGCCAATCATTTTGTTGCACGATGTCATCCAGACCCAGGTTACCAATTTCAAGGGCTCCTCTTGCCTGCACATGGTTTAAGGACATGTAGGAAATGGCATCCGCTTCCCCACGCCAGCGCCCAAGTTGCTCCAAATAGCATCACAGCGAAGTCTTACAGCATCGCTCTCGAAGGTGCCCAGGCAGCCGTCATCCTAGTGACTTTTAACCTGGTGACACAGAAATAGGGGATAAACCACGCTATTCGGGAAAGCGATGTCGCTCGATAAAGCAACCCCGCACAGTTCGAGGAGATGACTGCTTTCACAAATGCTCAGGTCAATTTGCTTCGGTAAGGGCTCTCGAAAGGAAGTTTCAAGAGGGATTAAAATACGTATTTATTTGCCTTGACATACGATCATGCATACCCAGACATGTTAAGTTTATACCACCGTTTTCGTGTCCGCTTTTCAAGCCAAAGGCAGCTGTTTCCCACACCTCCAGCCGGCACACACCCTCCCCTCCGCCCCCGGCAAGTTTTGAAAGTTTCACGAGGTAGTTAGCTCACCGGAGAAGCGTCCTAGCCTGGCCCCAGCGGCCCCAGCCCTGAAAGCGGGGTGACAAGTGCTTCTCTTCTCGCATTCTGACTACCTGAAGGCATCTTTCTCAGCTCAAGAATTTCCTTTCCCAATACAGAGGTGAAGAGGTGAAAAGAGAGAGGGTGCAATCTGCCCTGGCAGCGACGGGAAATGTCATTTAAAGGTCAGCGAAAGGAGGAAGAAAGGGACAGCTTCACAGTTTAGATTAACTTTTCCGTGTGTAGGGGCAAAACTGTAATTCAGCCAGGGACACACATATGCAAGTGGGGGGGGAATACATACTAGTTACTAAGGCAACCGCGGGCAAAGCCCTGATGTGCCTTACCGGCACGCCTGCCTTGCATTGCAGGCTTCGGGCGGGGAGAGGCGGCCAGCCCGGCGGCTGGGCTTGGAGCCTTGAAACGCCGCGGTGGAAAGGGGGCGACCGGCGCGGCTGTCACCGTCGCCGCCGCCGCCGCCGCCGCCCGGGGAGCCGCCGGCGGGGCCGGGCCGGGCCGGGTCCCTGTTGCACCGCGGCGTCGTCAGCACCAGGGACAGCGCCCGGCAGCCCGGGCCGCCCGCCGGACCGCTGCCCGCGGCCCCGCTGTCCCGCTGTCCCTCTGTCCCGGTACCCCGCTGTCCCTCTGTCCCGGTACCCCGCTGTACCGCTGTCCTGTCACCCCGCTGTCCCGGTGGCCCAGTGTCCCGCTGCCCCGGCCCCGCCACCACCGGCGCGGCCCCCCGCGAGCACCGGCTGGGCGCTTCCCCCAAACTTCTGCCCTCCGCCCGGCGCCGCTGCCGCGGTCTCGCCGCATGCACACACACACACACACACAGACACACGGACACACGGGCACAGACACACGGACACACGCACCCACAGCCCGAGGCACGGAGACCGACCGCGGCAACGCACCGCCCCAGCCTGGCCGCCGCTCCCCCGTCCCTCCCCGGCAGCGGTGCCGGTGCCGGTGCCAGTGCCGCCGCGGGGCTGCCCGCCGAGCGGGGCGGAGGGCTGGAGACGGTCACGGGGAAGGCGACGCTCCGAGGAGAGCCGCCGTCCTGGCTGCGTGTCCACACACGCACGCAGGCACAGCCGCCTGAAGTAGGCTCCCCGGGGCGGCCCCGGAGCCCGTCTCCCGAGTGCCTTCTGCCTGCCCCGCCTGCCCCACCGGCGGCCCCACGGCCGAGACCCGCCGTCTGTCTGGGGGGGTTGCCCCTGAGACGTACCTGGCCGGGCGAGGCAGTGGCTCCCTGCCTGCTGGGAGCCGGCATTGGCGGCTCTCCGGCCGCCCCGAGCTGGCGCGCTGGCGGCGGGGCGAGGGCTGTGGGCTGGGCGCTGGTGCCCTCTGTCTTCAGCACCGCTCCACCGCAAGGAAAAAAACAGGTCATCCCGGGCTCATCCATTATCTCACACAGAAGGATCAGTCATTTTCTCCCCCTCCTTAATTTCTTCGGCTATTGTCTTGTAAGCGAGCAAGGAGGCATCACCCGGAGAGCGCTGCGGCTGCAGGGGAGGTGTTTGCTCTCACCTCCCGCCGCTCTTAATTCATTATCCTCTTGCCACAATTAGCAAGAGAGAGAGCAAAAGCAAGAGACTGCTGCTCGATGGGGACCCAGACCGCGCTCCGGAGACCCGAGATAGTGAAATGTGCCAGTCTGCCTCACGGGCAGGGTTTCACTATTTAAATAAATATTTATATTAAAAAAAAAAAAAAGAGATACTGCAACAAGATAAATCACCTGTAAGGATAAAGGCATTGAGATTACAGTTTTCAGGTCAAGATGAATCTAAATGAAGCACGTGAGAGGCATGTCAGATTAAAATAATACCAGATTGAATAATCATAATTCAGACGACCTGCTTGCATCCCTAACACAGGTCTCGGGTGTTTTACTTGACTGTATGAAAGTTAAAGTTAGATTACCTCCCCACTGGGAACTCTATAGATATTTGCCCTACTTTTGAAAGAAAGAGGCAAGGACAAACATTTAACTATTGCTCATTCAGAGAAGGGTTTGCAGTGAATGCTGCCTTGGGAGTGTCTTCTCCTTGTGTCAATATTTGCACTTTTTTTACCATCACACAGCTCGTTATTTGCCTACGCTGTGTGTTTATCCATGAGGTATGTTGGTTACGGAAGACCCAGCCAAGGGGTTTGCTGGTGCCCACTTTCTCTGCAAGTCATGTTTCCCAAAGAGGGAGCCAGGGGCAGAGGGGCTGCCTGTCCTCTGCCTCTGGGCATGAAGCTCCCTCAGGGCACCGCAGACCCAGCTCGGGGCAGCTCTGCCAGGACCAGGCCTGGAGGGCCATCCAGATGTACACATAAAGAGGGAACAAATTCCTCTTCATCCACGCTTTAATAATTAAACTGTAGTCTCTGCGCTTGACACAACGAACCTGCAACCTGCCAGCAAATGATTCCAATGGTTATGTGACAGGTTTGCTGCCCTGGCTCTGGCAGGGGAAGCGTTTGCAAATGCTCCCATTGGTTCCTCCCAACATTTAACACCCTGTAGCCTTCATCCCCTCCAACCTGGCACTCGCAAAGACAGCAGATCTTTCTGCTCAGGCTCACGCATGGCTGTCCCACAGAGCTGTTCTCCGTCCTGTGATGGTCTGAGTTTTGCTGAGACTGGAGAGCAGGTCGCCAGGTCCTGATGCCCAGCCACAGCCTCAAACTGCTGCCTCTCCAATACCTGCAACAGCAGGTGGGAATAGGTGGGAACTGGCAGAGGTCTGGGGCTCATGAGAAGAAACCTGGGATGTCAGGAGGCTTTAGGAAAGGCTAGGGAAAGAGAGCACTGGGAATGCAGGGGCTTCAATCTTGCCCATTTGTCATGGGGGAAACAAAGGCTTCCCCCACAGGGAAGTAGCACCATGTGACTCTGATGTCCTTGTGCCCCCCAAAAAGGCCAGAGTCATCCCACTGCCTTCTGGCCCTGTCTCCTACACAACCTGATCCTGCTCTGGCCCACAGATCTAACGCTTCTCCCCTCAGAAACAGCCCATGACCCAGTCCTACCACCTTCTCAAATTTCTCAACACATGGTACTTTATCATCCGGTAATCATCCTTGGGGCACTGCATGGGACTGCATTTTCTGCAGAGATATGAGCTGCCATCAGACAAACAGAGGATCAGGGCATGAACAGAACAGGAGCTGGAGCTGGCTTGTAGGCAATGTTTGCTTTCCTTGGGAAATTACCTGACACTGAATATTTTTTCTTCCTGAAATGGAGGAAAAGTGAACAATTTTCAGTCTCCCATGAAACACAATTTAAAAGTCACTTGGAGGCTGATTGAAATATTCTATTTTGATGGCATCAAAAGTGTTTTGTTCTGTTTTCTGTTTAAACATTTTATACAGTGTAGCACAGTGTATCATTATTTTTACTTCAGATGAAATCAATCATCAGCTTAAAATGGAAGTTATGTTCCAGTATTTCTTCAAAAGATTTTTTTTTTTTTTTTTTNAACAGGCATACTCCTGCTAAATGTTTCTATTTCATCAAAATGACCTCTTTCAAGAGAAAATCTGCTATTGGAAAAGTTCTGGTCAGCTGTGATTCAGGCCAGTGTATTGTAGAAAACGGTTTGAAAGGGGGGGTGGTTTGGAGTAGCAAAGACTGAAGTTTGGAAACCTGATTTTTGAGACCTGACTTTTGGTTTCCCAAACACGTCTTCTCCCTCCTCTACTTCCTAACAAGAGAGAAAAGTCAGATTGACTGTCTAGTTGTGCAGACTCTCCAGCTAATTTATTCGGGAGATTTAAAGCTATTCTGTAAGGATCAGTGCTGCTAAAATTATACAATTTTATTCTGCCTTGGAAACAAGTAGAAAGCTCATGTGTTCTGAAGTCAGTTAAAACATACACCAGCTATTTTATAAATTGTCAATAGTCCTTTCTATTCTGCTCACTCAGATGCTTTCCTCTCATGATTTACACAAGCCACCTACTATATATACACAGTGTGCAAGAAAAACACATAGGTAGCCCTCTGTAGTAGATACTGAAATGTTTGCTCATGAACAAGGATTTAGAGTCATCTCATCATCCAGTAGGCTCATTCAGCCAAAACAGGGATTTTAATTTTCCTAGTATGTTCCATATATTTTCTCATTTTCTCTTAGCAAAGCAAATGTTTCTCTTCTTAGGTTTTCATTTAAAACATGTGCTAGCTACAGCGTTTTCACCCTCTTCCTTGTATTTAAGCTCTTAAGTCATCCTATTTGTTAAGAAACAAAGCAACAGCATTTTTAACAGTTTTGATTACTTACACTTACTTGCTGCAGCTGCTAGGAAATGAACATTAATGGATCGATGTCAGTATATATGGCGCTTCATAAAGGTCTGATTGCTCAGCTGTTCCTTGTACTAGTAGATCCATTAAAATTAAATAGGATTAACCCATGAAATTTAGGCCTCACCTCTGTGATACTTAGAAACTAATGATAGCTTCTACACAAACTTGTGATTATGTGGGGCTATTCTGCTCTTTTTTGACAGGCATCCACGCTCCTTGATTGCACGGATCCCCAGAAATTTGAAAGCTTCCGTTGCTAGTTATCACACACCCTCTCGTCCCCTGCCTCAAATCTCAGTATCTTGAGCCTGTTTTACAGGCTTAGGAGATTTCACATCCTTTAAAAGAACCAAAATGCCTCCTCAGAGATTTAGTCGGGAGGGAACTGTCTGCCTGGTTATGATTTCAAATGTCTTCAAATAAGTGTGAGATCCAAATCAATGCAAAATTCAGCATTCAGGGATGTCTTGTAGATTTTTGACACTCTAAGGATTATAGACTCCACGAAATGATGAATAGACTAGATTTATCCAGGCATTCAGCAGCTTCCATCTCTGGCTGGCAGAGCGGTTAATAAGCTAAGATTAATTCTTTCTACATTTTAAAATAAGTAACTGATAGCTTCTATAACACCATACTAAAAAACCCTCAGCAGAAGTACTTCACGCTGACTGGTAAGGAGGAGGCTGGAAGAGCGTGCTCTAGAAGAGAAAGGGCCTGGCCTCTCCTCAGGGGAAACTCTTCTCACAAATAATTTCTTTGCCAGAAACCAGTGCCATCCAAGCAATGACACATGATAGCCAAAAGCATCTGCATTTCCCTTCACTACAGGAAGGGCACGTGTCTTAAAGCGTGGAGAATTCCTGGGCACCCGCTCTTGTGACACCCAAGATGAATTTTGTCACTCTGATGGCTACAGAGATGCTCCTGAAGAGTGAAGGAGAAGTCAGACAAACATCTCCTGTGCTAAACAGCACGAATATTCGGTCCTGGATAATGTTTCAAGCCATTCCTGTATTTATTTATTTCTTAACTGCAAAAATGTACTTAGGGTGCCCTCTAGGCCAAAATGCTACACAATATTTACAACACACTCTTACACACACCAGTTCTATCCAGCTCAATTAATTTTGATAAAACTATCTTGCCCTGAAGTCCCCTGATTTCTCTGAAATCATCCCCTAAGAAACAACCTGAGTAAATAGATAAATCTGTGGTAGGACTTGCATGCCAACAAGCTTACGCTACATCAGGCCAAAGAGAAAAGTGCATTTCAAAGTCAAAGGTCCACAATTTCTGTGCTTCAGACTCTCCATTTAAAATCCACAGCCTTCTAATTTAATTCGGAAATGTCAGTCTGAGTCACTTTGCCTGAACTTGCCAGACAGGGCTTTATGTAAGCGTGAGGAGAGAGATGGTACCTTGGATATACAGGATTTAATACAGATTAACTAGATAGGTCTACTTAATTAGATTGAAACCAACAAACACAACAAGTAATTTAACTAGAAGTCACTGTACCCTATGGAGAACGATTTGGTACTCTGTGGGAAATATGGCAGCTAAAGCATCTGCTAGCTGGAATTTTCCCATGGTTTTCAAGGACAGCTCTGTGTAAAGCCATCATCTGCATGAATCCAGTCTGGTACCATAGAAAACTGGTAACACCTACATATGTAAAGGAATTCCTTGCCATGTAGATGAGGGAAAGGTATTCCTGCTCCCTCCTGCCATCTGGGCTTTCAGGCTGGAGCTGGGGGTTAGTAAGCCCTTACACTGCAAATTTCGGTTACAAAAGGAAAAAGTGACTTGTGGAGATTGAAAGTTTGGTCTCAGATTGTACTATGAAACAACACATCTCTGCACCGCTCAGAGGGAAACCTGCAAGTACCTAGTCATTTCTGAAATTTCTCCAATGACTACAGTTAGCACTGAGAAAACAGCTCTGTATTTACTGGCTGATATTTGTATCCTTCATTTCACCACATAATCCTTTTCCAGATATTTTGTAAAACAAAAAGAAGACAAAAAAGTTACATTAAAAATCACAAATGTTAGAGATGAAAAAAACTAGCAGTCTTTCAAAAACGGGAATATTTTACACATGACTAAAGAATCAATGGAGGTTTTACAAATATCAGTTTAGCAGTCAAACCACATGTAACAAATAACACATTTTACAGAACCTTTCCAATGCTCGAAAAAAAGAGCCCAAATTAATGGATCAAAAGTGTAACTTTTGCTGCATACCCTAGAATGTTAGTTTTTCCATTTACAGTCTATTGCTGTTTATGTAACACTATATATGAGATACTTTATCAGCTTCCATAAATACTTATTTTTGAAGCCTGCAATAAAAGAATAAAAGAAGTCTGCAAATAAAGAATGGGAGAATGGAATACCGTTAAGATTAGTAGGATTTTATGGTGACCTTTAACTGAAGTGACCTCATTTTCTACCCTGCACCTTCTTTATGCATTTATGGATCGATGAAAAGGATGCCTTAAAATCACTGCCACCAGACTGGTTGGCTTTTATTCACTTCGGTCTCACTATACATGGGTGTAAATGAACTCAGAGGTGTCAACTAGGGGAACTTCAGGCCTATTGTTCTAGTTTTGCACTCATTATTTTAATTATTTTTCTAAATGTAGATAACGTGACAGAATAGCACATAATTGAGTAGTTACTCAATACATTAATGGAAGACGCATGCTTTAAAGGGGTTTAAAAGAAAAGATACATCTCAAAGTGGATCTATGGTTTGAGATATGTTGAGTTGCAGAGGTGTCCATGAGTGAATTCAAAGGGATTGAGCTGCCATGGCTTTGCCCTCTTTCAGATTTTATTGGTCTGGCCTGGATTATCCAGTGTGTAAGCACTATGGACTGAGTAAAGTGAGCAAACGGATGCATGGACTGAAGGAAACCTGGTCTGGATTCATATTATGTGAATGAGAGATAAAGAGGTATCGGCAATGCTCTGCATCCTGTAAACAGCCATAGAAAAACACTCCACACTGAACATATGTTTATCTGTGCAGTTTACACACTTTTCATGGTTTGGTCTGAACTCAATGGTTCAGTCAAGGAAACGTGACATAAAATACTAGTTAATACTGTATTTATTTTTAATACATAGCCATTACTTAAAGCAAGACATAAAGAGTAAGAATCTGATATTCAGAAATGTCATGAGGATAGAGCGTACAAACTTTGCTCTTCGAACTATTTGCGAATGGCTTGATGTGTTTGTTCAAAAACTTGATACACAAAAGCACCACACCTACAAAATGAGAGGCTAGTACAGAGCATTTTGAAAAATAGTTCTCACTAAGTGTTTACACTTTCTGACATCTTCTGTACTATAATAAAAACAAGAACAATATTGGAGTACATATGTTTAAGTACTTCTTTTATTTATAGTCCTCATGAGGAATTGCCTTGATAACAGAATTTGCACACAAACTTTATCATTTTGACTTTCTAGCCAGGCAAAGCATTTCTGGAAGCATTTCATTACTTCAGGATCTATTAGAATCATTGTTATAACTCTCTTTCCTCTCACTTTCCCTCACAGTATGCTGCTGTGGTTTTGGTGACACATTAATTGCTTTTTCTCTGTGATTTCCTTCCAGTGAAGTGGCTGCACTGTCTCACCGGCCCACTGCCATTTCAGGGATGCCAAGACCTTGATCCTCAGCTGGGGTGCCTGGCTCCTCAGCCACTAGCTGTAACTGGCTGGTCCTTAGCGTGTTTCAAATCCCAGCTCCTCCAGAATCAGACTTTCTTACTCTTGTCCAGCTATGCAACTCTAGTTGACTTAACACTGGATTTACCACAAAGATTGCCTTTATTAAGGCAGGAAAACAAACATCAAGCATAACACCACCGTTGGTGATGAAATGGCTGAGGTCCTGCTGATGCAGCAAGTTGAATCCATTGACTGGGAACGCTGGTCCTCAGTAAGTATATTCCTATGCTTTTTATCTCGCATTCCCATCAGCTATTTGCCTTTTGCCACCCATTCTCTAACTAGGCAATACTTCATTTATATCTCCAGTCCACTTATGATTAATGACTCATGTTTGGTTCATGCATTAAGTCACAGAGCTTCAAACATCATACTTGGATGTTTGCTCTCCTGCATACCTTCCTTATATGCTGTTATAAATCTTTTGGCTCTTGCTGAGCAAAGCATAGTTGTAAGATCCTGTTTTTCTATAAACATTGGAGTAACAATGTTCTGAAATACCAGACCCTCTTATATGCTTTCGATTGGACATCAAGAAAAAGGATGCACCTAAACCCATTGGTTTCTTTAAAAAATCTCACTTACTATCTGTAGCCATGGGGTTGAACTGAAAATGGTCAAAACGGAAGGCCAAAAGCAGTGAACAAAACCAAAACAAAACACGTAGTTTTAAATAAAGAAGACTTTTATCTTGGTTGTCTAAGGAAATAAAACCAGTGTGTTTACTGTGCCTGCTGCCTCCACGGCCTCCCCTCCCCGACAAAATACCAAAACCTATTCAGTCTGCAACTGGAGAAAAAATTTACTGAAATTTGAAAAAGTCTTGAAGATAAATACTTTTGTTCAAGTTTTTGAAGGTCTGTAGTTGACTAGAAGAAGTAGGCCTACATAAATACCCACACTGGGACAGAGGCAGGTGAAATAACCAGCAGTGGCAACCAGATGCCCAGACAACACAGCTGTGGGCCAGCTGCGGAATGGGGTGTCTCTGTCCTGGAGAGGAACAACCTGGTACTCAAGAGAGGTGATTTTCAGAGGTGGAGGGTTGAGCAATCATGAGGAAAACTGATTATGTGTGCATGATTACTAGGGTTGGGTAGGAAAGCAGGGTCCTCATGGAACTGCTAATCCCCTCATGTGTAATTGCATGTATAAATTATTAATTGTAACTCACAAGGTGATACTTCTAACTTGATGAGCAATGAATGGATGAAGGGAGAGGAAGAACACATGGCTGAGGTGCTGTGCCATCATACTGTAAATAAAGCACATAGGCAATCAACACTTCCTTCACTAAATTAAGAGAACTCACTCAAGGGAAAATTTCTAAATAGCAGCTAGCTGTATTCTTTAGAGAATATCTGCATATTCATGATGATGAGTTTAAAACGAAGTGTCCTCGTGGTTTTCAAATTATCTGTACAAGCCTGTTGCGTAAGCACATACTAATTTCATGACATAGCCTTTTATTTTTATTCTAGAGGACATTTTCTTGATAACTATAGCATGTGCTTGTTTTTATAGCATCTGTTTGTTTTTGTTTTTGTTTTCCTTTTTCTTGGCAACAGCTTCTAAAAAGACTCTTTTTCATCATCATTGCACTTTTTCTTTAGCTGCAAACCATAAGTCCCCAGTAAATTACCCCAAACCAGCTCAATTGATTTGACAGCTGCTAACTGTCACTACAGTAACAGGCAGCTATTGATTTCCATGTCTTTATTTAAATTCAACAAACACTTGCTGCTGCTGCATATAAATATCTTAATTTCTATTGTGTTTCTCATTTTTAAATGGTACCTGCACTTAACTTTTCTTCTTTGCCTTGTGATCAAATCTCAGGAAACTTTTTGTGCTGGTTTTCACTGGGATAGAGCTAATTTTCTTCATAGTAGCCAGGATGGGGCTGTGTTTTGGATTTGTGCTGGAAACAGTGTTGATACTACAGAGATGTTTTCGTTGTTGTTGAGCAGCAGTTACACACAGTCAAGGCCTTTTCTGCTCCTCACACCACCCCACCAGCAAGTAGGCTGGGGGTGCACAAGCTGGGAGGAGACACAGCTGGGACAGCTGACCCCAACTGACCGAAGGGCTATTCCATACCATGTGACGTTATGCTCGGCATATAAAGTTGGGGGAAGAAGAAGGAAGACGGGGGATGTTTGGAGTGATGGCATTTGTCTTCCCAAGTAACCGTTACGTGTGATGGAGCCCTGCTCCCCTGGGGTTGGCTGAACACCTGCCTGCCCATGGGAAGTGGTGACTGAATTCCTTGTTTTGCTTTGCTTGTGTGTGCAGCTTTTACTCTACCTGTTAAACTGTCTTTGTCTCAACCCATGAGTTTTCTCATTTTTAATCTTCCGATTCTCTCCCCCCATTCCACCAGGGGAGAATGAGCAAGCGGCTGCGTGGTGCTTAGTTGCCAGCTGGGGTTAAGCCACGAAACTTTTTCAAATCTATTATTAGATCCCTCAGCCTAATTGAACATCTCATGTCCTAGCTGGCTTTTATTTTTCTCTAAATTCCAACTACTGTCAACAGAGGAAGCAAATCTGCACATCGTTCTTTCTTCTTACTCTCCTTTACCAGACAATGTAGCATGCACCACTCAAATAATTTATTCAACATTTTCAACCTGTTTTCTAAATCATCCTAAAATTTGAACGTTCAGTCTAAATCTGTGTAAAAAGTCTTCCCCATTTGCTTTCATTTTGTGGCTACGTGTATTTGGACATATGCTTAACTCCACTCTCATTTAACACAGCTTGTGCCCTCAGTTTTCTCTTTAGAAATTGAGGAGGACGATAAACAGAGGTATATCAGGGATATGTGGTAAAAAGACCGCCTTCAGCTTCAGTCGTCTAGTTCATTTTTAATTTTGTTTATTCATTTCTAATGCAGTAAAAGCCTCATGAATAAATAAATTTAAAAAGATCTGCCTGGTAAACATTCAGAGGAACTACTATTCTATGACGGGAGCAACACACGTGTTTTCCACCCATGCCAGCTATGCTTTCCACCTGTGTATATACTTCCTAGTTAAAGATCCTCACAGCTGAAAAGAGAGAGACATCCAGGCCTATTTGTTGCTGCAAGGAAGACCTGATGCTGCAAGACCAGAGTTCACATCGGCTCCTTGAGGTTGCGGGGTATATATAAGAGTGTGGAAGAGCTCTAAGGGGTGTTAGAAAAAAGTCTCTTGATATTTCACGGTTGTAAATTTTAGTTTTTAGGATGCTGAGATTAAACTGTCTTATTTCTTTGCCCATTTTCACTGTCTTGGTTGGAGATATGAAATGTGGGTGAGAGGAAGCTGTTATTCAGTTTGATGCTATTTTTAATTTTATAGTGTAGATAATGTATTCAGAAACCTTTTCTTTGAAGGCAATCTGCATTCAGTGCTGTTAAAGAGTATCACATCTTTATATAGTTTATGGGATAATTTTGATTAGATGCAGTTCTTACTCTGCGGAAAGAAGCATATAATACCTACAATAATTATGGTAATTGTATATCAGAAGTAGGCTATTCAGAAGAAAGTTATTTGTTTAGCCTATAGTCCTTTAGGGCTTATGAGAGAGGGAAGTGTCTGCATTTGAAGAATAAAGACCACTTTAGAGCAGATTGTCCTTTATGTTACTTTACATTACATATATCTTTAATGATCACTCACATTGAAGTTACCTTGCTCCAAACAACATTAACTTCATCACTTCAAGAGAATCTCTCAGAAATGCAAGGCACAAATGGGGAAGAATCAGCTTGGCTCCTCACCACCTTGCTTGTGCAGAAGCAGATATAGAAGGCGCGTGTTGCCTGGGAAAGGTGGCACCACAAAGTCAAACTACACCAAACTCTCATCGGGCATACCAAACCCAAGCCTGAACAATTTCGTGTGGGCCCAATCAGGCAGAACTGGAAAATGCGACTGCCTGGGCAGGACCCTTCTAGGAAAGCTCTCAAGTCACAAGAAGCTGGGACAAAAAAGATATGTGAGGTTTTGCTTGGCGTGGACGCTACCTCTTTTTTCCCTTCTCAAACGACAATGTTTATTTGGCTTAAGAACAAGGAGCAAAACTTTGGAACACCGGCAGCTGCAGATAATTCTTCTAGAGTTACCAGGGTAGCAAAGCAAAACAAAACTTGGCATCCAGGGTTAAATGACTTTCAATGGCTAACTCATAAATAACGGTAAGTGGCTGGTTCTCTGAAAATAACCTGGCATTTCTTGTGTTACCAGTGATGTCTATGTTCAGGTCTTCTGACACCACGCTCATTAACAATGCACCTACCTGTGCCCGGAGCTGGTCCGACCCCAGGGCAGCAGTGAGTGCAGGAAGCTCACCTGACACTTCTCTCTTCACAGGAGCCCACCAGCAGCTGCGCACAGCACTGCCACGTTTCTAATCACTTGGGTTAAAACTGGACATCATGGGTATTTCCCACCAGGTTAATCTTTTCTGTAAGGCTTCCTGGCAAATGCTGTTTCCAAGTACAGGAGAAAGGAAAAACCATCCTTGGCCTGTGGTAGAAGCATCCTCGTTGCTCTCCTTGCAGAGCAGATGTCACAGGGCTCCCTGGGGGCCTGTGGCAGCAGGGGATCCCCGTGGGGGTCCACCGGGGCAGGGCCTGGAAGCCAAAGCCCATACCAGCACCCCACTTGGGAGCAGGGCAGGTGGGGGCAGAGCCCCAGGAGGGTGGCCAGGCAGGGACAGTCAGGGCTGGAGATGTCGCCGGCGTCCTGACAGAAATACACTGACTTATGCTTTGGGCAGGAGCCAGAACTGTTGCAATTTGTGATAAGCCATAAACAAGATGCTTATCAAGCCAGAAGATAAGCATTCCTTGTTTTGCTGGTATCTCTACACACAACATTGTAGTATTGTTATTTATATCCTGCAACATCTTAATCATTTATCACTTTCCATCTGTGCTGCAGACCCAGGACTTCATCTATTAGGAACATCTGCAGGTCCATAAGCATCCTAGGAGAATACTTTTTGCAACGTTTTTGTATTCTGTTCCAATTGCCTAGAGAAACAAATTGAAGTTAATGAAAAGTAATACTTTGTTGAAGAAAAAGCAAAAGATTTATTTTGCCCTGTACATGTCACTTTCGCAATCATTTTTCAAATAAAAGCCTATTATCCCATCTCTTTGTACCTCCCAATTACCTCCTCAATTAAAAAGGTTTATTTTTGCTCAAGCAGTGTTGTGAGGTGTAATATTTCATTGTTTTATTGTGTGAGAAGGTGGGGGTTTTTTTCCCCGAGACTGTGTTCAGTGGTGTGCAGTCATTTCTGCTGACTCATGTCCCCAGCCAGAGAAGGCGGATGCTACCAACCCCAGCTAAAGAAGCATGAACAGTCCTGTGGTACGCAGATGGGACACCGTGTAGGAAAATGCCTTGGAACAAAAGAAGTCAAAAAGAAAACCCCTCAGAGCACTGAAAGCAGGAAGGAGATCAGGTTGAAGCATGGTTTATTATTGAAATTTGGGTACAAATTTTGTAACTGTAGTGCTACGTAACAGATTATGCATCTACCCTAGTGAGAGTACAGGAGACATGGAATTATTTTTTATTAGTGTTTTACAGCTAGAACACAACCCACACAGCTGGGTTCGGTTGGATGGGGAAAGGCAAAGTAGAGGGTAATGAAAAGAGAGTATCTACAGATATTGGAGATTAAAGAAAAAAATTAGACCGCAATTACCAATTTCTGTAATTGGAAAAGGCAACTAGGTATAGAAGGACCAAAACTGAAGTATTTCAATTGCTTGCACCACTTCTGCTGGTTATAAACCACGAACTAGAGCGGCTCATCTTCATCAGTCCCCACAAGGTTGGGCTCCCTGTGGTAGCACATAGAAAAACAAGACCAAACACACACTTGGGGCCCCAAACCAACTTCTCATCACTCGGTGCTCATTGCATTTCTAAGTTTTAGGCCAAAGACAATCAAAACCACAGTTTGATTAATAAGCATAGGTATTTGTAATATTGGAAGTACAATGACATTTATATCCAGAGAAAATATTCTTTCTCATTAGTTAAGTTCGTTGCCTTAGTGAGTTAATGCCCCAGGCCAAAGTAAAAGGTCCGCTCAGGGATGCTTCAGGCACCTCTCTACTAGAGACTCGCTCCAGGGATCCCCAGTGCCCCACACGGCCGGGGGTCTAGGGGCTTCTGGTGCCTTATCATTTCTCCCTGAACAGCAGCATCAGCCTCGTACTACCACACTCGGGCCTCTCCTGTTCCAGATTTACCGTGCCTTTCAGAGAATAGTTATGAGGGACCAGATCCCATTGCATCAGCAGCACAAAGCAGCCAGTTCTGCCGCCCAGCCGAGAACTGCCTCGCTGCAATTCCCTTGTGGCGCTGTGCCGCACAGTATCTACCTCCCTCATACACTGCAGATAGAAATACCCCTATGTCTGCTACCAGAAATGCTGCCTGGCAGTAACGACATCCAGATAAGGTGTAACTACCCCGAAGCACCGGGAAGTTCACTGACAGCTTTGCGGTATCTCCTCAGCTGTTTCATGCCCGGCGCAGGATGTAATTCAGCACTGTTGGCTCCCTTAGCTCAGGATCGGAACGCAGGCTGGGCGGTGCGGGGTACGCATCCCACCCCCGTGTAAAACCAGGTGCCTTTTCTGAGTCAGCGTAACAATCCAGGTGGGCTTGAAGGTGAATTTTGAACAGATAATTAAATAAATACAAGACTCCTCTAAAAAGAATGATTATTAATCTTCTGCCATGAAGCTACATCAATCTTTATGAACTAATTTTAGCATCAAACCTTGTTAAACTTGAAGAAAACATCTTTGGAGGCAGATTTTCATCTGTGCTAAATAAATACATTGGTTTGTGGCTCAAGTACTGCAGATCTTTCTGTACTTCAAAATTTATAAATCAAGGAAATAACATCCCTGATGAAGTTCATATTTTCTTTGGCAGAAAATACAAAGACTGCTTCTCCCTTCTTCATGAGAAAAGTTTCCAGAAGGAAATTGTCCCAGAAGACTGCACGTTTTTTTAAATTCCACTTTGAATTGCCTTTTTATCCATATTGCAGACCACAGATAAGAATTTTGCACGAAGAAGTTTTGATTGGCTTAATTTTTATATTACAGAGTCAGCTATGAATTCAAATCTTCTCTTGCCAGAGTGTGAAAATAAAGATTTTTCACTGCCAAGAAAGGTATCTCTAATAGGTAATGTCCAAAATATCTCTCTCTGTCCTGAGCGTCCTTCAGCTCTCCTCCAAACCACTGTGCCACGTATTATGTTATAAACATCTATATTTTGAGCCTAAATTTCCAAATGTTTTTACTGAATTTAGAATAAACATTTTATTTACTTAATTCCAGTTTCATTAGAGGGCTTGCTTTTTCTCAGGAACCGCAAACTTTTCCTTNTGAATTTAGAATAAACATTTTATTTACTTAATTCCAGTTTCATTAGAGGGCTTGCTTTTTCTCAGGAACTGCAAACTTTTCCTTCATGCATTTTTGTTATGTAAAAATTAAAGGCTCATAAAAGCAATATTAAAGCAATAAAACCACCTTATTTAGGTATATAATTAAATAACTCTAAGAACTGGATTCCAAATCCTACATAGTAACCCTAGACGATGTCCTAGATGCAATGACATGGTTATTTTTTTTTTTTCTGCTCTATATTTAGATAGTCTTTTTAAGTGTCCTTTTCTCTTGGAAAAAGGGAGATGGGCTTAACTCCCACCAGTGACTGATCAGCTGCTACCGTCAGTCCTGAGGTCAGGTGTATCACCTGGTTTTCACAAAACCAGCACGTAGCTCAGCTGAGCGGCAGATGGACAAGGGTGTATAAGAATTGTGCATACACGTGAGCCGAGACAGATGGCCTGAAGAGTGTTATTCCGTGGGGTGCAGATAGATTCCTCCAGGAGATGCTGTGTTAAGAGGCAGAAGGGCACGGATGATATATTGAACTTCGCTATTTTGAAGGAACAGAACTGAAGCCCTGAAGAAGTGAAAAAAAGGGAGGCTTGCCATCCTGTGGCTCCGTGGTATTGTTCCCTGCGTGTCGGGGAGTTCGCCTACTGGCTTACATGACTGCTTTTGGCACACAAAAACACTCTGCTCTTTGTAGCTCTCTGAAAAATATTTAAATCTTCTACTCTGTTGCCTGAAGCAGTATTATGCACTGTGGATGGCACCAATTATATGATAACACTTTAAAAGTCCCACTATGATAGCTAATTTATTTTAAACCACCAAACACTAAGGAAGTTGGGTAGAGCTGAACCTATGAATGTAATTTCCTACCGGGGCACAGAAAACTGACCTGGAATAGACTGGAGCCACATTATGCCTCCACCAGGGTCCACTTTTTCGTTTCTATCATAGGGTGATTTTTATCTATAGAATTCAAAAAGATTTTTCCTACTAGTTAATTAACCGACTAACACAGTGAGTGGTTTTCTACCCAGTTTGCTGAGGCACACAGATGCTCAGTTAGCTCTTCAGCGTACCGTGCAATCATTGTAGTGCAGGGAATACAGTCTATCTGCCCTCAGTTTTATTCTTTTGCTGCAGCCGTTCGCATTTCCTGCCACCAGAACGAATCTGGAGACAAATACAATTTTTGTTTTCTTTAGAAAACTTCTGCTTGCCTTTACAACAAAAATATTGAAAGGACTCTAAAATATCACGTCGACTAACACACTGTTTTCTTTTCTCCATCCTCCCTCAAAAAAGAGACCCTTCGCAAAGTAGCATGTCTCCTGCTTTTATTTGCTTATTCTTTCTGGGATTTAAGAGCTGCTACTGAGAGCAAAGGGCAATTTTTACCCATAGGCAAGGGAGTGTATGTTCTCAAGTGCAGTCAAAAAACCCACACGGTCTCATTTTGTCATATTTTCTTCTCTTCATACTGTTCCTTTCTACTTCATTAAATTAAATGGCAATTATCTTCTTTCATGCATTCAAGTTCTTTAGAACAGGAGGGAAATTACTAGGTACTAATCACTAGGATCCTTAGTCACTAGCTGCTGAATAGAAATGGGCATTCTTCCACCTGCTCTTGACCCTCATTTCAAAATAGAGCTCGTTTATCCTGAGAACTAAGGAAAATATTTTCTACAGAATGGGGGTAAGAGAAAAAGAGAGGCCCAGACAGAAATTGTTATGCAGAACAGGCACCCTCTTGGTGCGATTGTATTTTCCCCTCTTCTGAAAGCAGAAAGGCTCCTTTCTTGCTTACTAATTTTTATGACATCCAGATGAGAAAATAAAGTTCACTTTCACAAGTGAAAAGTAGCCATCGCTACCAAAGAAAGCACAAATCCCAACCCTGGAGAGGAAATAGTTAAATAGAAGACATGCACAATACAGAAATACAAAAGTTAACTAAAAGACAAGGACTTATTAAGAGATCCGCAGCCATTAGCCTCTGAACAGAGCTCGCTGAAGCATGGATTGTTGTCTGCTATTTCTATATGGATTCTTGAAGTGTATGTTGCTGGAGCAGTTTCTAATAATGGGTGAGTGATTTGACTACCATCTGTCATGTGTTTTTCTTTCATTCTTTTCCCACAGGAGAATATGTGATATAATGTTTTGGCTCAGTCACTTTTGTCTGTTCTTTTTTGTACTGGCATATATTTGCACTGGAGAAGCCTGAGTCAAAGAAGTGCTCTTTGGGCTTTTAGTGGGAAAGGGGTAATGTTTTAATGGTCACCAGTTCCTGGGGAAGCTAGGGTAAGGGCTAGGTAAGATAGTTACTGCTAGAACATTACATCTGTAATGTGTTTTTCAGTTTGAAGGAGATTGGGAAAATTTCTCCAGATGATTCATCAGCTTCTGGATTCAGAAGTGGATGGAGCCTGTGCCAAAAGTTTAGTGCTCCTCCAGAAATTCAGAGTATTCACTCTCACAAAGAGCTTTTGGGAGGCTCGCAATTCTGAACTGGAAAACTGAGTTGTTGTCAGGGTAGATCCATCACATTTAAGGAGGATTTACAGATTTATAATGAAGTAGGATACCACAATGTTCCTTGCTAGCTTTATTGCTAGTTGTAGATCCCAGGACAGCTGTTTCCTACTATTAACCTTAGGATCAGATTGGACAGCAATTACGGATCCTTATAGGAAGCCTTTTAGACTACACCTGTGTAGCCTCTATCAGGCATGCCAGCGGATACAGGCTATTTCCTTGGCAAGTGGCACAGTTTTTATTGCATCTAAGGCCTTTTGGAAGGAGCTGTGCCTAGTCTGCATTTAAGCAGGACTGACCTTCAGCATGACAATAATCTGGAAACCTTCTGTATTTCTTTCTGTTTCACTCGTGTCTGTGACGACTCCTCCATACCCTTTATAAGGGCACAGGCCTGATGCATCTCGAGTCTCTTGTCGCAATAATTGGACAGTCATGCAATGCATTGCCACTGGTGCTAGTAGTCCTAGGGAAGCTTAACACCAGAGCCCTGTCTTCAGAGCCACCCAAATACAAAATAAAAAGGCAAGCAATCCGCAATGGAAGAGGTGAAGTCTATATTCCCAAGTACCCTTGGTTAGAGACTGCAGGCAAGGGGGATTGTTCCACCTGGCAGACTTCCCTCTTCTTTCCCATTTCCCATTGCTGGTAGAACCCAGACTTCAAGTGGAGCAGGACGAGAAGCAGTCACTGGTGGGACTTTCTCACAGCATCAGGTCGTCAACAGCAGTGCTGAACATTTGCATGAGGAGTCCCCCATTTGAGGTCCCATGTGGGGGGAACCCATGCTGCGCCAGACTGACAGCATACCACTTTTATGATCCCCTCACCTCAGTAACCATGATGGGAGTTGTTGTCCCCTGCCTGCCCTGACTCCTGTCATCAAGAGCACCAGTTCAGGATGGAAAAATCTGATGTTCACATCTTGCAACGTGAACTTGGGTGTCATCCCTTTAAAGGGAGCTGCCTACCCAGGCATATGGCTGCATGCCAGGAGGTGGGAGTGAAACATGGTAGCTTCATAAATTCCTGGAGAAGCACATCAACTGCTCACTGTCTTACTGATTGAGTCAACAGCTAAATCCCAAAAGGCACATCCAGAAATAAAAGGCCTCCATTAATGAAAAAAAAGGAGGAGGGTCTGTTAACAAGACCTTCTCATTAGGAGGAAGACAGAAAGCCTCCTAAGGCAACTCCAAGCCACTGGCTTGGCAGCGTAGGGTGCAACGCACAGACCCGGTGTGCCAGGACACAGCACACCCAGAGGCATGAATCGTGGATCACCGGTAATGGGATGTAGCACGGGAAAGTGTGGCAAGCCGTCCCCAGGGTGATAAAGGTCTGGCCTTAAGCTTTTTGAACTAAGAGGACCTTCTTCCTGCTTTCAGCAAAACTAGCTCTTTTGTCACCTCCCCAACAATTTCTTCATACAGTTGCCAGAAAACTTGCTGGCATTACAGCTGTGCTTGCAGCGCCAGCAAGCACTCAGCATCCTCAGGGCACCACCGGCCCTGACTGTCCCTGCCCGGCCCCCAGGGGCTTCCCCACAGCCCAGGAACCCATGTTAGCCCTCAGGGCCATCAGCCCCTGCCCCAGCCACGCCATGGCAGAGTTCCCCACAGCCCTGCCCAGCCATCGGCCCCACTGAGATGCGGGCCCAGGAACCTCCCCATAAAATAGGTTTTCTCACTGTTCGTCCCCTCAGTTGCCTTTATTCCAATTACCAATGTATACTAAAGCATCTTTCTTTTTGTCTCTGTTCTGCAGTAATTTACTGTTGTAACATAGGACTGAGTGATGATTCTTAAGTGAATTTCCATACAGGAATGACAAATGCTTATGTAGCACACTAAACATTGTGAATTAAAACAGCCAAACCACCAGAGCAGAGGGGCCAACACTGAAGGCTCCCTTCGCTAACGCACACCACGGTTCTGAGCAGCTCCACTGAACCCACAGGGGCCTCACCCTTCCAAAAGGGCTGAAAACAGTGGAGAATCAGAAACAGACAAGTAGTGAATTAATTTATAAAGACTAATAAATGGTTGAAGGGATTGCTATAAGAACCACCCACACGCACCTTCTTACCAGAAACGGCTTTCTAATTCGTGTATTTACAGCCGTTTTAAGTCCCCAAGTGTGGATCTGCCTATTTCACAAGAAGATAAATATTTTCACAGTTTTTATTGAAGTGACATTTGTTGCTAAAAACTAACTGGACTAATTTCGCCTTTTTGCCCTGCGAAGCGCCCGGAAACCCCCTCTTCAAATCACTCTGGCCACGCGACTTTAGCGCACCTTTGCGTGCCCCCCTCTGCTCCCAACACCGCTTCACCTCAGGGACTGCATCGAGGTTTCCCCCCCCCTCCCCCCCCGCTGCTCGGACACCGGATTTCTCGGCGTCGCCTCTTCCCTGCCCGCCACACCCAGGCGGCGCCCTCCTCTGCTGCGCCGCGGCTTCTAAACCCGGTGGGCTTTTTAAGGCAACGACACCAGCGCGACCAGCGCCAGCACTCGCGCTTAAAGTCACTCGAGCCGAAAGGCCTTCACTAGTTTCCCCCCAAGGGCGGGCCTGCCCCTCCGCTCCCCCCCCCTTAGGCAAACACCCGCTGCAGACACCGCGAACACCTCACAAACCCTACGTGCGGCTTCAACCTACCCCATGCCCTCCAGCCTCGCTCTTCGCGGGCATAACCCAGACCATCCTCCTCCCCCCACGCCGAGCCTCATTATGTCAGAAGGCTTTGCCTAGGGAAGACGGACGGACAGCCCTGCCAGGCCGCTGCCAGGCCGCTCCTACTGCCGCTCCCACTGCCGCTTCCGCCTACAGCCTCGTTCTCGGTCCTTCCCCCCGCGCTTTCCCCGCCCCCCAGCCTGGGGGAGCCGCGTCTGCGCCTGCGCCGCTCCTCGCCCTCCCCCGCCTCTTTTTCCGCTGCCGCGGTGGTGGTGGGGCGGGGAGAACTGTCACCTTCCTCGGATCCCATTGGCCGCCGGCCGGGCCAGGGCGGGTGCGCGCGCACCCCCGTCCCCGCCTATCCCCTCCCCTGCCCGGGGGCTCCTTCCGACTTCGCCAGCGGCGGAGGGGTCGCTAGGCCCCCCCCCGCCCCGCTCCCCCCGCTCCCCGCACCCAGCCAGCCCCCCCGCTGCCGCCGCCACCGCTGCGCGGGGGGGGGTGTCTGCCCCGAGCGGGGGAAGGAGCCGCGGCCGCCAGGGCCGCCGCCGCAGCAGCAGCGTTACCCCTTCGGTACGTTGGCGGCGGTTGGCTCTGTTTTTACCCCCTTCCCCTCACCCGCGCGCCTCCGGGGCCCGCAGCGCGGGGTCGCCCCCCGGGCTCGGGAGGGCCGTGGCCGGTCGGTCTGCCTGCCCGCTCGCCCCGCGGGCCGTAGCGCGGCGGGGCGGCCTTGCCGCGGCCGGCTGCGGGGTGATGGTACGGCGGGGCCGGGCCGGGCGGCCCGGGGGCCTGTGCGATGGGTGCCGCGGGCCGGCTGCTCGTTTCTCGCCCGGTCCTCGCGGGCCGTGTGGTAAACGGCGGGGCTCGCGGCGGCGGCGGGCGGGCGGGCGGACGGCGGCCTCTCGGGCCTCTCCGGCAGCAGGTGTCGCGGGGAGGTAAAACGCCGATGGCGGCGGAGCGCGCTGGCGGCTCCTCTCCGAGTGACAACTAACTTTCCTCGTCGGGGACAGCGAGACCCGCCCGCGTCCTGGCGACGGAGCGCGGGGGTGGGCGGCAGTGACACCGGTGCGTGTGGGGGCACAGCCGCGGGCTGCTTGTGCGCACCACGAACTAAAGCCGGCTGAAGCGCGGCTCCGGGACAGCTTCACCTCCCCTGCTTGTGTTCGCAGGGGTGTTGCTGCACGTTGCAGGCTCGGTCGTTCTCCTGGCCGTGGGAGTTTTTTAAAGAGATGTGGTGACGCAGGGCGGTTCTGTCGTGGTTGTAGGCACCGGAGGGTGATGCTGAAGCTGGCGTGCCCGCGCAGCCCTGGTGATGCGGGCATCCCCGCTTGCTTTTGGTTTGAGTGCGGTGTTACGATGCCTGTGCTCGCCCCGTTGGGGTTTGCCTCGTTTGCTGTCAGCAGCGGTCTGTGAATGAGTATTGTTCTGAAAAACTCAGCTGTTTCCTTTCCCTAGTTCTGTTGTGTTTGAAATGCAAAAGCAGCAAGATTTGTGTATTCCTGAATGTTTCTCTTGACTTTCCTGAACTCTAAAATTTAGAGTTTGTTTGGATTTGCTTTGTTTTCTTTCATTTGTTTTGTTTTTTTTTCAGGTGACCCTTTTATTATTCAGAATTCTAGGAATTCTGCCCTGTTCCAGCATAAACCCTTTTAACATTAGGATGTGCAACACTGGATTTAGTAACTTGGAATATTTGCCTCTCATCTTCCTATATTTATTTAAAACTTGTATGCAGAACCTGAATTGACATGGATATCTAAATATTTCCCTTTCTTTGGTGACAGAGTGCTGTAATATGAGGTCATAAATCTGTTGCTGCGTTCAGGCTCCTTATAAAACCACTTTTTTTTTTTTTTTAAAGTTTACTACTTGTTTGAGTATTTAAGTATGATCATGTAGTTTGGAGTATGTAGTTACTAGTTTCCCAGATGGGTCTAATATTCTATAATCTGCTTCTTCATGTGTATTGTTTAGCACGTGTACTTTATTTTCTAGTATTTAATCCACAAAATCTGTTCACTGCTCAGGTTCAGTCAAGGAGTCGTGAGTGTATCTTGACTTAGCTTTGCAGTTAATCAAAATCAGTAAGGCTATGCGTTTAGTTTGCTGATTGGTTGCATGGAAATGAACAATAGAATAAGTAAGGACTCCTCTGCATGCAATTTGTATATCCAGGGCCCAGGATGCACAGTTTCCTGGGAAAATAAAGCATTCAATACTACTAGGAAGGTCATTCGGGACTTCTAAGGACAGAACTTGATGGCTTAGGCTCTAAACCATATTTTATGTAATGACAGCTTCAGGCTAGCCCTTTGTCAAGTTTGCTTAAAGTTTCATCTCAGTGTAGGCTTTGAAAGGAAAGAAGAATTTTGTGTGTGTATTTTCCCCACACCCGCCCCTGAATCTCCTGTACCTCATTTCTTTTGCTGTCTGCCTCCACCCCTGCCTTTGAGGGATTCCGCTGCTTCTCGTTTTATATCTGTCCCACAAGATTCTGAGTAATAGCTGTAAAACGTAGCATTCTTGTTGAAATCTGTCTGTAGCTATCTGGCAAAATAAGACAAATGCTTCATGTCCATCTTTGTGCAATGGCACAGGGACAGCAGAGGCTCTGTAGAACTAGGTCTCTTCTGAACAGTTAGATTTCTTAGTGCATATGTCTATGTCCAAACTTTTTGCAAGTTTAGTAGCTACTGCACAGTGAAATTTCAGTGTGGGCATTTGATTTTGTAGTACTTATTGCTGACTAATTTACTTCATCTCACAGAGACTTAAAATACTGTTGAGAAAACGACAAAATGAGCAGTCGTCGAAAACGTGCACCTCCATCAAAAATAGATGAGGAGAAAAAGAAAAAGCTATGCTGGAATATGCATGAAGACCGGAGAAATGAGGTGATAACATTAGATGATGAAATGACTAACGAGGACCATATTCCAGGTCCAAGCACTTCTTCTGCATCCTTCATAGTCATAAATGATGATAGCACCGATGAAGATCTCATTCAAAAAGAAGGCAGTGGCTCAAAATCTGTTAAGTTTTTGACAGTTAACGATGAAGACGACTCTTACTCCATCTTGACTCCTGTGTCAGTACAGCTAAATATTATAGTCTTGCCATACCGTGCAGATGGGTCCTGGAAAGCTTTGTTGGGAGAATTTGGTCTTCGTCTTCCTTCTGAGCAAATTCTAACTGATGAATTCTATGAAAGGAGCTTTACATTGCGAGGAGACTCTGATGACCAGCTGCAGGTCTGTGTTCATGAAAGAAGTGAAGAAGAGTACAGTAATGAAACAAAAGAGTACCTGGGTGCTTATGAACAATGTATTTTGGTGGAACCAACTTTAGGTGGTGAAATATTGGAAGGCTTGAGATGGTTGCAAAAGAAAAAGATAATTGGACTTTATCAAAGACCTGGAGAGGCTCAAGCTTTAAAGGTATGGGTTCATATATTTTGTTTTGCATTTTAAAAGTTTTTTGGTTTGAAATATAAAATAAAAACCTCTGAACAACAAAGTCTGGCAACTACCATGTATTTTTATAATGTGGTGAACATATATACCTTCTACATGCTTATGTAAATGTTTTCAGTGTGTTTTTTCCTAAAAATTTCTTTTTACTGTTGCACCGTTAGTAATGCATTATCTCAAGGAATCGAAGCATTTAACTGTAACGTACTGTATCCCCTATATGGTGATTTTAGTAGATTTGTTATAACTGTCTACGTCTGCTAACTTTCAAAGCACTGTTGTTATTTTCCTACTCATCTGTTTATAATATCCTTGTTATTCTAAAAATTAATTAAATTATGAACTGTACAACCATTTCACAGGTTGGAATTTACCTTCTGGAAGCTGGGCTAAGTAAACCAGAGTTTCTCAGTGATGGAGGTGGAAGACCCAAAAAAGCTAATCAGCTGATTCAAAAACTCATGGAAAAGTTCTACAGTTTTTTAATTCCAGGTAATGCGATTCAGTTGAATGTGGATGAATACTTTTTGTTATTAAAGTGTGTCTTTTTTAGTAGTTCTTAATGTAAGGGAAAATAGTACGTTACTCCTGTCATCTACAGCAACTTTATTTTCAAGGTAATATTATTAGGTAATTCTCTCCATATTATTATCTGGCCATTAATCATATGCTAATTAGTTTATGGTCAAATTACAGGTGATAATATTCTTTCTCTACAGATAAGGCACTGAAGCACGTAGAAGTTTGAGTCCTTACCTTTTTGGGAGTACATACAATTTTCACTTACTCATGTGGGTTGTTTGAACAGATGGTTCTATAGTAACTTGTCCGAGTTACACAGGAACTGTTCAAAAGAACCAGGAATTAAATTTGTAAAGCTTTTGTTCCTAGTTTGGTGCCTAACGCACAACTGTGGCAACAGAATTTCTGTTTGCTTTATATTGAAAGCAGTTATAATGTAAACTATTACAAAATGCACCTTTATTTTTAATTTTAAGAATACACGACTGCAAATTTACAAATGTGAGCATTGTCGTCATTTTGGAATTGAAGATGTTTGCCAGATTATACTTGGCAATGGTACAGATTTTTAGGGTGAGCAATGACTGCTTTATGGTGTGATGGCTTAGGAAACTTAAGAAAACCAACCTTGGTCTTGTTCCTGAGCATGGCATGGATTCAAAATGTTAGTTGAAGACTGATTCAATAATAGTGACCATAATATGCCAAGTTTCAGTATTTTTGCAGAAGCAACAGAAGCCTAACACCCCCCTCCCCATAATTGTACTTAATTTCAAAAGGCAGAATTGTATAAAAAATTAGGGAACTTGCTAAAGACAAGCTGAAAGAGCTAACAATAAAATCTGTACATCCATGCCTGCTGTAAAGAACAAACGTGCAACTGTCAGAAAAGACTTGAGATATACCAGGAGAAGGACCAGTATAACTAAGTATGTGGGGAAGGGAAGATACTGCACATAAGAAGTTAACCTTCAAAAAACTGAAGTAATCTGACTGAACCAAATTTGTCAGCTTAGGTTTAAAAGCACAATAAAGCAGGTCCAAAAAAGAAGTCTGAAAAATAAATAGGTTAAGATATAGAAATTAATAGTGATGTTTTTAAATGCATTAGGAGAAATACATTATCATAAATGCTTTAAAAGCAGAATATCTGCTAGAGAATTCATAAACTTGACATGACTAAGGCATATTAAAAAATGCTCAAATAAAGTAGTCCTGTAGCAGGAAGCACAATTTTCTTCTCTACATGTATTCTCATTGTGGAAGAGTTGGGGCATGTGACTGCTCACAGATAAAATGAACAGTGACCTGTTTTGAGATCCAAAATATTTTTCTGTGGGAACTTGGGGCATTTGTCCTCAGTTCACTAAAGGATAGGTTTTTATGGGCTGCATGGCTGAGTGTAGCTTACAGGTGAAGAGATAAAATAGCTTCTGAAAGGAAAGACATGCCCCTCAAAGTTACTGGAGCAAGAATGTAGACCTGAGTGATTTGGTTGTTATGCCTTAACTTACCTTTTCAGAAGCCGTGCAACCAGCTAAGGTTCATAAAGGAGCTGTGTTGTGAACTGGTGGATTTTCTGACTGTTTTTCAGCATGTACATTTTGATGTGGTGTAAAATAATAATATAGTCTTGATTCTATGCCAATGAATGCCATGTCAATGACTAGGTGAAATAGAGGGTGTGAAGAATAGAAATAAACGGTTGTTGACATGTATGACGATCACCAGTCAAGTCCTACAAAGGCACATGCAGCTTAATGTATTCCTAATGCTTTGGGAAATACAGTGATTGGTGAGATGGTATCATCAACAAACTTTAAAGGTATTATTCAGCGTAATAGAGATGAAGAAGCTGTAAAAGCTTGCAAGCAGACTAGGCAATGAACTGGAGATTCAGTATTAATTCAATGTATGTAAATATAAAGCAATGCAGAAGAAAAAAATCCTTACTTCACGTTAGAAAAGAATGATGGCCTCTTTGCTAACTGTTGCAACTAGGGTTGTAGTTCAGTAGGTAGGTGTATAGCTCAGTAAATGCATCAACTTAGCGCTCAGTGTCAGTCAAACCAAATCAAAGGTAAAGAATTGTCCTGAAAGTATTGGAGAACAAAATGGGATAATTCAACCACTATATAAGACCATAGCGTTCATTATGCTATCTCCAAATTAAAAAATAAAGCATATCACAGAAAAGGAAAATATTTAGGAATGAATCTTCACACTGTGAAACCAGTTACATTTTCTGACAGTTTTTCAGCACGTACTTTTTGCTGTAGCATAAAATAATAATGTAGTCTTGATTCTGCTCCAATGAATGCATTCCTCTTAAGAAGCGTAAATTGACTTCCGTTACTAACAATTGAGTCTGTGTTGGAATTTTACCTGTTTTTAAACAGAATTAAGTGAAATTTTTGTAAAACTGCATGTTAGTATGTATTTTGACACTTGTCAATATCCATCTAAAACGAACTCTGATTATGCAGCAACGTTCCGAGATGAGGCTTCTTGTTCTCCTCGTTGATGAGCAAATTCTTGTGTTGATGGAGTTGCGCACAAGGATTTACACAAATAAGGGACATGACCTCTCTATCCCTGCGTTTAGTTTTTATATATTTGTTTTCCTCAATGTACTCATCCTGTTAATGTCCTTCTAGATTGTTTTGAGACTTTGGCAGGAATTCCATCTCAAGTTATGGCAAACAGAGGATAGATGCATTAATGAATCTGCAAGAGAGTCACAAAATACTTAATATGCAGGAGCTTCATGACTTTTGAACATTAATTGTAGAGTTAACCACTTTTTTGAGAAACTTGTTTACAGAGATTTCTTTTGTTTGCTTTAATAAATAGCTGGGTTTATAATAGCTTGTATATCTGCTGTATAATATTACGTGTTGCTTCAGTGAACACACAGACATAGACAATTTATAGATCCAGATAACTGCTTTCTTAATATGAAAAAAACCTGTAGTCTTTATAAATAAAATTTAAAAAAGACTAAAATGTCTGATCAATTGCTATTTGTATATTTGTTCTAGTGAATGGTAAATGTTTCGGAGTTGTTTTCCCCATAGTGTCATGGAACTATAGTATGACATATAGTAGCACGGCAATAGCATATACCATTCTTGTTCCATTTTCTTGTGAAGAATAAATTCTTTGTACAAAGAAGAGTGGTTTTGGTCCTTGTATGGCATTTCTTAATACCAAATGTGAAGCAACAAGTTTTCCATTAAACTAGATTAAAGAGGAGAAACGATTACATTTTCATTGATGTAGAATTCTTATACAGCAATCTGGAAACTGCCCTACAGGTAAAACTGAAAGATCCTACTACAGATGCACTAGTAGAACTTTAGTTCAGTCATTGAAGGAATTAAGTAGAATACTTGACTATGAAACATATCAGAGAAAATGAATTTTTAGATAGTGCAATACCATCTGTTTCTCAAAGGTAAAAAATACTAAGATGAAAGTGATGCAACTGAAGTACATTTTGAATGGTAGAAAGCATAAGTAAATATTTGTTGTCTAATAAGTAATTGCAAGAGAGGTATATTTTCTTAGTATCCTTTTAAAAATCCCTATGGTACACAGAACCATATAATTTAAAAAAAATTGAGAGAATGAACAAAGCAAGAAAGGTATGGACAAAACGCATCCAAATGTATGAGAAAACATTTCACTTTAAACTATATTGTAGTCTTTGCCCCCCTGTAAAATTCGGGATAAACTTAGTTTATATAGGCATCAATTTATTATGCTTTGAAAGGTGAGATTTGAAAACTGTTATTTTAGCAAGTATGATGATAGGTTTCATTATAGATCAACTTCATTGATCAGAGTTATACTCTGCGATTACTCTAATGTCTCTGTTCTATCCATGAAGCGAGGAATGTGTGTGAGAGGTTCCCTTAGAACGGTTTCTGTAGCATATGAAGCTGCATGCTCTGCTTGGTGCTTTTCCTTTGGCTGGAGCATTAATAGCTCCACGAGTGCACTCTGGTTGCCTTCTTTATATTACAAGTCTTTTTATATACAGTTTTCATGAATTTATAGAAACTTAATGTCTTTCAGAATTCTGTTTTCCCTTGTGAAGCACCGGAATTGTTCCATTGTCTTAAGGATTAGGGGAGGGCTCTGATGGCTGCTGTACATAGGCGCATCATTTCCTGCTGTTTGTTTTGTAAACCGTTCTTCACCTTCACCATTTATTTGAATGAAAGAAAGCTTTTGCTTTCCATGAGAGAGTCCTAATAGCAGCCTCCAAACCTTATTTTAAGATTAAATTCTCTGGTGTTTTTATCTCAGGTACATCTCTTCTGTGTTAGCATGAGGCATCATCATTATGTGAGGCATCGTAATTATAATTTGATTCATTTGTGCTTGCCATTATCTGTTTTGTCTTTTTATCAGTAGGATATTATACTTTTAAATGTACCTTAAGGTCACTTTGTGCTGGCCTTGACTTGCTTCTAAATTTGTATTAATTATTTTTTAAGAAAAATTCTGCAAGGTGGCTTTATGTACTAGCTAGGGTTAGTATTGCTCTTTGAACTATAGAGCTGTAGAGCTGCTCCTAGGTAAATACTAACAGCAGTTTTATTTGTACTAATGTTTTAATTTGAGACCTATAACACTGTAACTTGAGTCTTTTGTTCTCTCATCTTATGTCAGTTTCCTAAAATGCTGACCCTTGAATTTCTCATGGATTTTTGTTCTGCAGTGCTTAAGTTCTGTGTATGCCCATGTATCTAAATTATGTGAAAAATATACATAAGCACAAGGCCTTCTTTCCTAGAGGGTAGAAAAGAAGGGCAGGCGTTCTGTCCTAGAGGGTACAGACTTCTCTTGAGGTGGGATTTTAATTTCTAAAGTATACATTGTCTGAATTTCTGCGGTGATGCAAGTGGTGAGAATTTCATTTTGCCTTACTGCTACAATTTTCTCACTCAGATGGAGAATTTAAAATTAACATGAAAGCTCGCGGAAGGGAATCTCCTGGCTTTTTTTATATGTTATTTTATCAAGAAAGGCTTTATTTCATAAAAAATGTGCAAATCCTTGACAACCTACTGGGATTTCACCCTTCCTGTAAGATCATCAACCCATGTTAACCTTTACATCTGAAATGTGAGTTATTTGTGATTCTGTATGAGTTGGAAATGTTTAGTGAAAGGCCTTTATTAAATAAATCAGGTCTGGTCATTCTATCCCTAAATTCTAAAGGAAGAGCTTTGCAGATTATGTATACCTTTGTGATTGCCATAGCAAGTTAAGACTTTCAGGAAAGTAGTGCTCATTGTTTCCTACTGCTGCTGGCTGAGTCAGGTGCAGTCATGACACATGTTTAAATGACGTTTTGCTTTGCTTGTTTTCATGTAACTAAATACATCGCAGCAAAATTTACTGAAATGTTGACCAAAGTTGATTGATAAGGCATGTTTTAAATGACTTGGTGTACGCAGATGAGCTGGAGGAAGATGAGGAAGAATCTGACATGGAACTAGAGCGACAAAATATTGAAGAGCTTTATGACTTTGTAAGGCACACCCATCAGCAGGATATCCAGTTACTGAGAGAGGATGTGCAGCATCCTGCATTAATTCCTATTCTGAGACCATACCAAAGTGAGGCTGTGAATTGGATGCTTCACCGAGAGAACCTCACAAGCACGAGCAGTGGCAAGTATATGGGTCTGGAAAACTTGCATAATTGAGGAAAGTGGCATTGTGTTGTCAGCAGTAATGTTTCCTTGCTGTTTGATTAGAAGCTTTGTTAATCTTTTCATTGCAATTTTTATAAAAGCTGCTGTTTGGGTAGTACACGAAGTGATAAACTAAACTGCTGAAGAGCAGTTGATGTATCTTGTTGGTCATGAAGCACTGTGGAGGTAGACATCTGCTTTTTGTCTCTAAAAGTCACAATAAGGCTGTGAGCAATTCTAAGCAGTGTGCTGTTTATAGAGAAACCTCATAATAGTAACGTGAACTCTTTCTCCCTAGAAAACGCACTGCACTTCTTATGGCGGGAGGTCATCACTCTGGATGGAGTAAAAATCTACTACAATCCATTTACTGGCTGGTATGTTTTCGTAGTTATTGCTTCCTGAGAACACCTCAAGGTTGTACTTTGCGAAAACTTTATTGGCAGTTTTTACCTGGAGGATATAAGATAATCCATAACTGTTGCTTTTCAGTTAGCAACTGAAGAACCAGAACAGTGATATCTTTAATTTGGGGGAAAAAAAAATAAAGNAATATGTAAATCTTGAGTTGAAGACATAATTCTTAAAGCTTTTCTTTAAAATTTCAGTGCAAATTTGTGGTTTTAAGATTAACTCTTTTTTTTTAAATTAGAGCGTTGGAGGCTTTGACCTTCTGATCCAACGTTTTTAAAATCTAAAGGAGGGAGGCAGTATAATGCTTTTTATTAATGTTGGGTATTGTATTACTAATTCAGTTTCACTTCTCTCATCAATTTGGTTAGAATAGGACGTTTTGATTGCAAGTTTGCTTTTTATTTTTCCCCCCTATAACTTTCAGATCTTTAACATGCGAATATAAATGTATTTCAATATTTTGAAGAGTCATATTTTGATATGCTGAGGTTAGCAAGGCAAGGCCTGTTAGGAGGGGAAAAAAATCCAAAAACTTCTGGTATACATATTCGTCTTGGTCAGGTTTGTACACCCAAAAAGCTTGCTAGCTTTTGTCAGTCCAGGTTTATTTAATGGAAGATATTGCCTCACCTTACAAACTCTGCCTTGCTGAAGCTATGCTCTGTGTGTCCCTGGACATGTGCTTCACTGTCACACCATTCTATAGTTACTGACTTTCATCTGGGAATGTACTTGAATTTTAGTATTATCCGTGAATATCCGATTGCTGGACCCCAGTGGCCTGGAGGTATTTTGGCAGATGAGATGGGTCTTGGAAAAACAGTAGAAGTGTTGGCTCTTATTCTGACTCATACCCGACCAGACATTAAACAAGATGATCTGACATTACCTGAGGTGAGAAAACCAGGGTAAGATTTAGTATGAAGAAAATACTTTTCATAATTGATAAAAATGCACTTCCCTTGAGTTTATTGGTTTCTGTTTTATAGAAGTGCAGATTTAAAGCTGGATTAAAGTACAGTGAAAGTTTTTGTGTTGTAGGATGCGATACTTGGTGGCATAAATGGTGGAATGGTTTGCATGAGAAGGAATTGATAGTTTGCCATTGTTGAAGAGCGCTAGCAGGCGGCTGTGCTGTTAATAGGCTGTTGGTATGACATGCGCTCCAGGAGTGTGTAAATATGTAACTTAGTCTACTATGTTGGAAATTATTCTCTCCTTCAGGTCATGTTATTGCTGAGTATCAAACATCTGTTAGACATACATTCTGTGCTTAAAATAGGGACAACTTAAACTCAGTGAATAAAGACTTTTTGCTTCCCCTCTATTTCATATAATAAATGGGCTTGTTTGGCAACAGTTTTCCATCTTTTCGCTTTCCTCATCAGACATCCTGTGAAAACTTAGCATATTCACTAAAACCAAAAATTCTCTCTGAAGGGAGGGAACGTTTATCCTTAAGTATGCTCTAAACTACTTCTGTGGATTCCATCCTTTTGAATTCATAGCAGCCAGTTTCATTGTACGTCTATTCATAATGATCTCCTGCCTGCTTGTAATTTTATCGGTTAAAAAGACCCAATTCTCGAAGAGAGAATAAGATTCTTCTTAAATGTATCAGAGGGTCAGCACTGAGGAGTGTGAAGAGGGGAGTATTAGCACTAAAGCATCTGGACATCAACTGGCAACAATAGCTAGAGACCATAGCTTTTGGAGAGCTGGAGTTATGAAACTGTTTCATGATATGAGTAGTTGGGACAGACATCTTAGCTAATATTTTGGGATCTTTATGAACAGAATTATATGACATTGCCTGTGGTTAAAAGGCACTATTCCACTCATCCAGAAGGCCCCTTGTCATCTATATTTTTCTTGTCGTCAGATATAAAATGTCTTTGTATGATGTCCTGAAAAAAAAACAACCCCAAAACAAAAGTGCTTTATTCCAACAGAGACTTTCTGGATGACTCCTGGCTTGTGTAAGCCAATGTCAGAGCTACTTCAAGTGTATCAACTCACTGGAGGGCTCAAATGGTGTCTGGAGTTTCATTACAGTTACTGTTTAAGAACTCTGCAAAGCAACCAATTTGACAGGGCAGAGTGAAGTGTCAATGAATACAGCTATAAAGAATTAATCATAGAAATATTGACATTGCATTTGTTCCAGCTGTGGGATTCTTTTTTATATTCCTGTTCTTGAATGTACATCTTGAATTAAAACACTATTCCTGAATCACTAGTAATAGAGTAAATTTTTGTGGGGCAATCCCTAAAAAGAGAAGCTTGTTACACAGCTAACTAGGGCTTTTCAATCTGTATTTCTTCTGTATTTTTAGCTATGTAATAAATATATATTTTCCTCCCCCCATTAGTAACCTAGATTGCTTACAGCTATAGATTCCTGCAACTTAATTCTGAAGTAGTGGAGGACCCAAGCGGCTTGCGGGACTGCTCTTTCTCTCTTCAGTGTAGGGTGCTGAACGCCATTTGCTGAGAAACTGATCTGAATGGGGTATCACTCTGTACATTAAAAATGAGCTATCGGAGCAAACTAGTGATATCAGAGCACACATCTATAGCAGCTCATGCTTATTTTAAAATGTGATTACACATTTTAAATGCTAATTACTATTTAATTACTAATTACTATTTAATGTTGTCTGCATTAGGGTAAGCTTGTGAACTTTTTTGTTCCACCTCAACCTTTAGAAGGAAATAAAAAGAAAAAAACAAAGGAAATGGAGCTTAAATTGAAGGAAAAAATACAATATCCCAGTAAGTATTTCTGACTTTTTTTAATACATTTTGCTTTTTCCATAAGTCTTATATTGGCCACTGACTATGAGTTCAAGGCTACTCTTCAGTTCTGCAGAATGAAATGAGTCTTTTGCTGAGCACTGTAATGTAGGATTGTATGCTACAAACAAGTGATCCACACTTAAAAGTAAAGTTACCAACTTGGGTCTCTGTGCCAGAGAGCTCTATGTAACCAAAGGTCATCGTAAGAGAGTTTATGCATTAAACTGAAATGCACTGTCATTTTATAAACTTCAGTAAGAAAATCGAGTGAGTTATTTCTGTTGCTGCTCAAAATTGTCTTAGAATCACTGAAAAATAGCGATTTGTAGGGCTACCTCAAGTAAAGCATTGTCAAATCTGCTGCCTGCCTTTTTTTCATTTTTTAGATGAACATAGTGTTCAGAGTTCCCTTAATATGCATTCTCTGAGGTAACTTCCATTTTATCTGAGCTCTAAGTTTTTTTGCTTTGATTCTACATATAGGCTTACGAGTGATGATATTAGCAGCTGTAAAAGAAATGAATGTGAAGAAAGGAGCATCCATTATTGCAATATTTAAGTACATCAGTTCTATATATAGGTATGACATACAGAGAAATAGACGGCTTCTCAAAAGGACTCTAGAAAAACTAATTGCAGAACAAGTAGTAGAGCAAGTCAAAGGACATGGTCTGGCTGGGTCTTTCAAGCTGGGGAAGAATTACAAGGAACAGAAGAAGCGAGAAAGAACCAAAGAGCAGGTAAAAATGCTGCTGTAGTTACTTCAAAGAATGTTGCAAAAGCAGGTCTTCTTTCTACCAATTGCACGCTGCTCTCGGTTGTGTTGTCTGTGTGTGCTAGTTCTGGCACTGGCTTATTGATAAAAATGAAGAAAACAGCATTTGCTTTGACATTCATGAACAAAGAAGCAGAAATCATTAGTAGATCAAACTTGGGGCTAAAATATTAACTACATCTGTCATAAATCTTTTAAAATGGTGCTGCGGGGGCTGGTAGATATATTGTTCTTACTGTGAAGTTATCTTTTAAACACTGGTAAACGTTAACCAAATCCTCAAAGTGGAAAGTGATATAAAATCTTAGTATCTATGTCTTGATGGGTTTATACATTCCAAAAAAAAGGTGAGGAGAATGTCTGACATTCTTGGTTCATTTTGCATTGTAGATAGCAAGGACTTCAGAAAGTGTTCAGAAGAAGGAGTTGATTGATGCTAAAACTCAAACCAAAGAATCAAGAAATAGTGACGTCGCTTCTGAAAATGTCCTTAAAACCCCTTTACGGGTGGATATCACCATGGAAGAACATGATTATTGTACAACTAGCAAAAATAAAAGGAAATCTGAAGCAGATCATGAGAAGTCTTTAAAAGAGAATAAAGTTCAGCAGGAAGCTTTGGTCCCAAAGTCTCCTGATTTGCATGGCAGCCTCCTTGTCTCCAGTGACATAAGCAGTCATCCCGATTTTGATGTTTCTAAAACTACAGCTGATGTCCAGCAGGAAGTTCCAAAGGACCAGTCCTCACATTCCCAAGAACTTGCCAGCAGTAGCATACAACATGCCAGTTCTGTATTTCCGTTTAATACCTCTGAATATCGTTTTGAGTGCATTTGTGGTGAGCTTGGATTGGCTGACTATAAAGCTCGTGTGCAGTGCCTGAAATGTTACTTATGGCAGCATGCAGAGTGTGTAAACTACAAAGAGGAAAACCTGAAGATCAAGCCCTTCTACTGTCCACATTGTCTCGTGGCAATGAAACCAGTTTCCACAGGAGCAACTCTGATAATTTCTCCGAGTTCTATTTGTCATCAGTGGGTAGATGAGATCAACAGGCATGTAAGATCATCTTCTCTTCGAGTGCTGGTAAGATTATGTAGCTTCGTATTCTGGAGAGTTATTTTATCAAGGCTCAGGACTTCCTGTCTGACACTGTATTAAGTAAAGTTCAGAGGCTTCTCTGTCCCCTGTGTCGGAATTCTACATTTCTTGCTGTTAGACCTATGCTTTGGCACCACACAGTGCATTTGTGTCCCAGAAAGACTGTCTGCATTTAGTTCTTCATTTTTTCCTTATTAATTGGTCACTGGGAGATGATAAGTAGCCTAGATATCTTTACCAAATGGAAGCAGATTTTGAGCAGTTGCAACAACAGGTGGTTTCTGAGAGGGAAGGCTGTGGTTTTATTTTTCTGAAAGATTACCAAGGAACTTAGAAAGGCCAAAGTATGGATGTTTTGGCAGTGTTGAGTCTCACTGTACGTTTGCACCCGAGCATCTCTTTGACAGTTGCTTCTCATTTTGTTCTAGATAAAAACAAATGTTTCGGTATATAAAAAGTACTTTTGAATTTCTGGTTCTCAGGCTTTACAAAAGAAGTCTTGGGCCTTGGTGTTTACTGAGAATAACACCATTGTAAATTGGGTGTTGCCTCTATAACATCTGCCATATTTATTAGGATATTGCGTATCCTTTTACTTGATTTCTAATACTATCACTAAAATAAACCTAATTATACAGATAGTAACTGTGGCTATACAAGATTTTTTTAATATAGTTATCATACTATTCAAGGGTAGCCACTGTCTTTTATTAATGATGTAGTCAAGTTTTGTCCTTCATATTTTTAGTAGTCAAGAACCTTTGTAATGAGACAGTGCTTTGAGAACCATAGATGCCTCCTATTTTGAATAAAATAACAGTAGTAGTAGATGGATAGAGAGGAAGCTTTGTATTCAGGGATACGTCTGATACCTTCAGTTGTCCTGCATAGATGCCCAATGTATAAATGAATTCTAGGCCTCCAGTAAGCCATTTGTGTGAGCAGTCTAATTAGCTTTAGTGCAGCAACTAACAAGTGTGTAAAACTTGCACAGTTTTCGTAGGACCCAGTCCAAGTTTTATACCAGCTTTGATGAAAACTGTCAGAAATAGATTTACATGGTACAGTAAAATAGCTTAAATACTGACTGTTAGTACTTTATGCGGTGTGACACCTTACATTCTAAGACAGTTTTCATTTTCTTTTAACTGCCAACTGTAAGTCATCCAGACTTGCTTTCAGTGTTGCTTCAAAATGAAAATTTGTTGGGTTTCTTTTCTGTAAAGTTAAAACGAAAATAGTGCAGATGTTTCCAAGAACCAGTTTCCCATGTTAGCATTGCATGTGAAGGGTGTTTTTTATTCTTCCAACAGCTTACAACCCATGGGAAATTCTAATGGTTTTATATAACAGAACAAGGAAATAAATTTTATCAGTAGGTCTTGCTTTGTGGCAGGTTGTCTTTTCCTGCTGCTGTGAAAACAGTCAAAACTTGGCCAAGTTATAAACCTCCGGAAAATCTGTTCATAAATACTTGGAAGAGATCATTAGAGTTTGAGAGCTTTTTTTTTTTTTTTCTTAACAGTTGCTTCAGCAAGCATGCTCTTTTGTTTCTTTTTTCTTTTTTTCCCACCTTCCTTTCTCTCTTTTGTTCATGTGCATTGACCTGGTGGCACATGCTCTGTTGTCACACTCTGGGGCTGAACAGAAATTTCCTGCAAGTGTTTCTTTCAGTTGACAGAAACATTGTTGTCATAACGCACAGATGTAGAGGAAGGTTATTACTGGAAGAAAAAATACAGTTAACAGTGACATTAACAGTGAAATCATGTGCTGATCAAGAGGTAAATAGGGGAGAAAATCAACTAAGGTTTAATGGGACCACCTTAATTTTGGTATTTTTGACTATTAGTTACGTGAATTAAGAGAACATTAAAGTTTGTGATGCTATGAGTGACTGAAAGATGGTGTGATTTTCTTAAATGGTAAATGTGTTTGTAGGTAGTGGCAGATAAACACTAACGAAGATGGTCCATTCTTTTATAATAAATCATGAAGTTGCTGAATGAGAGGAACAGAAAGATACTAGCTCTTTGAAGATGAGCTTAGAATACAGATTATTTCTTAAAAAGACAGGGATCATAGAATCATAGAATTGTTAAGGTTGGAAGGGACCTT
>RSEF01000003.1:51894190-51907838 GCA_003993805.1 Himantopus leucocephalus | reverse complement strand
TTCCCAGTTGTGTAGGCTTAGCTCTTTAAGATAATGGCAAACCACTGCTGGCCAGTGCTCTTCAGATGCTGAGATAGTAGTAGAGCAAAGGTGAAGTAAGTCCAGGAGGTGAGAAGAGCACAAGTTCACGACAGTGAAAGTTACTAGTATGAGTTTTTGGGAGATATGCAGGCAGCATAATATTAGGGGTCTGGTTTGGGATATGTAGGGTGAACCTAGGGAAGAGGAACAGACTTGCCTTATATTAACAATCAAGTTTATTTTCGCTAAACATAAACAAAAAGGTCATGTTTTATTCAGTCATCTTTTATTTCAGAAAAGTGGAAAAAAAAAAAAGAAAAATGTTTGAAGCTCTTGGGTGCTGTTTTCTTCCTTACACTTTATTTCGCTTTAGATACATTGAAGTGAATTGTTTCCATATAATATTCTGAAAGGTATTTACAAAACATTGTGCTCTGAGATAAATAAGTTGTTTTCCATGATAGTCAGGAGCTGTTTTAATTAGGAGGATGAGTACAGGACAGAATCTGATGACATGGTATCAAACTTCCCTGCTGATTTGCTTTTGAGGTGTTGAAGAAGGTCTTTTTAATGTTTCATTTCCTACCTCAGTAAAATGAGGAAAAGAATGTTTATTTTCTTTATAAGATGCTTCCAGATTAACAGAGAAAAAAAACCCAAACTAATTTTAAACGAATACTAATTTCTTGCTGTAAGCTTTCATTGCTGTTTAAGCTTTCCTGTCACAGATGTTGCAATGTATTTTTTCATGATTGCTGTTGACTTTGTGTATATTTAGAGACTTCATTCTACACACAATTTGATGGAACTGTTGTTGGCAAAGCACCCAGGAATTCCCCCGACTTTGCGTGATAGTCGACTGGCGGAAGAGGTAAATGTTGTTCATTTTTATAAAAATACATTTGAAGAGCACCTTTTTATTTTTTTTTATCCTTCGATATTTTCTCTAACTAAAGAAATAATGTTAGATAGCTTTCAAGTTAACTACATACATTTATTTTCAGGTTATTAAAATCAGGAGTTGTTGAGCGTGCGAGATGAGAGTGGAAATGTCCAGTAAAAAGCTGCTGTTCTGAATGCTTGGTGATCTTTGTATGTCGTGAGTGTGTTTTATGGTAGTTATGTGATGGTGATCAGTATCTGTCTTAGTATTTGCCTATCTTGTGATATTTTATAATTTTTATGTTAATTCTATACATAGGTAGCATTTTTCTGTTTTAATGAGACTTGTTCTCTTGAATATTTAAAGAAGTTTCTACAAGGTTTCATAGAAACACTGCCCTTTTTTTGAATTGGCCTGTAATTCTACCAATTTTTTTTGTATCACCTTCTCCTAACATTATTGTAAAGAGGAGGATTGGAAAATTTGTATTTTGCTTGTAAACGTGAAGCAGAGGTTGTTTTTCATACTCTCTTTTGCCAGTAGCTCATCCGAATACATGAGTCCTGTCCACTCCTGGTAAACTAAGTTCCATCTGTAACAATAATATAATTGTTTTGATAGTGGCAAACAAAGAAAGGTACAAACACACCCTAAAATGCACAAAATAAAGATAGCTAGTGAAATCAGAATATAATAGTGAAATATAAATATATGTGTAAATGTTACTTGTAAGAAATACAAGTTATTTGTTCATCAGTTTTAAAATACAAAATAAACTGGTACTGGTTATATTGTGGAGGCACTTGCATACCAAGAGGGGTTTTCACTGTCAGAAATAATTTTTATAAAAAATTACACCTGATTCACCTAAAAATAATAAAATGTAAACCTTTCTTGTTATTTTGCGGGTAAGTTTTGTATGTAGGTAAGTTAAATTGTCCTGTTCTCAGATTGTTCTAGGATCTTTTTTTTTTTTTTTTTNTTTTTTTTTTTTTTTTTTTTACTTACTCAACACAATGTATGTTAATGTACAGAGAAGTAAGAATTATGAGTTAAATTCCAGTTCCTTTTTGTAACAAAATGTATTCCTATTGCATTGTTTGGACTTGTCTAAAAGCAAAATTGCATAGTTAGCATCTTTGTTGCAGTTTGTGTTCTCAAATGTTTTTTGGGCTTACTAATAAATGCTGGATTCTAGAGAAAAAATTAATGCTAAATATTGCTTACTAATGAAAGTGGGTAGCACGTATGCAGGTAACCATTTTAAAACATTGTGCTAGCTGGGGATCTTTTTCATTTTCAATTATTCCTCATAAATATGAGCTGTGCATAATTTAAGCTCTCATTTCCATACAGGCAGAACAACTTCGACAGCATTATATGAGTAAATCCAACGCAGAAGTTGCAGAAGCCCATCAGGCCTTACAGCCAGTTCTTCAGACCATTCGGGAGCTCCAGAGAAAGGCAGGTACCTCTTACATATTTGGTCTCTGAATTTTGAGATTTTTTTAAAAAATATTATTTTCATCTGTTTGTCCAGAACTCCAGCTGTTTGTTATCTCTAACAGTTCTCTGAAGGCCTGTTTGGACACAGCCCCAAAACATACTCTGTGTTCCCCACATAAAGGCACACAGTACTTGATGAACAGATGACTAAAACGAGGAGTACATGGTGGGATGATTCTAGTAAAGTTTAAAACGATGCTTGATTTTTATATTAACTGTGCTTTACCTGTAATTTAGGTAAGTTGTAGGTTTTGGCCTTGAAACACTTCTGTGGTGTGTCAGATGGTATTTCAGTTACTTTCAAAGGAACTGTTCTTTGACATGCATTTAGTCATTGTGCTTGAGGCTTAATTGTGTTTAGTCAATGTGGCAATTCAGATTTCATGGGAAGGTGCAAATCCTTAATGAAGTGATGAACACCTGAGTTGAAATGGTGCTTGTCACTTGCATAATAATAAAGAAAGAAATGGGGGCAAATGGAAAATGAGGAAGTAAACTTTTGCATTTTCCTTCACGTTTTAAAATTATAAGGTCACTTCAGTGTTGCTCTATTAACTTCACCAAGAGCTTTCACCAAAGATCCTTTAATCTCTTTTTGAGAGAGAGAGAGAAAGAGGAAACTTTGAGATTGCAGTATCTCTATGTGGCTATTCTGTGTAGATGGCCTCAGTGAATCTAACTCTACTGAAGCAATTTGAAGGTGTGGAAGCAGGTGGAAATGTAGAAAATTTCTTGATCACTTAAACAGGAAAGGGGATATTTTTTAAGCATACTCTCATCTTCCACTTTCCATAGAGTTTACCAGTCTGTGAGTGTGGCCTGAAGAGTAGTATAAGCCTCTGTTGCAATGAGTAAATTGGTTGGTTGTTGAATGTTCATGGATAAATCTGTTCTTTTACATACAGATACATTCAGGTTCTCCTTGGTGGTTGGATGTCATCCAGACAGCAATACAGTATGCCATTGATGAGGAGCTTGTTCAACGTGTGCAAAATGAAATAACCAGCAACTACAAACAGCAGACCAATAAACTCTCCATGGCAGAGAAGTAAGAGAATAGCTAAAATAAGCTAATGAATGCAGTTAAGTCTGCTCAAGTCCTCTTACCAGTTTGTGCTAACAGATGCAATTAAATAGCAGGCATTTTTGCTTCAGAGCATCTAGGCTGCAATTAAGTTTCAAAAACAGTCCCCCAAAAAGCGTAACTAGATAGAAGACTTTGAAAGAGAAGCAGGAGAATTACAGTTTTTTCTTAGACAAGCTTTCTTATAAATGTTCCTTTGCATTATCTAGTGTGGTTTTACAGTCTTCTGTACTCATGCAGCTGCTGAGCAAGAAAGATTCAAAGGTTATTGCATTAAAATTGAGTGACTTCTAGAAGAAACTGACTTGCTGAAATGGAAAGCAGGCAGACAATATCAGAAAATCCTTGTGTAACAGCATGAAATAGCATCACTGTTTTTCTGAGCAAAGAATTTTGGTTTGGTTTCACGTTAGAGACAACAGTACCACCATTGTTGTTGTGCAATTGCAGAATAATGGATTGGAAGGGACATCTAGAGGTCACCTAGACCAACCCCCAGCTTATAGATCCAGGCCCATGCTCAGAGATTCAGCCTGATCATGTTGCACAGGGATTTGTCCTGTTGAGTTTAGGGTATCTCCAAGGAGGAAGATTTCATAGCCTACGTGTGAAGCCTGTTCCAGTATTTGAGCCACTTGAGGGGAAAAAAACCCTCAAATTAAAAATCCCTCTAGTTAATATTTCCTGTGTTGCATTTTCTGTCCATTGTCTCTTGTCCTTTCACCATGCACCTTTGAGAAAAGTTTGTCTCAGTACCTTCTGGTTAGATAGATGTAGAGAGCAATAAGGTCTTCCCTGAGCAATCTCATTTTAAGGCTGAATAAACCCTTTTCTTCCAGCCTCCTCTTGTACGTTCTGTGCTCCACCTCCATAAGTTCATCACAGAAAAGGGAGACATAGGAGAGTGCTCTCACAGTTTAACTTCAGGCAGTTTTCTCAGATACATAAACAATCCTTATGCTCTTAAATACAGTCTTTCTGAATTATGTTTTAGTGAAATACATATTTATTATATATAAAAATAGATGTATATAAATGCAGATATATGTATATAAATATCTAATGTATATAAAATGTGTATGTGTGTATAAATTTAAATACTTAAAATATGCACAGATTTTAATTAAATATGTAAAGACATATCCTCCAGTATGGCTACTATATTATCATGATCCCAAAAGGTGGCAATTCCTTGCCCTTGTTGGAAGTTATCATATCTTTTACTTTTCTGTACTTAACATAATTCTATTGAATAATCAAAATAAAGATACAAAACTTTACCTCTTCTTTGTTCAAAACTCAGGATTATGCTGAGAAGGAAGAAGGAAATTCTGTCTGTTCAAAATGGGTATTGGGGCCACCCAGCTGGAAAGTAGCTTTGCAGAAAATGACCTTGGGGGTTTTGGTGGACATCAAGTTGACCATGAGCCATCTATGTGCCCTTGCGGCAGAGGAGGCTGGCTAATGGTATCCTGGATTGCATTAGACAAAGTATTGCCATCAGGTTGAGGGACGTGATCCTTTCCATTTACTCAGCGCTGGTGAGGCCACACCTGGAGTACTCTCTGTCCAGTTCTGGGCTCTCCAGTACAAGAAAGAGATGGACATATCGGAGAGAGTCCGACAAAGGGCGAAGAAGATGATGAAAGGACTGGAGCATCTCTCATATAAGGAGAGGCAGAGAGCTGGGTCTGTTCAGCGGTTCAGCGAGGATCTTTTCAATGTATATAAATACCTAAAGGGAGGATGCAAAAAAAGGTGGAGCCAGGCTCTTTTTAGCAATGCTCAGTGACAGCACAAGAGGCAATGGGTACAAACTGAAACACAGGAGGCTCCCTCTGAACGTCAGGAAACATTTTTCTACTGTGAGGGTGACTAAGCACTTGCACAGGTTGCCCAGAGAAGTTGTGGAGTCTCCATCCTTGGAGGTACTCAAAAGCTGTGTGGGTGTGGTCCTGGGCAACCAGCTGTAGGTGACCCTGCTTGAGGAGAGGGTTTGGACAAGACAACCTCCAGAGGTCCCTTCCAACCTCAACCAGTCTCTGAGTCTGTGGTGTGAATGTTTCATGGTTAAGTGTTATTTGAGAATGATGGCATCTCATTCTGGACAAAATAAATTTGAGGAAAGGACTGTTTGTGCATTCATGCTGAGATGATATGCCTGTGCATCTCTGTATGCTTGCCCGTGTCATACTGGAAAACTGGGCCCAGAACTGAACACAGTACTCGAGGTGGGGTCTCACCAGTGCTGAGTACAGGGGGATGATCACTTCCTGAGTCCTGCTCACCACGCTATTCCTGATACAGGCCAGGATGCCGTTGGCCTTCTTGGCCACTTGGGCACACTGCCGGCTCATATTCAGCCGGCTGTCCACCAACACCCCCAGGTCCTTCTCTGCCGGGCAGCTTTCGAGCCACTCCACCCCAAGCCTGTAGTGCTGCATGGGGTTGTTGTGACCCCATGTGTTGTCTTGTGTAGTTAGTAAGACTATAAGTATGTGCAGTTGTTTACCTTTCGTAGGTTTGCATTGGGGACCAGAATGTTGCAGATTAATGTTGACTACTAATATTCAATCGCATCTCTCAAGTCTTGGAAAGAGTCTTTCTGTTATATGAATACCAGGCATCATCTTGGGGGATACAATGGAATGATTTCAAACAGCATTACATGTAGTAGTAATAAGCATTTGCTTATGATATAAACTTCATATGTTGTTCTGTATTTCTATTTAGCTATTTCTTTTCTGCTTCAAAATACTGAACTAAGTTTGGATTCAGTGACTTAGTGTGCAATTAGTTCTCTTTTTCTTTAAATCAGATTCCGTGACTGCAGAGGCCTGCAATACCTGCTCACAACCCAGCTGGAGGAAGTGAAGAAGTTCCAGAAGATTGTAAGAGAAGCAGTGAAAAACTTAGAAGGCCCTCCCTCTAAGCAGGTTATTGAGGCTGCCACTATCTGCCATTTGCGACCTGTTAGACTTCCACTTAACAAGTATGTCTTGAAAACAGAAAATATACTTTAGAGGTGTATTATTAATTTTTCCTTCATTTGAAATAAGAAGAGATTAAAGTCTTTATTCTGTACTCAGGATTTGTATGCACACAGACATCACAGATCCATTTGTTACTTTGGTTTTATTTTTATAAAATCTTTCCTATCAGTTATTATATTGGGTGTACATAAGACTGTTCAATTGTTCTTTTTTAAGGACTTTGTGTGGTTTTATATGTTGATAGGGAATTACAGGAATTACTTTGGTTTCTGATGAAATTCTGAGTGCTTCTGTTTTCAATTTTCTGTATTGCAGCTGTGTCTTTTGTAAGGCTGATGAGTTGTTCACAGAATATGAGTCGAAGCTCTTTTCTCATACGTAAGTTCATAGCTTTATAAACTCGCTACTAAAAAAAAGTGAAAGTTTGATTGTTTTATATTTTCTACTTTAAGTTTTCTGAAATAACTTTATCAACAAATTACAGCAACTTCTTGTGAGTGGCCTTGATAGCAATTTCATTAGTCAGGTTTAATTCCCTATGTAAATTTTATTTGAAAAAGTTGCGTACAAGGAATGAATGCATGCCACTTTTTCTCAAGTTGCTATAATATGACCAGACATTTGAAATGAAGTGTTGAAGTGTTCAGAAACTGTGTGTATAAATACAAGTATGCTAATTAAACGCATATTGCTGTTTGTGCAAATATTTATTTGCAGTCCAGTTGCAAATGGTATAATACCATACTCATTGACAAATTCTTTTTTTAACTCTGTATAATTCATAAAGTAACTACATTTGACTAAAGCCACAATGAGAGAGAGGATTTCAGACAAGAATGCACCTGTGAGCTGAAAGAAGGTTGCACCAGCATGTGGTTTGAGAGAAGTATGCATAGCGGACAGTACTGAGACACGTAGATTACAGCCCTCTGCATGCTTTCTCTTTGACTTTTCTCTCTCATATCCCTCAGAATATACAAATTAGATTCAGAAATCTTGAGGTCACTGAGAAAACATTTTTGGACAGTCTTTACTGGTGGGAGCTCTGTTAGCTAATGAGTGCTGGAATCATTAGGAAACATAGTGTTTGTCTGAATTAGCATTGTTTGACAAGGAAGGAACTAGGAAGCTGTAGTGTTCTTAAATAGTGTAGTACACAGCAAATTTCGCATCGGAGTTTAACTGCAACTCCTGCTGATTTAAGAAGTCAGAATTGCAAATTTTGTAAATGAATATGACATTAATCATTAATAACTACTGAAAGATAATTAAGATGCATAAGCCTTTACAAAAACTATTGATTTTGAGCTGACAAGATGACCTGTACAGTGATTTCATGGCTGGTACTGAGGTCACTGTGTTCAAAGCAAGCTTTGGGGATATCACATAATAAAACAGCTGTTTATAGTTGTTTAGTTTGCTTTATCCTTTAATCAAATATTAGAAGGCTGAAATATGTGATGAATAAGTAGAACTGGATGTGGAAGTACAAAATCAGTGATAAGTATTGTGTTGGCTTTGGTTTTAAGTGTTAAAGGCCAAATGGCAATATTTGAGGAGATGATAGAAGATGAAGAAGGACTCGTTGATGACCGTTTGCCCACCACAAGTAGAGGACTGTGGGCAACCAGCGAAACTGAACGTGCCTTGAAAGCTATTCTGTCCTTTGCCAAAGCTCACCGAATGGATGTTAAGCTAACTGAAGAAGGCAGCATATTTCTGGAACTCTTTGAAGCATGGAAAAAGGAATATAAGGTACAGTAAATGAGATGGTGATGAAACAGTTGTGTAGTCCATTTAATGTAAATAAACAAATTTAAGCTGAATATGAACAAATCTAAGTTATATTCCTGAAATCAAGGTTTGCTTACACAAAGCTTTTTCATAGTGCTTATTACAGAATTTGATTTAGAATGGTTTATATATGATTTAAGAGTTTCTAAAAGCTATACTGGCTACTAAGCAAGCAAGTAAGTAAGCAATGTAATTGCATCTGTTAAGACAGTATACAGATATAATTAAATGTGTTCGTCGCTTAGTTAAATCAGAACGTAGCAAGACTCAGCAAATTGAACATTGCTCCATTCTGTAATTCAGTTTACCTTCAGTCTTGTGCTAGCTACAGATGTCCTTTCACTACTGCTTTATTTCCTGGATCTTGTTTACTACGCAATGTAACCTGAAATAATTAGTCTCCTGTTGTTTGTATCAGAGAGAGCTGTAGGAGTATACTGTGGCTTTCTTCACGCGTCTTGGTGTGTCTGTGGTTCCTTGCAGTGAATACATACCAGTGATGGAGAAGGGAGAAGAGCTGTTGCGCACAAGGGTCTCATCCTGTCTTACAGCTTAGGTGTAATCAAAAGTGTTTTCTCTTGAATGCTTCTACTTCTCATTTTTAATTAATGCAGAATTCAGCTTCAGTAGAACACACTTGGTACACTATTTTCAGGTTTACTGACTTTTTTGTACACTTTTTCTTTAATGTGGTCTGACATCAGAGGAAATTCTTGTTCCTTCAAAGATTTTTCGCCTCTGTGATCTTTCTCCTAGTCCTTCTGTTTCATGTTTCTAGGAAATTGTCACTTAAATTGCTTTTTCCTAGGAGGTTTTGAAAAAGCAAAGATACTTCTTGCAGAAGTATCCAATAATTTAAGTGTTTGTTATTAGCTTTAGTCTGCTTTAGTCCATAAGAGAAGAAACTGTGGAGAGTAATTTACTTTATGTATATTAGATCAACTGATGGAATTCAGTCTGTCTTTGTTTTTCAGCAAACTTGGTTACTGATCACCTACTTTCCTCAAATTGGTGGCGCTACTTAGAAGTGAGGCTTAATCTCAACCTGCCTTAAAAATAGTACTAGATTACAGTGTAGCACAGTTGAAAACCTTTTTAAACAAAATGACATCTCAGTCAGCATTTAGGTATCTGATAGTTGAAGTTACTAAACACCTAGTAAAGTTGTGCTGCTCTCACAAAGTCAGGTCACTTGCTTATGGTACCAAAATGCTAATTGGAGAATAATCGCCCTTGCTGTTCTCATGCTTCGTTATTTTATGTCCTCGGCTTGCAGCAGTTCACAAAAGGAGGAGGACATGAGGTAACCAGTTACCAAGGCATTGCTATGCGTTGAGGGTTTTCTGCTGCAAGAAGGGAACACAGTCTCTCCATGTCCTTTTACTTTAGGAAACAAAGAGTGGGACTAATATGCCAATGAGAATGAAAGCAGTGCCATTATGATTCCATCTGTCGTGACTCGGAAATACTGATCCAGTTGTCTGTACTATAATCTACATTGAGCTACAGGGATGATGATCTGTAAAATAACCCTTGAATCTAAAACAAGCTTCCGTTAATTACCAGAAGTTGGCCTTTTACACCCCACCCCAAACTACCATATTTATTAACATGAAAAAGAAGCACAGACAATTTGTGGTTAAATTTAATGAAATGATAAATGTTCTGAAAACAAACGTGAGAAGATTTTTTTTGTTGTTGTTGTTTCTTATTCACACAGACTTTTTTTTTTTTTTAAACAGTGTGTTTTCAAATACGGGAAGCTTTGTGCAGTTCAGACAAATGATTAATATGCCCAAACTCTGACTTGGAGGAGAACGTGAAAGTAACAGCCAGGCTTTTTCATTACTGAATACTAGCTGAAGAACTTTTGTGCAAGTTTAGTGAAGAAATTGTATGATATGAGTACTTGAAGGCAGTCCTGGGATTTCTGAGAAAGCATGAGGTGGCAGTAGAATTATTAATATCAAAAGGAAACTTCAGTTACTGGTGTTACTTGAATTAGCTTTTAGACTGGCAACTAAGAGCCTTACTAATTTGCTTTAATCACTTCTTTAAGAAAAAGTAATTTTAGCTTAGTTTCTTCCTAATTTTAGTTTAGTTTCTTTAGTTTTGAGGGAGTAAGCTCCTTTCATCTTATTCTCTGTCCTTACCCTGTATGCCAGATTTAATACACAGCGATTTTATGTTTTTAATGTAGGCATAGCTCAAAACAAATGCTTCAGTAGTTTTTCTTGAGCTAAAACAAAAATCCCAGACAACCAACTGGCACAATCCCCAGGAACTGAGTGTTTAGAAATATCTTTACAATTGAAAATCAGAAATCAACAAACAGTAATTTTTGGCACTTGCAAAAGATCTTAGAATTTCAGTAAGATCACTGAAGATTTTTTTATAAAATACATAAATAGTGGAAAGCTTGGTAAGAAGTATTTTACAGTATTATCAGTAATTTTAAAATAATGTCAGTTTATATGTATAGTATACTTCCAGTTGTAGCCATTTCTTTTGTAGAAAGCCAGAATTTACTTTTTCTTGGGAGAACTGAATCTGCTGTTACCTTCAGCTTGTGCTCATCTGTGCCTTTATCAAGACTACTTAAACTGTTAACATTTCTTTAAAACACACTTCATCTTTAAGAAGCAGTCTTAGTACTATAATAGTATACTGTTTAAAAGTGCTTAATCATTTTTCCTTATTTTATTCAGCATTTGCTTAGTCTTGCAAGGCATTTTGTTTCTGAACTTTTAGTTGTATTATTTGTTGTAAAAGTAATAGTTGTACAAGAAATGAGATGGCTATTTATGGTTGTTCATAAAGAGAGACTGGAAAAGAAAGCGGGCAAGATGATCTCTATACTGTTTGTTTTTCTTTGTAATTTGTTATTGTTGTGACTGAATTACTGTAAAGAAATATTATTCCTTTCTCCGAAAAGATTTTCACATTATATATTGTATGTCAGATTCATCTAAAGGGAACTCAACTTGGTTCTGCAACTAATTTGTTTAGGCTTTTCTTACAGTTACTGCATGAATATTGGATGGTACTGAGGGATCACGTGTCTGCTATTGATGAACTGGCAATGGCTACGGAACGGCTGAGAGTGCGTCATCCTGATGAGCCAAAACCAAATCCACCCGTTCTCCACATCATAGAACCACATGAGGTAAAGTACTTGGCAGGAAAGAAATGGGTTTTGTCTGAAAGAACCTACCTCCTACAAAATAAAATCTGTATCTAGATCTATTTATAAGGTCTATAATATGCATCTGTTTCCATTTCAGAAAGCCTTTGTGGAGTAAAGAGTTCTTATCTAGTTCTACATTCAGTGTATGGGCCTTTTTGAGCTTGTAACTCTTATTTTAATACATTTTTGTCAGCCTTCTGACTGTGAGTGGCGTGTTTCCAAAAGCCTGCTGCTCGTCCAGCAGCAGGTGAATGGCTCTGGGGCCTTTCTCTACAATTGCCCAGGTTTCCAAGCTGGTAGAAAATTAGGTTGACCTGGTTTCTCGCCCATATTGCTACTTTCCACAAGGACCTAAAAAACAGCAGTGAAAACATAAAAGACAAATCTTTTTTCAGTATCTTGGAATTTTTGCACCACCTCTGAGATTTTCTGTTCATGAACATAGAGAAAATGCTGGTTGATTTAACTTTTTTTTTTTTTAACCAATAGAAATATGTTTTCAATAGAAATATTTTGTGCTTTTTTCAGTGAAGTTCACTGTTAGATAAAAGTGCTTTTCTTTCTGTAAGGAAAGAGATATCTCATCTGTGTATTAAAGAAATTTTTAAAATGGAGCGCTTTGCTTAACAAATGTTTAACAAAGTGTAAGATTTATGTATGTATTTGCAAGAATAAGAGACACACCCGTGACTTTGGCCTTCATCCTTCGGGTGCTTGCCTCTTCTGCAGTATTAATAACTACACCACTACCAACTGTAATTAATCTAAAAAGGAGTCAGCTTGGTGTTTCTATCTTTGTATAGGTTAAAGTGAAAGCTTCTAAAAAGTATAAAAAAGCAATTAATTTTTTCTTACACTTTTTTTTTGGAACCAGCAGGAGGTTCTAGGATTTGTTTGGCTGTAAGCAGAGAGATGATAAATTGAAGGAAATTTGATAGAAACTTGAAAAAATTCAGGTATTCTAAATTGGTTTTGTCTCTGGAAAGAACTCAAAATGCAAATAAAACAATAAAGAACAAGTTTGTGTACCTCCTGGGTCTCAGCCCATTCACAGTACTGTGTTTATACTGGGTACAGGAAAGGAACGGATCGTCAATTTTACTTGAGGAGAAGCGTATCTTAAATTTACAGAATGAGCTGTTCTTCTATCTGTCCCCAGTAAATTATTCAGTTGAAATTTGCCAAAAAATGAACTTAAGCCTTATTGTAAAACTTAACTATTTCTTTTTCTTTTCTTTAATATGTGTTTAATGCTGTTTCTATAGGTAGAGCAAAATCGAGTGAAACTCTTGAATGACAAGGCAGTTGCCAAATCACAGCTTCAAAAGAAATTAGGACAACTTCTGTACCTCACTAATCTGGAGAAAGTAAGGTTTACCGTTCCTTGGTCTTTAACAAAGTGATGTATTCTATTTGCCTACTAGAAGAAACCTACCATTATTTTTATCTAAAACTTACATTTTAAAGAAAATATATTTTCTGTAAAGATTCATTACATGTTGAAACACAGCATGTTGTTCTTTGTGTTACTGCATAGTTATAAAGTTATTACATTATATATTTTGGCTATTTGCTTAATTACACAGCTATAAAACGATGAACTAGTTCTAAATGGTTGAAACTTTCATTGAAACTAACTGGGTCATGCTTAGTAGAGGCCTTGTAGAATTATGTACCTCTCCACATACCCTTGCTATTTTACAAAGAGCTTACCTTCTTAAACAGAAGGACAAGCAGGTCTGTAAAAAAAACCCAGACAGACCCCATGTATGTTACAGTATTTTAATCATAGTGTTCAAGTAAGTGGAATTATGCATAAATAAACATTTAAGTGTTTTTACAACAATGTAAAGCTGATAGAAAATATAAGGAGTTTCTTGTTTGAAGCTTTTATTTTACCAGGATTTTTCAAAGCTGTAGTAGAGATTCAGATGCTATCTGAAGGACTGCAGTATGAACGGGGCTCCTCCTACCTTAAATTAGATATTTTTTTAACTCCTCAAGATAGACTTATTTATTCATGAATGATGTATTTTAATTTGCACACACAGTTTCTTTAAGGACTTTGTCATTCATTTTTTTCTAGAAGCTTGTTTTAAATTTAGAATAACTTTTTATTTGTTGAAACACAGTTTTCCTTTTTTTTTTTTTTTTTTTTAACACAGTTGGCAGGTATAGAT
>RSEF01000003.1:51853400-51894177 GCA_003993805.1 Himantopus leucocephalus | reverse complement strand
TTTTTTTTTTTTTTTTTTCCTTTAGTCTCAGGATAAAACAACTGGGGGAGTTAACCCAGAACCATGTCCGATCTGTGCACGTCAACTGGGAAAACAGGTAAGATATTTAGTCCACAGGTTTTGTTTTTAGAACGTCTTTACCTAGATACGAGTCAGTTATGTATCAAATTTTCAACATCTGATTTTAAATGAACATTGTCTCAAAACAAGAGAAATAAACCCTTTCCTGTAACATACCAAACAGCCTCTCCCCTGAAATAACATCTTGCTCAGATGCAAGCACCTCTACTGCCTTTAGCTGTTGACATCAATGCTTAAGTGTTTTGACAGAAGTGTTCCAAGAATGTGTTTCTGATTGTTTTATAACTCTGAAGTTTTGCTTTCATACTTTTGTCAGAAAAATTTCTTTGCCACTTATAAGCTAATAGAATGAAGAAATAGATAAGCTTCTGTAGTACTGTTGTGTTTTACTGTAACTGATCTTATTTGATAGTATTTTTTTCTTCTAGACTTTAAAAAAAATGGGTATTAGCTACTTAAACAGTAGTAAAAAACAATAGAATTAGGGTTGACAATCTGGATTTCTTTTCCCACCACTTAACTCCTGAGCTGCAGGAGTTGAAATTTAAGTGAGATTTAATCCGAATTGATCTATATCATAAAGTACAAAGCCATAGTTTATACATTACTTGCCATGCATTAGGTATAAACATGAAAGAACTGTACAGTCAAACTAAATTAGCTCTTTTTTTAGGGTAGCTACTTTAAGGTGTTTTAGCTTCTGTTAGCTTTATAGAAATATGTAAGCATGAACCGGTGTTCTACTGTGTTTCCAAAATCCCCTCTATGCTTTTCTTCCAATAGCGATGCTGGTTTTTACAGAGAACAGTTGTTTGCCGTGTTAACGGCCGTTATGCTTCATCTCAGAGCTGGAGGAGCTCACTGAAAGGAAAGACAGTCTTTTTAACTTTGGCTGAGACTGGCACTTGAGGTCATAGTAGCCATCATGTTGCAAGGAACTCTTAAAATGTTTTCANTGAGCTGGAGGAGCTCACTGAAAGGAAAGACAGTCTTCTTAACTTTGGCTGAGACTGGCACTTGAGATCATAGTAGCCATCATGTTGCAAGGAACTCTTAAAATGTTTTCATTCCTGTTTCTGCATGATTGAAAGAACCTTACAAAGCCTAAAAGATCTTTTGCTTGATAATTAGTCATTTAGTCAATTCCCGCTGCTACTTGGACCTATGAAAACCGTTTTATTTTTTCCCTCTTAAAATGGCCTGTGGAGCAGACTAGTACAGAGTAAGACCCTATTTCTAGGTGCAAAAATACTGGTTTTCAAATTACTTGTCTGTTAAGGAAGGTCATACCTGACATGTAGATGTTCTAGGCCCTCAAAGGAAGGACAGCTTCTGCAATGCAATCTTTTGTTTCTAATGCATTCTGTCAAAAAATGATTAAGCTTCTCTGTTTAAAATCTTTTTTTCTTCTTAAATCCAAAGATGTTGTCTAAGACTTAACAATGTGTCAAAATTAAAGCACTTTCTTTAGGACTTTTTTAGTTAAGACCGATCTAGTATGAATGTATAGATGAAGACTTTTATAGAAGGCCAATACAAACATTTGGGTAATTTTTTTAAAAAATGTTGTAAATACTTAATCTATGTACTTAACCTATGCAATAAGCATCATTATTTATAGGAATGAAAGACTGTAATGTCTTTCTTCAAGTTTAAAACTGGGAAAATGCAAAAAATGAACAATATATGCAGAGAACTGCTGTGGATCATGAATCTGGAAAACTCTGAGATCCTTGCTTTTAGCTGCTAGAGTACTTTAAAATTCTGAAATTCTTCAATTTTAATCTGATGGGTTTCATGAAAAAGATGTTTATTTGAAAAAGTAATTTATCATGTGTTAGTACACTGTTTTTCTTTTGCATTGATCTGAAACTGATACTGTGTTATGTTGTTTTTCTTAATTCTCTGTATAGTGGGCAGTGCTGACATGTGGACATTGTTTTTGTAATGAGTGTATAGCTATCATCATAGAACAGTACAGCGTTGGCACCCGCCGGAGCTCAATTAAGTGTGCCATTTGCAGGCAGACAACATCTCATAAAGAAATATCCTATGTCTTCACTGCAGAAACTGCAAATCAGGAGGATGATATTCCTGTAAAGGTATGTTGTTTATGTGAGCTTCCAGGCCAAAACTTTCAACAGTGCATATTTGTTGTGTTTTGTTGTGTACTGCATTTAAGCAGACAAATCTACCATATAGTTTTATAAGTAGGTTCACTTTTATAATTGGTTTCATTTATAACAGGTATAGTTCTTTTTCTTTTCAATGGGACATGGTGTATATAGGCCTTTCCTATAGTTAAATCGATGTTTTTGCATCCTTCCCCAAGGAAGGATACACATTTTACTGTCAAGTAAAAGTTGGGGGGGTTTGTTTTTGTTTGGTTTAGTTGTAGTTTTCTTTTAACTTATCCTTTGCATAACTTTTTAAGAGTTCTGGAAACAAAACATGAAAGGGAACAGCGTGAAGGAGAATATATTTTTAAACTTACTCTTTAAAAGTCCCTGAGGAAAGCCTTGTAGATGGATTATGAAATTACACATCTCTTAAAGTAATGTTGTCTGGAGGGGAACAGCTTTTGCTGAGCTTTAGTTATGATTATTTTTTTTAAGTGTTTGACACTGGGTAGAAATAAATGCTGTTTGTATGCAGGTGATTCGGTTTTTTTGGTTGTGGTGTTTTTGGCTTTTTGTAGCTAACGAGAAATGAGGCTTTTTGGAGGCATAGTTTTGCTGTGTTTGCTTGAAATGAGAAGTTTGAGAAAGCTGCCTGTACTATAAGACTGTTAGGATAATGTAAATATTTTAAATTGGTTCATCTTCATTGTTAGCCAGAGAACGCAAAACCTGATTCTGAACTTAAGATTAGTCATCTGGAATGATTCTTGAACTACCTGAGAAGTAGAGTAGTTGTTTTGCATTTTGCGCATTTATGTAATATTGTCTGCTATACAAACCATAATTAGGAGGAAAAAATGACTACTTTTTTAATAGGGGTGAATTAACATTAAAAACCTGAAAGGAGATTATATCTATGCTTCCGCCATCTAACTTGTCTACTAATAAATTGGTGGACAGGTTCTAATGAGTATATTCAGTAACTTGACCCAAAGTTTATTCAGTAATAAATCAAATCACAGTAGAGAAAATAAATAATATTTTACAGGATTAATTTTTTTCTATCAAATACAATGCTTTTCATTGGAACCTGTTGACCATGAATTTGTTCTTTGGAGAAAGGTTTCTCTGGTGTGATGCTGGGGGCATTCTCTTTTCTTTTCCCTACAAGTGTGTATCATCAATAACACAGTTGTCAGGCCACTTTCATAGAATCATAGAATGGTTTAGGTTGGAAGGGACCTTAAAGATCGCCTAGTTCCAACCCCCTTGCCATGGCTAGGGACATCTTCCACTAGACCAGGTTGCTCAAAGGCCCATCCAGCCTGGCCTTGAACACCTCCAGGGATGGGGCAGCCACAGCTTCCCTGGGCATTGTTCCAATGCCTCACCGCCCTCAGAGTGAAAAGCTTTCTTCAAGCTCATCCCCAATTCTTTTGATCTAGTTGTGTGGTATAAGCTTTTTCTCCATGTTCTAGGTGAGCGTTGAGTCTGTGCAGTTGGATACTCTGCAGCAGAATTATTTCTAGGTCTTTTTGTTTGTTTTTGTTTGGAAAAATCAAAAGGAAAACTTTGGAAAAATGATTAGTGCCTCTTGCCTATCTGCATTCTAAACTTACTTGTATTTGGTTAAAACCTCAGTGACTGGATACATATACTTATTAAAAAGATGATTGATGAATACAGAGTGACTTTTGTTCTTAAAACGACCCCCTACCTGCTGGGCAATTTCTTTCTCAAGGAATTGCTGTACTGACAATGTACAGCTCTGTTAAAGACTGGTAGCTGTATTTTCCACTGTGACTTTCTGTGTTTATTCCTTTTAGCCTGGCTTTCTAAGGAAACAAGGTCTTTTCATTTTACTATCTTAGACTTCTCCCTTAATTTAGCAACCTTTTAGATAATTTCAAACAGCTTGACAGAGTCTGAATTTCAAAGGTAATTCATTTTCTACAAGTCTTATTAAAATCCTTTTAAAGTGCGTCTCCTACCTTGCGAAATTCTGTGGCTTGACTTTCTTCTTACTATAAAAGATACCTTAAAGTTCAAGTCTGTGGGGGAAACTTTATTTGTAACTTGTGCTCCTTCCTCATGACAAAAGTTAATGAACCTCTAGACACAAATGTGTAGGAAATCAGTCCTGATTGTACTGTTTTATCTACTTTTCTTGGCAACACAGGGTTTTCATTTGATTGAAGGCAGTTGTGGAGGAGAGACAGCATCTCCATGATTCTTTGACAATACTGACACACATGTAGCACATAGGTACATTTTTGCTTTGCACAAATCTCTTATAGAATAGTCTTAAACCAAAAACCTGTGGTTATTGCAGTTTTGGAAAAACAGGATTCTGGACTAAAATGCAAAGGTAAAAGACTAATATTGGTAATATTTTGATTTAGATGATACTGCTATCTTTATTTAAAACATGATTATAATACAGCTGGACGTACCAATCATAGTTGTAATCTGATTAGTATAGTTAAAAGTAATAACAAAATGTACCAACAAAGAGTTCCATGGTATCTGTGCAAGTCTCCTTGAACCTTGTGGGTATACTAGGGTTGCTGGCCTGTACTGAAGTCAATGCTACTATGGTCACACTACTTACATCAGCCTCCCTGGACAACTGGAATTCCATTTTATGAGTAGATACTTCCTAACTCCAATTATTAGATTTGAAGTAGTTGACAGCATGTGGCACCAGGGGGAGTAAATAAGCTATGTTTTCGAAGTGCTAGTTATTAGGACCTCACTTCATATGTGTTTCGTAACAGATTACTTCCTCAGGGTTGAGATACCACCCTGTTTCTAACAAGAAAATTTCAAATAGGTTTCATAAATTATGTTAAAAAAGAAAATAAATAGAATAACTAAATTTCATAAATAAAACACAGAAGGAACATGTCATCTACTGTCCTGTGTAAAGGCTTGTAGTGTTTTCTTGAAGTATTTCTGCATGAAAAACTGCAGGCAAAGCAAAAAATATGAATTCTGTGTGAATTCACATGTCATTTTGAGCAAGGTCCATTCTTGTTTCACAAAAAATTAACAATTTATATTGTAGCTTCACTGTAGGTACTATCAAAACAAGCAGCATTGGTAAAAAATTCTACCNCTTGAGCAAGGTCCATTCTTGTTTCACAAAAAGTTAACAATTTATATTGTAGCTTCATTGTAGGTACTATCAAAACAAGCAGCATTGGTAAAAAATTCTACCTCGTATTCCTTTAAGGGCAGTTAACAAAGGATAACTAACTATGTTTTTTATAGAATACTGAGGTTATGATCAATATCTTGTAGTATCTATATGAAAATTGTGTAATTTATTCAGCTTTCATATTTTCATCTGAACGTTCTGAGTCCCTAAGGTGTCTTTCATGATTCAGTACCTTGGTTTTTTTCTTTCTGTTTTTCTGTTGTGTCATATGCATCTTGCTGTTTATTGTACCAGCACTAGCTATCTTAAGTTAATGCCGTAGATGCAAAAGGACTACTGTAAATGGGAGCATTTTATACTGAGAGAGAGATTACTGGCATCCCTGCGTGTTTTGGTTCTGTAAAAGCTTCTAGTGTCTGGTCAGTATTGCAGCGGGCGTTGCCAGACTGTCATCCGAGACACAAACTGTTTGTTAGAGGGTAGTTTTGATTCTAACGTATGCTGCTCCATAATTAATTAGAACTAGCTAATTTGTTCATAAATACTCATCTGGATATTAAACAAAATGACAGACTCAAAGTGTATGGGTAACGAGCAGGGTAACATTTTCTTTTTTTTAAGACAGGATGAAAACCAAGAACTCATGATAGCAAGGGTACTTCTATCAGTTTTATCTCTACGTAAATATTGAGAACAAAATTGAAATTTTTTGTGTGCTATGAACCAAAGCTTTAGTCAATTGTTAGTTCAGTGACAAGTCTAATATAGTTTATCTAATATAATGTAAGCAGAAGGATGGAGAACTTTGCACACTTAGTTACCCTGTTTAAAAACTAGAACAGACTGTAACTGCTGTGAACGTTGTGCTGTTCTTTTCTTTGCTGTAGTTCCTCTGACTGATCTTGTACATTGTAACACCTGAGTCACAGGAAATCTGAAAGGTAGAAAGGTCCACAACAATGGCTAAAGCAATGTCTGTCTCTTATAGCAGGGAAGAACAGGACCTGTGGTAAGGTCCAAAAAAAAGTCTCTGAGGAAAAGACAGAGCAGATTAGGAAGAATTGTTATCATTGAATCACAGATGAATGGTATCAGAAAAGCACATAAACGACCCTGGCATGTATAGGAAATACCAAAAGTTAGTCCCAGATCTCCTGACGGAAGGTGGTTGTGATTGGCAGGCAGCTGGTGTAGGGCTGCAAATGTGTCATACATCCTTGCAGATCATAAAACCTACTGACATAAGCATTTTTAATTGCCTCCGTGACTTTTGGAAACAGTGTTAATGGCTACCAGGTGCAACAGAGATGTAATGAGAAAAGCTGGTTTATTTCTATGTCTATGACAGAGTTGGAATCACGATGGAAGACCCTGGGAAATAAAATGGTACGGCTTATTGCAGCTTTTGGTAAAACAGTCTGCAGGAAGTCTTTTACATGTATTTCTGGAGCATTCATTTAGCTGTATAACATATGAATGATCAAGCAGCCCAGCATCAGTTCCCAACTTATGCTTTTACTTGCTGACATCCTTCTCCGTCAATTCTGCAAGCAGCATAACTTCAGTAAATTTGATCTGTCATTGTAGCAAGCCAACATAGCTAATTCAATGTTCAGAGGACAGGTGCAGACAGAAATAAAACAATATTTGTCCAGCTGAATCTAGTGCAGCTTGAAATTACTGTGCATGTAAGAACTAGTAAGGAAATTAAATAAGGGCTTCTTAAAAAATACATTAGGTAAAATTGTATTAGGTAATACAGAGTACATGCTGAAGGAAATAGAGGGAGATACTAAAAAACTGTTTCTTGGAATCCTCTTCCTGACTTAAGGGGGAAGGGAGGAGTACAGAAATCAAAGTGGACAAGAAATAGAATGTAGTATTGGATTCATTAAGCACTGAAATACTTCTGAATGCAGAATATGAAGATGTTTTCATTGCAGCGTGCAATCCTTCAAGAATGAATTTAATTATATTTACCAATTTCTTATTATTTTAAATATAATTAACAAGCTTTGTAGTACTAAGCATGTTTGGTGTTGCCAGAGTGAGAAACAAAAGCAACAGAAATAGCATTCAGGTAGGTCTTTTTCATTGTCAGTTTTCAAGAGGTGTGAAGGGATGGAAATTTAAATGTGCATTTGGAAGATTTCTTTAAAGATTTTCCACTAAGTTAAACCTCAGGAGGCTTAACGGGCATGTTTGGTGCAACTGCACTGCTTGGGCTATCCATTCTGCCTCATGCAGAACTAGACAGGTGTATCTGTGTAGCACTTCGTTCTTCTGTACATGCTGTACACTACATGTACAGCTTCTACACATGCTGATCCCATGGCAGTGCGTTATAAGGGAGGTATAAAAGCAGTTCAGTGCTACTTAACCTGCCCTTCCTTCAGGTTGCTAATTTTTAAATTTGTGTAACATATGTAAGAATCCTAATATAATGCCATTTAATGAAACAATGAGTGTGGAAGGAGTTGTTTAATATCCTACTTTACTAATGCTGTTCTTTGACTTTTCAAAGGGAAGTCACTCCACCAAAGTGGAAGCTGTGGTCCGAACACTGAAGAGAATTCAATTTAAAGATCCGGGGGCTAAATCCTTAGTTTTCTCAACGGTATTAATCACCTCCTTCTGTCTTGTCTTTGTGTATGTGTGTAAGTTTAAAGCAGTCATGCTATTTTCAGGAATTAGTTTAGCTACCAAAATGTTGAATCACTCTGTACAGCCACTTGATTGTTCTGAGAATTTGTAGGGCAATTCACGTAACTGGGACATGAACAATGACCATAGTCAACAGATGTAAAAGCTTGTTTCTCTAAAGGGCAAACACTTAGATTTATATGGGAGCGTTAGAAATTCTAGGTATTTTTAAATGCAATGTCCCAATATTTTTGATACATTGTAAAACTAGTTTTGTGATGGCTACTGATTTCTTTTATTCAAGCTGATCTTTTTAATTGTTTCTCATTTTGTTTTATGAAAGATTTGGTTCCTGGCACATATCTTTTTTCTTTTTCTTCAATTGCAAATGCTAGTATTTTGAAATGCCTTTTTATCTGCTTTCTCTTAGGGAAGTTAATTAGTATATTTTAGTTGTAATTGCAGCTTGTAATGTTGAGTTACTTTTATTGTGTTGTGTGGTTTTGTTTTGTTTTTTTTTTACAGTGGCAAGATGTGTTGGACATAATTTCAAAAGCTTTGTATGACAACAACATGATTTTTTCTCAGATCAATGGAATTAGTAAATTTCAGGTACGTGAAGGATATTTTTCGTAAAATTGTATTCAGTGGGGAAACTTACAGTTCATATAAGTTAATTTGATCCTTTTACTTCATTGCTTCATTTAAGAAACTGAAAGAGCAGCAAATTTGTTTAGCAGAAGCTTTGATATCTAACTCGTTAATTCTAGAAATCATACTCACAACAAGTGACAACTTAAAGCCTTTGGAGATAAACAGTACATTCACTTTTGAGAAAGAAGCACTGGCATGGATGTTAAGGATGAGACACACTGATCAATGTTGCAAGAAGTTCTCGTCTTCCTGATACCTGTCGAGTATCTGTTGTGGGTTGATAGGTCTTGGATCAGTCAGGCTGCAAGATTGTCACTCTGGGGCCTGTATTAGCTGCTATAATTTCTTGAAAATATAGAAATGTCCCCCACACTCTTTATTGAGGCACTTTTGTCACATTGCTCTGATGTTTCCCATTTAGGAAAATCTCTCTGCATTTAAATACGATCCCAACATCAATATTTTGCTGCTGCCTCTTCACACTGGTTCGAATGGACTAAACATAATCGAAGCGACTCACGTTCTGCTTGTGGAACCCATTCTGAATCCTGCACATGAGCTACAGGCTATTGGCAGAGTACATCGCATTGGCCAAACAAAGTAAGAGTTAAAATTGCGTTGAGTAGTTTACATATAGTCCAGAACAGAACTGCATACTGTAATCAGAATAAATCTAGTTCACTGAACTTCTCAATTTTGGAGATGAGGGTATTCATAGGAATCCTGTTTTTAAAGATGATCGTATAAGGGTCAGAAAGATTAAAATAATAAAAAAAGCTTGCTGAAAATACACAACTTGTATTTTAGGGAGTTCTTTTGTGCTACGGGATGAGATGCAGAAGCAAATTGCACTTAGGCATTTAGGAAAAGTGTAGGCTCTTTAGTCCAAAATCCTGNAAAAAAAAGCTTGCTGAAAATACACAAGTTGTATTTTAGGGAGTTCTTTTGTGCTACAGGGATGAGATGCAGAAGCAAATTGCATTTAGGCATTTAGGAAAAGTGTAGGCTCTTTAGTCCAAAATCCTGAAAAACCATGTCCAGCTACTACCTTATTTTATGTGTGCCGTTGATGCCTTAGTTTTTAACTTTGAAATTCTGCTTGTAAGCATGTCCAGAAATGTCTTGGCATTCCAGGTCTGAGCAACTCACCATTTATGTCATATGTGGCTAAGTTTAGGTACGGCCCTTCCTAGTTTCCTTGAGAGGCTCCTTCTAGCAGGTCATTCCCACCTCTAGATTAGGAGCTGTGTAAGATGATGGGGAATTGTCTTGGGGTTTTTTGGTTTTTTCCCAAAAGGAAGTTACAGTACACACTTTTTAGAACACTTTTTTTTTTAGTTTTTAAATCACAGTTTAGTTTTAAATCACAGTTCTGCCCTCACCCCTGTCTAGATCTTTTTGAAGATATTAATTAATCTTTTATTTGTTTCAGTGTTGTAGATTTGACATGGGTAAACACATGAACACTTAACAAAGGTTTTGGAAAGTTTGTCCTGAAAGGATAAGATGTATATGGTTTTCCGTAGGTTTCATGTCACTTGAAAAAATAGAAAAAAAAAAAAACAACCAACCCCCAAAACTGTATATGAAGAAGAAAAATAGCTGAAATAATATTCTATAATAATAGCGGGTTTTGTGTTCTGGAAATGGTGGTAAAGTGAGGGGGCATGAATAAGCATGTATGTGAACGAATGTTTATGAACAGGTGGATATTTGGGTATGATGGTAAAGATTTTNATAATATTCTATAATAATAGTGGGTTTTGTGTTCTGGAAATGGTGGTAAAGTGAGAGGGCATGAATAAGCATGTATGTGAACGAGTGTTTATGAACAGGTGGATATTTGGGTATGATGGTAAAGATTTTGAATTAACTGAGAGGGCGTAAGAAAGATTGATTGCAACAGCCGGCATTATAATTTTACATGATGCTGGCACAAAAGGTCTGGCAAAAACCTTGCAATAAAACCAGCAAGAATGTGTGCTGTACTTCTTAAGGATAAGACTTCAGCAAGGCTTATTTGAAAAAGGGCTGTGTTCAAGTACAGTGAGCATAAGGGAATACTCTGTTTAGTTTTACTGGTGCAAATATTAGCAGCTCAGTTATTATTTACTTCTCTTTTTTTGGTAGACTTTTGCCTATGAATCACAAAGTATTCCCCCAGAATTCCTCTGTGTAATGTTACCTGCCAGAGTTTCAACTTAAGATCTGAAAACCATCCAAGCACTTTCAAGGGTTCATATCTTGAAAAATGTTTATACTGGGGAGCCTGGAGTAATTTTTCATTTTTATCTTTGGAGCTGACTCTCTTCCATCTCACTGTGCCTGACATTTCTTTTTTTTGTGTCAGCTTTCTTTTTGAAATCTTATTTCGTCAATGGAGTTCTCTTTTTTTTTTTTTGTTTATTGACATTTTGTTTTTTATGTTTTACTGGTGTTTACAATTTCATGTTTACTGACTACAATTACTGAATTAAAAAAAAATATGTCATCTTCAAGAGCACTATTGTTAAAACTCTGGGAATCAGTTTTAATTACCCATCACACTGAGGTCTGTCTCTTGGACTGACTTGTGACAATGCAGCATAAACATTGTGTATAATAAGTGGGCCACAATCATTTCTTTAAGAGACAGGCTGGGCTCTTGAGGACTGTTTGTTTTTAGCAGGGACACAGAAAGCAGAACTTTGCCCAGCATCTGCTTTAGGATTTTAGTTAATACAGCTTATTTATTTAGTGTGGGACCCAGCCAAGTGGAATTGTGTGCTCTGGGAGGCACTAAGCATGCTTAAATGACAGTGGAAGTTGTTAATCACCTTGTAAGATTTCTTTCTTAAAATACAGAGGCATTTTTTCAGCACTCTTATACAAATAATCAGTATGAGACAAAAATGTGGTCTTGAACTTTGACAGTAACAGCATAACTTCTGCTCACTTCTGGTCTTGTTTTTTTTTTTTTTTAACACATGCAGATCTACCATTGTTCATAGGTTCCTGATAAAAGCAACAATAGAAGAGAGAATGCAGACTATGTTGAAAACTGTAGATAGAAGGTATGTGTTGAATTTTTTTTAAAACATCATGGTTGCACTGAAAATGAAAAAGCGGTTCTCAACCATACTGTTATTACAGTTAGGTATGCATATCTTAAATATAAACTTAAACTGTTCTCCTTCAAATTGCTTTGATTGACAAAACAGTTTTAAGACTTGAAAAATTTATATTTTCACCTGGTTCCAGTAACTTGAAGCTTACGGTATTTTAATTCTCTGGAGAATGTTTTTGGTTATATTTTGTATATTTTATGTCATAAAAGCCCAATTAATAAATTGTGTTATGATTTGTCTTTTCAGTTTACCTATTTCCATTAGTATAAAAGCATTGCAATTAATCAAGTAACACTAAGCCTGCCACTGGAGTAACAGCATATGTTATAAGCTCTGATATAGGATGTTAATTCTTTCTTTCATTGTTTTTAAATTCTACAAACCTAGTCTGTCAATTGTGTGTCACTGTGGTTGGTTTTGCAGTCAATGCAAGAGTTTTTCAGATGCTAGCTCATAAGTCAGTTTGGTGTGCAGACACGGAAAGCAATTTTCGATCTATCTNGAACAAAAGTGCTATTTATGTTCTTTATGCAGAAAGTACAAGAGGTTTGTACCTCTTTAACTATATTGCACGCACATAACAAATCTAGGAGGAGGCCTTAGTTTAAGGAAACTAATTATTTTTCCAGTTTTTTGGCTGTTACAAATTATGAGACTAAAAATTTACACGCATATGTTTGGCTGTAGTTATGAAAGATTTCAGCTTTAGCTTTGAAAGAATGATTTAATCAGTTTCCATATCTGTAAAGTAGCACTAGTTTTGCATATAAAATTCAGATAAATGTACAGTGGCTGAGTGATCCAACGAGGGCTAATGTTTTGAAAGTAATATCAAGCCTTATGCTTGGAAGCTGAAGCCAATCCCTTAAATGTTAAGAGGACGAAGCGGATTATCCCATGTTCTGCTGCCTCTGCAGTGCTTGGTGTTGACCACTGTTAGGGACAGTAGATGGACTTTGTATCTTACTCAGAATCTGCAAGAGAAGTAGCTGATCAGTGTATGTATTTTCCCTGATGGAAAATGTGTTTTCCTGCTGAGCTTCAAAGCTGAACAGTTACGGGACTCTGAACTGTGTGGTCTCTCTACAGTGCATACAGCTCATTACTTAAGTTGATGCCTTCTCTGATGCCTGCATGCAATTTTTTCCCACAGCCACACGAGCTCTTCCATGAAACAGTCAGAAGCCTCAGTTCTGACAGTGGCAGATTTGGCTGACCTTTTTACAGAGGAAACTGAAGAACTTGAGTAAAAACATTGGTTTGGCCTAATGAAATCAGAAAGTACCTGACCTAATAAGCACCGGTATATAATCCACTTGATATGTCATTCCTGTAAACATCATCTAACACTTGTCCATAACAGAGCTATTGGAAATCAGAAAGTCTTAATTGTTACTGTTTTATTCTGTGGTGAAGTTCTTAGCAGCACACACTTCTAATAGCACTGGAGAAAACTTGCACTTTGCACATTATACAAAAACATGGATTTTATTCCCAAAGAGCATTTGACTTGGATGCTAGAACTGAGATGTTGGACCCTTGGTTGAGAGGACTTCTACCATCAGGTTTGATTGGCTAGTAGCTCAGTCTGAGAGCAAAACTATGTGGGTGGTTGGGAGGGAAAGGGAAGCAGAAGAACACAAATCTAATTTTTTTTACTGTACAAAGAATTGTTAGAAAGAATGACTGTAAATTAATATTCTTCTAGAAAGGGCTTGTTAGTATTTAATGCAGAGTTACTGAACGTATTATTGGTAACACTTTAAATGACTAATCTTTACTAATAATTTGGATATTTGTATTAGGCTTTTAGATACCCATAAAGACTTGTGATAGTTAAAAATTTCATTGTTAATGCTTGCTTACTGCAAAATTATGATAATTAAATTATGCTTTTTGTATGTGTGTTGGTCTGGTAATCAGTTAAATACTCGAACTTCCTGTACATCTTTTCACTTATTCTTGAAGCCATGACTAATTTAGTGCTTTGTTTAAAAAAAAAAAAAAAAAAAGTAATGCATTTGTTACGGAATTTTTTAAAAATTAATTGGTTAAGCTGCTGATCACTTTATAATAATTTGGTGCTCGTGTACATTTTCTCACCCTGTTATTTTGTCTAGTTCTTCCCCTTAAAAATGCAGCAATCTAAATATTCAAAATAGATGAAACTAAGGTAGGCACTCTAATTACTAGGTACCTAGTCTAAGTTAGATAATCAGTGGAGAGAGATGAAACTTTTGTGAAATTTCATCCTTAAATATGCGAGATCACTCTACCCCATCTCTGCTGACAGTAGAGAGATTAGAAAGCAAATCTAGACTAACTTTGAGACTGCTAGAAGTAGGCAAGATAAATTTTAAGCCTTTTGGCATAGGTTATGGATACACATTTATGTAACGTTATTTCTGAAGGTATTACAGAAGCAAGCTCAGTTACACAGTTAATACTAAACACAGTTTTGTATTTAGAGACTGGGCAAATGTTATGTGCATAAGCAACAGGCTACTTCCCGCAAATTATAGTATTTACTGTTTCAGTAGACATTGTTTTTTGTGTATTTTAGAAATCGTACTTGAGGTTGAAGTTAAAATGAGTCCTTTAAGAAATTTCATCTTAGAACTTGTACTCTAATGTCTGCTAAATAGATTTGCTGTATAGTTATTGAGCTTCTTGAGTTCTGTTTGCAGTCATATTACACTTGAGTTGCACCGTTTGGGTATTCAGCCTATCTGCATGGCAGACAAGTTTTCCACTACTGACAACAAATGTGAATAGAATATACATGAATAATATTGTGTCACGAAGTCGGGGTTTGGCATTTATAGTCTGTTGTCCTTCTGGGCCGATTAGATACTTTGTACTAAAGACTATTTGAGTAAATTTACAGACAATGTATCTTTATTTCCCGTATTTGTAGTATGTATTAGTCTTATTTATACATTTTGTTTTGGAGATTACTGATTTTTTGTAGATCACAGTTTTCAGCAAGGGAAATAGAATAGATAGTGGACTTTTTTTTTTTTTTTTAAATGAGATTAATCAAACAGTTTGCACAGAAACTGTGACATCTCCATCCTTGAATGTATTGGGAACTCAAATGACCCTTAGCAATCTGATCCAGCTTCAAAATTGGCCCTGCTTTGAGTGGTGTGTTGCACCAGATGACCTCCATGGATCCCTTCCAGCCAAAATTATTCTGCAGTGTACTGGAGATCATGCTGTACAGACACTCCAGGAACTCTGAGGGCAGCAACATTCCAGTTTCCTCATGGTCCTCAGAGAATTTGAATATTGTACAACATAATGTGACTGAACGTTACAGCTGCTGTTCACTCTGAGAAATTATATATCAATGTTAAAAACTGTGGAAGCACATAGTGTTTACATTCATAGCTCCCATTTTTAATAACTAGATGTGGGAATAATAGTTGTCAGTGAATGTGAAGACAGAGAAGCAAATTGAAAAATGTCTGCTATGAGAGGTTTCCCAAGCTCTGCAAGTTTTTGGCTTATTTATATAAAGATGATGGTTTAATTGTTTATTTACAAAAATGTGGCTTTTAGATTCCTAACCAAAAGCATGGCTTCTCATCAAGCATGGTTTTTTATGCTCATGTAACAGCATGGAATGCCGGAGATCTGGCACGTTGCTGTGAGTTGTCCTCTGTATCGGCTGAATGTTCACAAGCCCATGGGGCCTGATAGGATTCATCCCAGAGTTCTGGAGGAGCTGGTGGATGTTACAGTGGGACCCCTCTCAATCATCTGCCAAAGGTCTTGGGAGTCTGGGGAGGTCCCTGCCAACTGGAAGCTAGCTAATGTTATTCCAACTCACAAGGAAGACATGATGGAAGACCCAGGGAACTGCAGACCTGTTAGTCTAACCTCAGTTCTTAGAAAAATTACGGAGATTATACTGGGTACTATTGAAAGGCATTTACAGAATAATGCAATTGTCAGGCACAGTCGACATGAGTTCACAAAGGGAAAGTCCCATTTAACTAATCTGATATCCTTCTGTGATAAGGGCACCTGCCTAGTGGATGAAGGGAAGGTAATGGTTGTAGTCTTTTCTGGATTTTAGTAAGGCTTTTGATACTGTCCCTGAGAGTATCCTTCTGGACAAGTTGTCCAACTGTGAAATGAGCAGGTTCACGGTGCGCTGGGTGAAGGACTGGCTGAAGGGCAGGGCTCAAAAGGGTTGTAGTGAATGGGGCTACCTCTGGCTGGCAACCAGTCACCAGCAGTGTTCCTCAGGGTTCAATTCTAGGGCCTGTTCTGTTCAATATATTTATCAAGGATCTGGATGCAGGAGTTGAACGCACAATTAGCAAGTTTGCTGAGGATACCAAACTGAGAGGTGCTGTTGACTCTCTTGAGGGACAGGAGGTGTGTAGAGGGATCTAGATAGATTGGACCATTGGGCTATGATTAATGGGATGAAATTTAACAAATCGAAATGCTGGATTCTGCACCTAGGATGGACTAATGCTAGCCACAAGTATGAATTGGGAGAGGAGTGGCTGGATAGCAGCTCTGCAGAAAGGGATCTGGAGGTGCTGGTCGGCAGCAGGCTCAATATGAGTCAGCAGTGTGCCCTGGCAGCCAAGAGGGCAAACCACATCCTGGGGTGCATCAAACACAGCATAACCAGACGGTCAAAAGAGGTGATTATCCTGCTGTATTCAAGGTGAGGCAGCACCGATGCTGAGTGCTGTGTGCAGTCCTGGGCCCCACAATTCAAGAAGTATGTGAAGGTCCTTGAATGCATCCAGCAGAGGGCAACAAAGCTGGTGAAAGGGCTCGAAGGAACGTCCTATAAGGAGCAGCTAAGGACTTTGGGCTTGTCTAGTTTGGAGAAGAGGAGGCTGAGGGGTGACCTCATGGCTTTCTACAGCTTCCTGAGGGGACATGGAGAGGGAGGTGCTGAGTTCTTCTCCCTGGGATCCAGTGATAGGATGCATGGGAATGGTTCAAAGCTGCACCAGGGGACTTTGGATGTTAGACTGGATGTTAGGAAGCATTTCTTTACTGAGAGGGAGGTCAAACACTGGAACAGGCTTCCTAGAGAAGTGGTCAATGCCTCAAGCCTGTCAGTGTTTAAGAGGCATTTGGACAATGCCCTTCATAACACGCTTTAACTTTTGATCAGCCCTGAATTGGTCAAGCAGTTGGACTAGATGATTGTTGTGGGTCCCTTCCAACTGAAAATACCCTGTTTTATGAGAGAATGGCACTTAAAACACCGAGGTGCATCCAACAATTTTTAATGGCTTGTTCTGCAGTAATACAGCATATGTATATATTCAGTCATTCAGCATGTTGTCTTGGACAACTAAATAATTACTGTTAAAATTGCATTTTGATACAGGGCCACTGCTCCACTAAGTGCTTCATATGCGTTTACAAAAGATCAGCTTTGGGGTACGTTGATAAGATCGGGAATACATTTTATAGAGAACAGACAAAGCCATTATATTTGACATATTTCTTTCTCGTTGTCCCACTGTGACATTTTTTGTTTTCCTTCTTCCCTGTGTGCAGTTGACTTGGTTTGTATTCCGCACTGTAGGCTTTGAAGCAATACTTAGAACAAATGATGAGGGAATAGAAGGCACATTCGACCTGAAGCGATGAGCACCTACTTTTACATCACCAAACTGGAGATTTAGTTAAGCAATGTAAAATTCAACCTAAATCTTTCGGGGGGGGGAAGGAGGATTATGTTTGTGTAACTTCCAAACTGTGGAACAATAATTCCTGGGAATGCCTCTTCCATTTCCCTACTGGCAACCCAGGTCCTGTGAATGGGAAATCTTGGTTGCAAAAAGTTTCTGATCTGTATGTTAACATAAAGGCCATTTCCTGCTCACAAAAGGACATTTGGTCACAAAATGACAAATAATGATACTAATTCTTCATTCTCCCATGTATATTAATGCACTTTTATAATATAAGAATGTATTCAGCAGCTGTAAGCAGTGGAACTGGTTTCTATTCTATTTCTATTCTGGAAAGTAAACAAAGTAGTGCAGGTGTAAAGCTAACAGCTCCTCCCTGCAATGTTTTCTTTGATATGGGTCACTTTTTGAAATATATACAGTCTTTATTCTGCAGCAGATATACCTAAATATGACACAAGATCTTCCGTAGTGTACTGCTGTACTCTTAAACGCATGCCACCTTCACAGCGCTAACCTTCAAATACCAGAGCGAGCATGCTGTGGGTCTGGTCCACACAGGAACGGGACCAGCAGCAAGGAAGGAAGGAAAGGAGAGGAGATACATGTGGTGTTTCTCTTCTAGTCTTCTACAAAGTCTTAGTAAAGCAATGTAGGACCTTGTAGAAGTGATTATACTGTGCTAACTGCTGCCACCAGAAAGCAGATCTGATGAAAAGATATTCTGTCATACAGCTTCTCTTTCAGAGGTGGAAAGCCCAGAGCATTTCAGCACCAGCCAGAAAAGAGACAGAGGGAATATCTGAGTAGCGGTGATCCCTTCATATCTGCTGTTGCACATGCTGCAGCAGAGCTAAAACTTGCACTGGATAGAGCTTGAGGAGATGAAGAGGAGGTTGGGGGGAAAATTTGAGGAACAGTTGTAAACCCTTCTTCTGAGTGCCCTTCTGGTGATTTTCCCATGGGAGGAATGAGTCACTGATACGAGCAATGAATAAACAAAGGGTGAAAGATTGTAAGTGTAACCTATTCATTGGAGCTTAATGTTCATCTAAATGCAGTGGCACATTTTTGTGTGCCCATGATTTGAGATTATAGTCATTTTCTTACTGGAATCTTGGGATATGAATATACAGGGCTCTGTAGTTGTTGGGCAAATGGGAATATTGAAAAGTTTATCCCTGTGATACATGTTTTAACATGCACCTAAGAAAAGTCATAGGACTCCCTGGCCAAATTTACGCTGTGGATTTGTGAAGGATAACAGTTCAGACTCCGAAGATATACATTTATAGACCTCCCTAAAACAAGCTAGCAAGTTTTGCTTAATAAAGGAAAGGTAGTGAATCACTTCTGCTGTAAATGCACAACTGTCTCTCAAGGGGCAGAACAGTGGACTTGGGAAATTTTGCACGTAGCCAACTTCCATGTCAGCAGAGGGGATGAAAGGCAACAAGTCCAGCCCAGTCCTGGTGTGCAGGGAAATGGAGCACTGAGAAGTCTCGCCAAAGGTTTGAGCCTGCTATGGCAGAAGAGCGTCACGTCCTAGATATTTCTGGGGAATTTCCCCTTTTGCATACTGTAATCATCAGGCATCTCATAAGCACAGATTTTCCGTAAAGTTTCTACAATTCTTAACATACGCTTCCTTTGTCAGCAAGCTACCACTATTCAGAAGGACTTTTCTGTTTTCCCTGTGGAGCATGTATTTCTCTTTTGTTACTCATTTTTAACAAAGGTGGGTGCCTCTGAATCATTTACAGCTCGCATTACAAGCCTCTGAAGTAGAATTGAAGGACATAAAACAGCAAAGGGTTAGACAAAGTGAATGAAGTGATGGAGGTTCTACCTAGTAAAGGGCACACTATACTGCTGCTGCAGCACAAGAGAAAAATTGGGGGGGTCCACTGACTCTGCACTTTAGGAATCCACTTGGTCACTTTTTGAGACACTTGATCCTGTGGAGGGGTTTTAAAGCCCAAAACCATGACCTTGGACTTAATGTCTTGAGAGATGCTTTCAACTTCCTCTAAACTGAAGAAGACCCCACCTTTCCCTCCCACCAGAGAAAGCAGCAGGAAGGGCAAAGATACAGAGAGGTCTTCAGAGATATCTTGACTTTGAATTGCAGAAGGAAGTTTGACACTGACTGTGCTTTGCAACATGTTGTTTGCTGGTTTACTTGCTGCTTCAGCGCTGATTTCTTTAACTTCAGCAGATGACGCCAACATGGGAGAGGGCAAGCCATGTATTTTTCTTGAAGAAAATACCGTCATTGATTATTGAAAAAGGGTATTTCCATGGAGCACCTATAGCAACACAGAAACCCTGTAAGGCGGGTTCTTAACACATGCTGGTGTAATTGTCAGCTGGAGAACTTAATCTGAAATCAGAATCCATCATAGCTATGTAATAACAGAAGGCAGTACTTCCTTGGTGTCATACCGATGTACAGTGGGACGTAGAATAATTTTAGATAGTACCAAAGCAAAATTTCTTTCACAACCCCTGAATTAGTTTTCTACTATAACTTACTAAAGGATAGCTAGAGCCTTTGTAATGTTTTAAATCTAAATACATACAGATTTTAAAATGAAACAGTCTGTTGCCTTAGTGTCAGCTGTGCCAGTTCCTCATGTATTCATGTTATTATTTGGTTGCTATAATAATGTTAAATTTAAAAATCATTTGCAAATTAATCCTGAGGTAGGTCTTTGAATTACATTCAAATTTTTAATTTTTTTCAAATATTGTTTTAGTAATCAAATTACTATAAAGTCTATAAATTTACTGGCTTTTTGATAGAAAATGTTTTCTTTTATATAAATACATATTAACAAATACTTTGTCAGGTATTTGCAAGCAATTTGATGTCCTGTAATTTAATTATAGATTTCAGTGTGGAAACATAGACTAATTGAATTGTTCTAGTAATACAATAGTGAAACTAATCAGCTTTTGCAGTGGCAAGTTAATGACTTTTAGAAAGCAACCCACAGGAGAGAAAAGATCGGCTTTCAATGGTGTCCCAAAACTGAAATTCCTGGATGATAAGCCAAGAAAGAGTATTTTGATTACCTGATCTGTTTCCTTGCATTATATAGATGTTGTAATTTCAATTAAATAATTTAGCTAGAAAGTAGCAAAACTAGATTTTTATTTGAACATTACTAGGGATGGATAAATGTACAATTTAATGTTCCTTTGATCTCTGAGTAACTTAACGTTCCCATCAATAGCCTTTCTTTTGCATTCATAATTTGCTGTCAGAATCACATCATACTGTCTCTTAAGGTTTGCAGCTATTTCAAAGTCTTTATGAACAGAAATTTTTGTCTTGTATTATCCTGCTACTGGAATGATACTGATTGTTGTCATATTCATTAAATATCCTTTTCTTTCTGTCTTTCTGCTTTGTGGAAAAATAGCTGGTGCCTCTTTTGAGAGATGGTGCTTAATAATTTGTCCCTGTTCCTCAGTATGTAACTGAATTGACTGATAGATGTTACCTGTTAAATAGTATCAATGAACAGGAATGCTCTGCACATGTAAATAATTGTTATTCAAAACTACAATCGCAGTATGTGTAGAAGCCCAGGGCTCTAATAATTATTCTTTTCCCTGTGGTTGGTTGAACCCAGCTCCAAAACTGCTGCCTTCTGGGAACAGCTGACGCTTCTCTGCAGCACTTCAGTGCAGTCTCCTGCTCCATAGAGACTGAGCCTGTGACACCTCCTCCATAAAGTCATCTGTTGGATCAGTTGTATCATATTTTCCTTCTCAGAACTGTAAATCAGTCCTGGTCAATCTCAATATAAGCAGAACAATTTTTAGAACTGTAGTATAATTAGGAGTCATCTTTGGCCCACTGCTGTATTGCAGTTCACGTGTTACTAATTCCTTTTAACATTTCCAAAAATGAATTAAAAAAAAAAAAAATTGTTCAGTTAGTTATACCTAGATAGAACCTAAAGAATGAAGAAAATAGCTGATGTGTTTCAAAAAACCAAACTTCTTGACAAAGCATGAGAAATTATATTGAAAATAAGGTATCTTAACTTAGTTGGGACCAGCAGATCCTCATTTTTCTGGGCACTATACAAATACGTGGGATGTAATCCGAAGCCCAAATCCAAAATGAGAGGTTTTCTATCGAGTTAAGTGGGCTGTGGCCCAGTTACACTGGGAAAGAGAACCTGCAAGCAAAACACACAGAAGCTGCGAGGGCGGTGACGGGACCTGCCCAAAGCCGGACACTGGCAGTGAGGAGAGGGGAGCCCCGGCTTCCCGAGTCCTGCCTGGGGGCACCAGGTGAGCCCACCGCAGGCAGTCAGCACTGGCAGGGTTGTGTTGGGATCCCTGGATCGGACAGAGCTCCTGGCATGGGAAGTGTTGGAGCCATGTGGCACAAGCTGTTGCCCGCCGTGCCCGCTGGCACACAACGGGATGCTGTTCCCGCTGTTACTGTGGTATTGTATGTCGATGCCGCTCCACAAAGGCTCTTGTGACTTGCTGGGTTGTTCCTTGCAGCGCTCCCTGTTCCCCAGTGTCGTGCGCAGCCAGAGTGAGATTGTCTTCCCTGTCCCCCACACCTCGGCCGACAGCTTCCGACAGCCCTCCTGCACCGAGAGAACAGGCGGGCAGTCCTCCTCAAGAGGAGCCCTGGCATTAATGTGGAAGAAAGTGTGACCTTGGAAAAAACACCACATCTACTAACAGACCAGAGCATTTTATGATCTGACATGCTGAAACGCTTATGCTGTAAGTGGGCAGGAGACCATGGTTTTGTATCAAGAGGCCAAGGAAAAATGCTGCACACATTGATCAGGGTTTCTACAGATCTGTTATACCCTGGAATAAACAAATCACAAAGTGTTAAGTACGTTAGAGGAAGGCACCAAGGCTCTTTGGGGTCCAGTTATTAAAAGATGATCTCACAGAAATTCCATAGTGGGGTCTCACTGAATGAAAAGAAAAATAGCTGGTGAGTGATGTGCAGGCTTTCAGTAAGTTGTGTTCTGATGACACTATCTTATGACATCACCTGTCCCAGCACTTGTGCTAAGGAAAAGAGGGTTTGGGGGTAATTTTGGGGGGTTTTTGTTTTTCTGCCTTGCCAGAGAGAAATCTCTTCAGTTTTAAATATGCTAATGTAATGTACACAGTGAGAAATGAAAGGTGGGACTTGAATGGAATCACCCTGAAGGATTTGAATGGAATCACCCTGAAAACATCCATGTTGTATTGAGGTTTCGCTGAGAAGCAGTCAGAGGAGCGCTCTGGCTTTGGGAGCCTCGCTGGCCAGGCTTTGGGCAGGAGGGGCTGCGTCGTGGACAGGCGTATGACTGAAGGCTGACAAGGAACCTGGGCAGTGGATCCCTCCTGGCTGCTCATGCAAGGGATGTTCCTCACGCCGATTCCCTCCTTTGCAGGGAGCCCCTGGCTTGAGGAAATGCGGGTGCACGCTGGGGATGACTGGGATCTGTAACCCCCATCCAGGGAGGCAGAGAACAGGGGTGCATGAAGTAGAACAGCAATGAGATAAGTGGGAGTGCACGGGTAATGCTTTGGAGGGCAACCTTTTCCTCCTAACACACACGAAAAAATAGGAATTATTGCTACGTCTAGTTTCCCTTTGTTAGGTATCCATGGTATCCCGAATAAGGAAGATGGTGTGTTAATAGACAAAAAGCTGTTAGGTGTTTGTATGGTAAGGGGAAAGGGAAAATCTGGACTTCTGACAGAGCTAAAAGCTAAACAGAAGTCACAGCTGGAAAGAAAGGTCAAAAGTTAAGGTGTGCCGCTGGCCACTTCCAGTGAGATGTTTAAACAAGTTGGTTCCTCTGGGTAAGTTTCAGTGTCTGGGGACACGTTTTGCTGTCAGTCAGTCCACTGTAAATCTGGAGCTTTATGGAGTTTTTCTGTGCTCCTGCCAGTGCAACTGAGAGTAAACTTTGGCTCTGGTTACATCCATCCAGAGCAAGCTGCGGCTTGCCTTATCCACAGAAGAATTCCTGTTGACTTCATAAAGTTTTGCATGAGTTGGGACATCTGGATTTGGTACAGTAGTACTTAACATTGGGATGTTGCTGTAAACACTAGGATGTTTACAGAAATGAGAGATGAATCAGGCCCCTGCTAACTATTTCACGGGAGCATAGGGTTTCTTCCAAGAAAAATATCTGACCACTCTAGAGCAGCATCTGCTCCCAGTGTTCTGTTCTGCCAGAGAACCGACATTCAGGAAGATTAAAGTTACCTTCCCTGGATTCCTGTATAAAACTGTCAGCTTGAGAATCTCCTCTGTCTCGCAATTGCTAATTGCAGTAATTCCCTTAAGTGTCAATGAAATTGTAATGGGCGCTGAGCAGTTGTCTCCCATCCCTTGGGAATTGCAGCCTCAGTCCACCCCAAGCCAGGGCACGCATCATTTGATAATTAAACACTTGGCCTCTGTTCCAAGTGAACAGTGAGTGACTATGAAAATTGTGGATGAAGATCATAAATATTTAGAAAGGGCGAGCTGTCTTTTAGATACCCTCCCCTTGTACCCGGCTCTAAATTTCGGAGACTTTCTGAGTTACATACACTGTATGGTTGCATTTCTGTTCCTCAGTCAGACCCCTTCTTAAATACAAATTGTCCATTCAAAGCAGAAACTGCTTTAGCCTATTTTTCTACTTCCTACAGCTCACGATCTACTCCAGAAGGCAAATTTAAAACGAATAGCCGCTGTGGCAATTTGGAAGGCAATTAGTACGAAAAAGCCTTCAGGATCTGCTTCAGTTACAGTAAGAACTGGTCACAAACCGGCAGGAACTTCCCCTCTGCAATGTGGCAGAAGCGTTTGCAGCTCTCCGTGCCAGAGGTTAGCTGGCAGCGGGAGGGAACTGCTGCTGCTGAGGTGGAATTAACTGGCTGCAGCTTACGTGGATTGGTCAAGTTGGTGCTAAGCCGGTGACTCAGTGGTAAGCAGAGAGCTGGGGCTCTCCCTCTGCGAACCCTGCAAGCACAAGAAATAATCTTCCCTTCATTTTGCAAAATACCAGAGGCTTTACGAACAATTGCAAAGGTCACATAGAAAACACAAGGTTTTCCTCACCCTGGCCCGTATAATTAAAATGCTCCCTGACATGATCGCCTTCTTGGGATCTTAGCACCAGCCTTGAACCTGAGGTGTTGCTGGAGCTCTCTCCCTCGTTTACTGGAGGTGGGAGGACAGTAGTACTTGCTGGTGCTGTTCTCAGCAACCCTACCGGCCCGGTTTCACTTGCTCGGGAGCTGAGGCCCAGCAGATGAGTCACAGTCAAGTAAAAACCTTCCGTGGCTGCAGATCATCTCTTCCACATCACCAACCGGTTTTGCCCTAACAGCAATGTGAAGCTGAATATGTGCAGTTGATGTCTATTACTGATGCAATACTCAGTATTTCTATGTTACTTTTGCTAGTGACTTCATATATACAGTGAAGGAGGGGAAAGACACAGCAGTACCTTCCTCAATTGCATCATTTTTCAGCTTGGGGGCTGCTCTTACCGCATTGCCAACAGGAGGACAGTACTCCAGTCTCCTCTGGAAACATCTGTACGTCACTGCTCCAGTGCTTCAGGAGGTGTTTTTCAGATCAGGCACTCTGGTACTTGGTCGTGCGCTGCCTTGCTGCCGGTCATCTGTAAAGCAGGGTGAGCTGTACATGGAAAAAGGGTATTTCAGGGCCATTGCATACTGATGAGGAGTGGTGCCAAGCCATCATTTGGTGTCAGGGTAGACACCTCCAGAGTCTTCTGGTTCCAGCAGCCTTACTGGGCAGTTCACCACAATGAGCATTTCACACTAAGAGGTAAGAATGCCTCTTCAGTACCACAGTCTGTGATAAATACTTCACTCTTCCCTATCGCATCCAAAGATGTCAGGACTTACAAGCTTTCTGGGTCTCTTGGTATCTGTGCATGTACCCAAGTCAGGCTTAGCACTGAAAGTGGCCATGTAAGTGGCACACCGTACCTTCAGCACCAAGAGGGTCATTACAAGGAAGAACCTGAAAAATGAGCTACACTTTCCCTGATACGAACTCCACATTAAGATTTGTCCCTTGCACCATTTGCTAAGATCTGAGCAGAAGTGTCCTGCATCTGACGGGAAAAACAAAGCTTGTTCCCTTCCATTCCAGTGTCCTTGCTGGGGACGCTGTGTCCCTGTGCTAGGCACAGATGTGAGGGAAGAGGTGCTCCAGCTCTTGCACACAAGACATAAACATTCTGGATCTCCACAAGCCAATTTGCAGTTCCCCAGAATCTATATTTAGCAGCACTAATGAAACTGAAAATAAACATCTTGGGTTCCATTTAATGGATGATTTTTTTTTCTTTATCTTTTAACCATTTCTCAGGTTTCTGCACTTGTTCCCTCATTTGAATTCCAGGGCCACGTGACAGCTGAGCTGTTCCTTGGTCGGCTGCTGGTCTCAACCTTAACTTCGCACTGTGGCTGTGAGGCCCCTTGGTAAGCTCAAAGAGAGGAACCCGTGGCATTACTGATACCGCAGCACAGGGTAGGGGCTTGGTTTCTCGCTCAGTCTTCACTCAGACCATTGTTCTTCTCAAGAAGGGCTTGGCATTGGAGAGGTTTGCATTGCTACCATTTAATGTGATACCATTTATAAAGGAACTTGCCGGTGGGTGGCTTGGGTAAGCAAAAAGACATCAGGCCCTAAAAGTTGCTTAAATTATTTCTCAAAGTTTTTCAAGCCTCCACGGTATTTCACAACTTAAAAATTGGCCTATGTTAAAGAAAAAGGATAAAGCAACAGAATTGTTTTAATGATGGAAGTCATCTGCTGTTGTGTATAAAAGGTTTATTGTACCCCTGTTGCTACCAGTGGAAAAGGCGCTGGGCTGGTTCCTAATTTTGGTGATCATTAACCACCCTGGTGTGATAAGGTGTGAGGCAGCAATCACTGTTTTTCTGGCATTTTTTTTCAGTGATTTCTGGGTTAGGGAACTGCTAAATTAGGTCAGAGCATGATAAGATTTCATGAAGACGGTCTGAGTCACCCACTCAAGCAAGCAGGGATGAAAGCTTCCAAACTAAGCTTTGTCCTCCAAGATGTCCATCCCCACTGCATTAGTTTCCTGGAATGGCAAGGACTGCCAGGAGGCCGGCAAAGCAGACCCAAGGAAACATCCCTATGAACTGCTAACTGCTTTCCTCAAGGGGTGCCCGTTACACTGAGTTACGCTGAGGGCCAGGAACATACAGATTTTAAATACCTTTTAGCTGTGCAGAACAATACAGAGTGTTTCATGGAAGTCCACACTCAGGGTAAGAGATTGATCCAAATGTGATCCAAAGAGAAGAAATCTTTTCCTGAAAATAAAACCGGTATATGAGCTGGACTTGTTCTGTACTACATACAGCATCACATCTAATTAGGGGCTCATAAGGCATAACTGGTAAGAGCAGAGTTGTTACTCTACTCCTGTTTCTATAGCTGACCTGGGATTTCTAGGCAAAATATACTTTAAATACAATATCCAGTTTCTGTAAAAGTTTTTCTCAAGTCATTTTCCTTTGACCATGCTAGTCTAAATGCCTCATGTGTCACACGGGCCAAGTTCTTACTTCACGGTGCATCATGGGATTTATGGGAAAGCTGCAGCGAGTGGCAGGAGATCCATCACATGGAAGAAAACACAGCTTACAGAGTAGAGTGGAGGCATCAAGGTTCCGAGGGAAAATGTTCCTGAGGCACTCTGGCCACTTAATCAAGCATAATTCTATGTCAAGCTGACTTGAAATAAAAAAAAATATCATTTTTAAATGTCAAAATATTTATTTTTTTATGTTTTTGAATCAACATTTTAAAAAACCTTCCATTTTATGGGGAAGATGCTATTTCCTATTCAGGATGAAGCTAAAGATCAAAGTATTAGGAAATTACGAAAAATAGATATTCTGACTTTTTTTCCTTAGCTGTACATATTTCATTGTACTTTTTGTGACTGAGCCTGAGAATAGTTGTATTTCCACATAAATTTCAATCCAGCAATCTTTTGTTGATCTTTAGGTAGAAGGGTTTTTGTTAAATCTGAATTAGGATTTAATATGATGAGGAATCAAATTGGACTAGGCTGTATAAACTCAAGTGCTTAATTTTAATGTTTACACAGAAATCAATGAAATCCTTGTCTGTACCAAGGACCTGACTGAGGGGGAGATTCCAAGTACCTTTTTTTCTGAAAAAGAATCCTCCGATTCTAGTAAGTACTCATCCACGTTAAACAAATAGGGTATTTTCATGCCTTCAACTGTGGGGTTTTTTCCTTGTCATCAGTATCATTTCATTTGATCTCAGTGACAACTACATATTCCTGTAGTCAGGCTCGCTGTAGCAATGTAAAACTTACAGAATTTGGACAGACAGATAATGCTAGGCTATGGATGTCATGGGGGAACTGCCCCTGCCGTACCGTGGGCTCTCCAGACTTTAGTCTGAATTCAGGTGTTTCACTGGACATCTTTGTGTCAAAGGAAAGAGCAGAAATGATAAACCATTTTCTCTGTAATTCTTTCTGATCCCCTCCCCCCGCCGCCCCGCTTTCAGTAGTAAAGGACATAGAAATTGGTGGTGGTAGTGCAAAGAGACAACTCCAGGCTATCAACGTGGTGAAAGACCAGAACACGTGAGAACAAAAATGACAAAACAGCATCCACCCCATCACTTTCCTGAGTTCAGCTGCAAACCTCTTCAGCTTAATGCTGTCTGATCATCTCAAGGACTTTACAAGACACAAGGAGACCTGTTTCCCATCTGGAATAAATCAGCAGAGGCCCAGAGAAGTCAGATGAGGAAGATCTTCCCTAATGGCTCTTTCCAGAATCGATGATGAGAGGTTATTCCTGTTGTTCAGTCATCAGTTTCCGAAGCATTGAGGAGGAACCAGCAGGCCTTTGTCACTGTCCCCTCCAGCAGTAGCTGGGATCCTACCTTACTCACTGTGAATTTTGATGGATAGCAAGAAAAAGAAAAAGAAAAAATGTTTTTTAACATCACGAAAAATCACGAGTCTTCAAATACAAGAAAGCCTGCAATGAAACCTTGGTCCTACTGTAGTTCTATTAATATTTCTAAAAGAGTGAAGGTTCATTTTGCAATTCCTGCACTTGAATATTTCATCTGTCTCTTTTCCCTTACTTTCACAGAAACAGATGCAATCTTCACACAAGTGACACAAAATCACATAAAGCTCAGTTTGTCATGTGAAAGCCCCTCTTTGTCCTATCTACTTGAGTCAAAAGGTCCCTTCCAACCTAGAGAATTCTATGATTCTATGAATGAAAATGTGATGGTGGGAAAAAGGCTTCTATTTTCCCACTCTACTATGTATTTTGCTATACATGGTGTTTACTATCGTGCTTTGACCTCTTACCTAGTGCTGGGCAATTTATTATTCTCTCAGCCCATTAAGCAAACAAAGCTGAAAAATGAAATTTTGTGTGGGTTCTTACAAAACCCCTTATGTGGGGGGCAGAAATACACAACTTCAGTTGAATTTTGCAATATGCTCCAGTCAAAACCAAGGACAACAGAATTATGAAAATACTGAAATATTTTGCTGTGATGTTTTCATGACTTTTTACATGTTGGAAAAGTTAAAAAAAATATTTCAGTGACTTCAGAAAGAAATATGTTAGTTGGCTTTAAAATCATGTTCTCATTTTGCAATTAACCTAAGGGAAAAAGTGAACATTTGAATTGATACAAAGTGTTCTTGTTTGTTGGTCTGCTTGTTTTATCAGAGATAAGAATCCATTTAATTTCTATCCAGACAAATTTTTTTGGTTGCTTTCTTTCTTAAGTTTGGCAAGTGATTCAAAAAAGTCTTTATTTGTGACACGCTGACAACATTTGAGTTATTGGAGTTGTTACCTGTTATGTAAGAAAACCGTGTTTTGCAGCATAAACCAAACAAGTACAAGAGGAGCAAGGTCTATACTGGAGCTCCCTAAATCAAGCTCAGGGGATTTTATTATGGCTGCCTTCCAGCTCAGATGATCCAGGCAGATGATTAGACACAAGAGATTTGCCCCTCATGATTCAAGAGCAAAACTCTGCCAAAAAAATCCCAGTGCTTCTGCCTGCGCTACTCCAGAGCCGTGTATAGAGCCTAAACAGGAGCTCTACTCAGCTACCAAAGAAATAGTGATTAAATGGGGATATAAATCTTGGTGTTCTTGCTACTTGGTGTTCTCCATCAGTGCAGCTCCTCTGGCAGCTGCCACCACTGTGCACCCTATGCATCTGCAAGCCAGAGCTCTCGGAGCTCACCACGCTGTGGTTGAGAGTTTCATTCTAAGAAAAGACTTAAGCACCCGTTTCGAGATTTTGGACCTACTTTCTTTCTGCTGTAGTGCAGAGTTAAAATTAACAGCTCCTTGTTTATTTTATTCTTTGGAAATGAAACATTCTGTTTCAGAGCCTGGAATGTGTGTATATAAAGCGATGACTATTTAGGTATAGAATAAGCTGATGCTAACGCACAACAGGCTGCTAAAAATGATCATTTCATTCCAGATCTCTGATTTACACCTGAACGACCCTGAATGCCATGGTACTGAAAAGGGGAATGTTTACATGTTCAGCATTAAAACCAATTTGACAGGCTGTGGAAGTAAAGTGATAATATCCACAATGGCCTGCTGTTGAAAAGGAACCTTTTTTTTCCCTAAATGCCATGTTTATTTCTTCTGGTGCTGCAGCTGGGGTGGCTTTAACTACAGCACAGCACACGTGTTTGACAACGATGCAGAGTTCTGTATTTTCCGTCTTTTACTGCTGCTGCCCTGTACTAGTTTCTTATTATTCACTTCAACATCCATGAAGACTGCTGATGTTTCCAGAAAATTTTATGACCATGAAGAGTTTGCATAAACTTAATGCATCATTTGAATAACTAGTATCATTAGTAAGATATTAGAAGCACTAGGCAATGAAAGCAAGTATGCTTATTCTGCAAAACTGTACATTTTCTTTAAAAGACTGACAGACACTAATCAAAAAACTGATGTTGCTCAAAGTCCATGGGAATAAATCTTTGTATAGACAAGAACTTGCTTTTTATGCAGTTTCAGAATACACAGTAAAGAAAGAATCTCACAGCTATAAAAAGACCAAATTCAGAAGATTTACCATAGGTGTAACTTAAGAGAAAATATCAAACAAGGCACAGCCGCTTTCTCCCCTTACATTCCTTGGATTAATAGCCATAATTATATTTGCAATGTGAATTAATGAAATATGCAAAAAATCAGGATAAACAGGTGTGCACGACAGGGAAAAGAAGAGAAGAACACTTTCCCAGAAGCCAGGGCGTTCTGCATGCGACGGAAGGGGCATGTGAGACTGCCTGAGTTTTGGGTTTTAGGCACCTATCACCAAATAGGTGATGTGTACTTTTGGCTCCACTGCCTTACACAGTGTGGGGTTAATCATGTCTGGCACCAACTGTTAGTCTGAAATTACTTTAATGAATGTTCACTTTCTCCTCTTTAGCTGCTCCGCTTTGCGAGCTAACAAAGGCTGGCTCCTTACCGATTTGCATGTCACCTCCTGCCTCCACTCCGCTGCCATAGCACCAGCCTCTGTCAGCGCCTCCACCACAAAGTTCTGCTTCCCTTCAGGTTTTCTGCAGCCCCTACCTTCTGCCAAGCATTTGGAGAATCCACTCTGGAGCCCCTGGGCAGGAAGGGACTCGGGAGATGATCTGGCCCAGCTTGTGTTGAAAGCTGGTGCTTACCCTGGACCTCATCTGGCCAAGCCTGGAGCGTCCCCTCCGCTAGACACGTGCGCAGCGATACCCCTGGCTCTCCCTCATGTCCCTTTTGGTCCTTCAGTAGCCCCTCCACACCTTCACCACCCCCCCCACTGTGGTCTGCAGCCAGGCAGGAGGCAGCAACGTGTTCGCTGGGCNACCCCCACTGTGGTCTGTGGCCAGGCAGGAGGCAGCAATGTGTTCGTTGGGCCAACGTGTCAACAGGGCTGCCAGCAGCCCACGTTCAGGGTGGAAAAGGGAAGGGAGAGAGGTGGCCCTTCTCCCTCTCAGCACTGACATGGCTTTCCTTCTCCATCTGGGTGTTGTTTTACAAGAGAGCAAGAGCAAGTCTGGAGCACGTGCCTAAGCCCCTCCTCAAACCCCCCCATCCCAAAACCCAGTCTCTGCAGAGCCACGGCCAGGCTGTGTGTTAAGGCTGGGAACCCTCCCGAGCAGAGACAACCGTCTGCCATCGGTGTAGTACCTGGCTTGGGGGAGGAGAGGTCTCTCTTCACATCTCAGTGCTAACAAAATAAACACATTTTTTATTAACGATGATTGCTTTTAATGCAGCTGTGTGGTGCACAATGATAGAAATGTTCCCATTAAGATGGTTTTGTACAAACAACAACTGCTGACAAGTCTCCTTGTCTCCTAATGTTTCTTTATTAACTTTCAGACTTCCGATGATGCACATATTGTCTTCACAAACACAATACAGAGCAACTTCTCCAATATGGTTGCAAGAACCTTTACCAAAATTACGTTTGCTTGACAATACCCTATTAGTCACACAGCACAACAGCCTGATGGGGAGAATAAGATCGGTGTTGACATCAGGTTGGTTTTTTTTCTCCTAACTGGAGCTAATACACTGTTCTACTTAAAGATCCACCAAGAGAACCAGCAAAAATAAGTCTAGGGATGTTCCTTGCCTAAAGAATGCCTTTTCACACGACCCCTGTAATAAAGGAGGAGGCCAGCAGAATTTGCTTTGGTCTGCTTCAGATTGCAAGGTCTCACAATTGCTTTATGTATGTACGATGCTTACTGCAGTGGGGTTTTAGTTTCAGATGTGGTCTCTGTCCAGGCCACTCAGACCCACAAATTTTCAGTATATATACTGGGATCCTACAGATCAAAGTCTCGCAGCCAGAAAGCTCTTGAGCTAATGCCTTAGTTTGCTGCAGGGATTGTGAGAAACACCTACAAGCAGCTGGACAGACGAGTCCCCCTAGGGAAGGACAGAGAAGCCCCACAGCCAAAAGCCTCCCTCGCATCCTCAGCGTGGCTCCTCTTGAAATACCCGCACGCACTGCCGCTGGGCCGCAGACGCTTGTGGGCCCGGGCGAGGCATTTCAGCCATAAACGCCTGGGTCGGGCATTTCAGCCATAAACACTGACTCAAAGGCTCACAGGACCGGCCACTTCTCCTTCTCATGGTAATCTAGTGCCCTGTGGTTTTGAGCGAGGAACTTTTGGGTCACGCGCCGGACAAATGGCCACTGAATGTGCACGAAGCTGCTGTACAGCCCATGTACAACACATCGGGGGTACCCGGCGGTGTCAGACCTACTGCAGCCCCAACGGTGAAAGGACACGCACTTACACAGACCAAGGGTTTGGAAATACCGAACCCACGCGCCTTACGGTGCCTGCACAGAGCAGCTACCCGGGGACAGCAGGACGCGCTGGCTGGACCCTGTTTGATCTGAGAGTGTGGGCAGGTCTGGGCCAACTTCCATATTTCTGTGAAAAGTTCAGCATAGCCTCTGACACCACAGATCCCAATTCAGCAAAGCGCTGAACTCGTGCTGCAGTTAATGTCCATGTCTCCTAGTGACCTGAGTAGGATTTGCGTTTTAATTTCTGGCTTTGTGGAACTGGGCTCTGGAGGAAACTCAGTTTTATCTATTGTCTGGGAAACGATGGCATCAGAAGTTTGGTGTGCCTCGCACCACCACAGTTCAGAAAATATGCTGGTCCATGTGATTTTAGAAGCAGTAATTTTATTTCTTAAAATGAGAGGCTCTTCAAAGACATAAGAAAGAAATGAAAAAACAAAATTAAAAGCACCAAATATGGATAGCTGTAAGGTAAGCAAACAGTGATATTTCAGTTCAGACATACTTCTTACAACCTGTTCATGGACCATCTCACTGTAACTATGTGATTGATCTGAATTGTTCACAGAAAAATTACACTGAATACAGAAGATAGGAATCTCTCTGTGTCAATGCTGCAATACAAAGATCTGAAGTTTGAGGATATATGGATTACTATACCCTTTTCAACTCCAGAGGACAACATTTTTGTTAAAATCAATTTGGTATGTTATGTGATTAATTCTTTTTTCAAATAGGTGAAGGCTGGAAGATAGGCATGGATGTCAAACAGCGACGACCACCACCATTGTGCTTCACAATGAATATAAGAGAGCTCTCACTGATATTTAGTCAACAGCAACATTTAATTAAGGGAAGAGAATTAAATCATGTAACAAAGGAATAATTTCTGCTGTTAGGTACAGTATTTTTTTCATATGTGAAATTCTCATTAAGAGTCAATTAAAGAAAAAACTCTGGAAGGACAATGACAACCATATTTCCTCTGAGGCCAGAGTGCTGAGATGGGAACAAGAAGGCAGAAGAAACTGTAACAGACCTGGCTCTACCATAGGGTCTTGCGCTCTTGCTGTTCCAGTGATGACCACCACTGTGACTACCCCAAGCTGTCAGCCCCTGGTTCTTCTCTCAACCCCTGTTCCTGCTTCCCTATTCATGCATCGTTCTGGTTCCTACAGTTTTCTCTTTTCACAGGAAAGATCCATTACTATGTTACATCATGCCTTAGATGAGCATAACAATTGATGGACTGATGTGGTTTGCACCAGATGTGGACTCTCTCACTTTCCTAGCCTGAGCAACCATGTCCCTCCATGGGTAGGCTGGTGGAAAGCACACTTTGTTGTGTTCCTATAATGATGGAAGTAGCCAGGTGGAGATTGAGATGGACGGTAGACTACTCACAAGAGAAATACATTTTAGAGGTATTACACATAAAGTATACCACCAGGGAGGTTGTATCCTCACCCAGCCGGTAAATAATGCATGGCTTTCTGGAAAGGGAGGAGATCATAGAGAATGGGAGGCTTGAGAAGCACACGAGCCTCATCTGACAAACCCAGCATGGCTGACCAATGGAGCAGGCATCTTCGCTGCGATGAGTCANCTCGCTGCGGTGAGTCAGTAGTGGAGTCAGACCAAACAGTGTCTTCACCACTTTTGTGTCCATTCCCTTCCTGGGTTGTCTTGTCTCTGGAGCTCTCTGTCTGGCTCCCGGGGGCAGAGCTCCTGCCACTCGCTGGGTAAGAGCTCCTGCTTGCTGAGTAAGGACAGAAGACCTCAGCTTTGCTCTCCTGTATCCATACCTGGTACTTTCTCACTGTGTATTTTCTCTGGCCCACTGCTCTACCCTCTGTGGAGACGTGTTGCCATCACCGCCCCTGCACTCCCACTGCTTCTCTGTCCCCAGCAGCCTGTTTCCAGCCACAGACCCTGTGGCATCCAACTTTCAAAGGCTGATCCATTTCAGTGGTGGATTTCTTACTCTCAAAGTGAGATGAAGCCATTGGGGAAAAGAAATCTGTTTTAAATGAAAACATTTTAGTTAGCTTCGGGTTATTAAGCCATTTTTCGCTTCCAGTGAAATTTAGATTTCCTAAAAAAAGTATTATTTTAAATGTGAGAGTTGGCATTTTTTATTTTAAAACCATTGGGAAAAATGTCGGAAAAAGTTTCAACAAAGGCCCTTCTCCCTTTTAGTCAAAACTAGTTGCTAACCTGAAATGAGTTAGGTTCAGCCTCTCTCCAAACTGAATTTGAAGGGAATTTGTTATAACTAACTGCATATCTAAAAATATATATCAACACAAGTGAAAGTCTGAATCAGTTAATACTACAATAATTTTCATCTACCAATAACTATCCTCTCTCGAGTTTCTCACAAGCACCAATTAGGCGAAGGTACAAATAATACGCCTTCAGCTTTAGAGCAAAAGATTTACATTCGTCACAAAATTTTATCTGTCTCCTTGCAAGTTCCAACACCTTTAATAATTCAAATTGAAAACTGCTGGTCCACACCAACAAAAGTCCCTTCCCATACTGTCCAGTACTTCTTTATAGAAGAGAGGCTTGTATTCCTATATCATACATTAAACATTATTTTGAAACTGGGGTTGACTGAAATTTTTCTGATCAGCATTCTTTTTTGTCAGAAAAATCATGCCATGAAGTTGAGTATTTTCCCACAGGAATATACTGACTTTTAGAAAAAAGTAATGGAAAGAATTATTGCTTTCATATTTGCTTTTTTTCACAGTGTGCTTCATTTTGACTTAATAGGTTATGAATAAGGTTGAAACTATTCCAAATTAAGGTCCTTACTTTATGAGATGAAATACTTCAAAAAGAGCTGTTTGACATTTTCAAATAATATTTTCTTGAATTCTGACTTCATGGGAGACTTTGAAAATCTAACTTTTCCTTTCAATTCATGACAAAATGAAAAGTCGAAGCAGAAATTTTCCACAGAGGAGAAATTCTATATATTGACCAACTCTATTACAAGATCATTAGCTGCACTATATGTACAGTCTGACCATGCAGCCACACATATTTTCATATTACTGTAAGTTCTCATGTAATTTTATTCCAGAATTTAAGACTGCTTTAAAATCATCACTAGCTAATGCAGGTAGGAAGGAAAACTTTAAACACGTTAAGTAAATGTAGATTTGCACCATGATACCTCTGTAAGCCTGCACAAAACACATAATAATACGAGGAGCTTGCAGTTCATCTCTATGAATTAGTAAAATGAAGATTGCTAATAATTTAANCGTAGATTTGCACCGCGATACCTCTGTAAGCCTGCACAAAACACATAATTCTACGAGAAGCTTGCATTTCATCTCTATGAATTAGTAAAATGAAGATTGCTAATAATTTAAATATATTACCTTTTCACTGACGATAATTTGAGCGGAAATGCCAAGCTNAATATATTACCTTTTCACTGATGATAATTTGAGCGGAAATGCCAAGCTAATGTGTTTATGTGTGGGTAATGAATGGAATGACAAGCCGGGGATGAGCAATAGCTGGTGCTGCAGACGGCGGGGAGCGGGGCGTGGGCTGCCGGCTGACAAACTATCTGCTGCTCTTCATCCAGGTTACGATACTGCTGTATTGCTATCTCCCAGCTGCTCATCACCTCTTCCTCTCCAAATCCTCATCTCTGCTGGTTTACCAGCTCAGCTGAGAGCTCTGGGTTACAAAGGGAGACAAGTATCTTACACAGCAGCGGGTCTTAATTTGGACCCCCGTGCAGAAGAGGTTACCGACTGAGGAGCCAAACAGGCAAGGTAGCAGAAGCCGTCCCCCCCTCAACAGGTTTCTTTGCCACGTATGCCCCCTCCCTTAGGGCTTGCAGCTGGATGCGCGTAACCCCTCGTGTATTATTTGGCGGGAGCACTCAAATGCTTTCTGGAATGAATCCAGAAACCTGCACGCCAGTAATTTTAGGGTGGCCTGCCCTGCAATTTTAATGTTAAATCTTTCAACACAACGATCATCACAGCTTTCACTTGAAGGGACAATTTTAAATTTTGCAGCGGGCAGAAAAGCTAACATCTGTACAGGCTCAAAACAAAGAAGAAAAGAAATAAATAAGAAAAATCAAACATTTCAGCTAGTGAAAAACTTGTTCTTTGAGGCAAATTTACTTGCAATAGACAGAGTCACATTCCCTGCTCCTCTCCAAGTATACTACCTGTATACCTGTTTCCATATTTCATTAAAAATGCTAAACCATGAAACCTCAAATCCAAACCATTTTGATTCAAGGTGGCACTAGGTTTCCTGGAGTTACAGTGTGCTTACTTTATGATCCAATTCTCCTCTATAGACAAGATTTTCTGGCTAAGCTGCATTCTTTCTAAGCTGCCTTTTTTTTGGAACATGGAAGGTATCATGAAATCTGCAACATGGCCAGAGACATAGGGTATTGGATCTACATCTCCCATTAAGAATCAGTATTCTCAGTATTCCACCTTCTGATAGTATACCAAACAACAAAATGTACAAATTATTTTTCCAGTATTTTTCCATTAAATATTTTTTTTCGCAACCATCAAATTGCCCCAACAATAAAAAAAACTCTTTTTTTCATCGATACTGAGATTCTTCTCTAAAATACAATAAATGTATGCAACGTCAAACATCCTTTAATGTAAGGTCAAATATTTGCAACAAGTCACACACAAACATTGCTGCAGCTGAAATGAACTCAGCATTTCACTTGAACACTTTGTTTTAACATGCATTGAAACACTTTTGAGGTCTTTGTTCACTCCGAGCGCTAAATCACATCAATCTCAGCAGTTTCAGCGTGAGGAACAAGAGAGAGATGCCGTGCTCCAGCCCCTGCTGCAGCAGAGTCAAAGCAGCCCTCTCGGCCACCAGCCCAGCGGAGAGGGCCAGGTGCCCGGGAGGCATCTCTGAGCACTGGGCAAACAAAAGGCAAGGGGAGGGGGAGACAAGAAATGTTGTAATAACCCACCTGAGACACGTTCATTGTATGACATCCAATGGCCAACACGGTTAGAAGGATGTTGCGCCACAGAGGCCACCCCCCCACACCCATCTTTTAGCTAGCTACCCCCATCTCAAAGTCTAACACCCCACTAATTAATTTATCTTAGGCTATCCTTTTCACAGGCAGGCACTAAAGCTGGATTCCTTTCGGATGCTCCACCTGAAAGGTCAGAATTACAAAGGTACATCTGCCTCTACCAGAGGTCTGAGCTGGTGTATATTTAGATGCCTCTCTCTTCTTAAAACAAGATTTTGTGGCCCTGCTTCAGGAGTTCTTTACTTTTGTTTTTTTCCATCTTATTCTAATGCTCACAGAAGAAATTGTAGACAGAAGTGAAATGTTTTTCCTTGTGGTTCTTCACTTTTTCTATCGTCTGGCAAGTCTGGAAAAACTAAAAATGTTTAAAAAGTGATATGAAAATTGAAAATGATGATTTAAAAATGAAGTGGAAATTGAGACTTTTTAGAGTGAAATGGTGTTAGTATATTTTTCTAAATAGTCATCTGAATAAGAAACCACTTTATTATTAAAATTCAGCAGTCACTCACCTCTGCTTTTCTCAATTTGATTTTGATTCCTTTAGTTCTAATTTTGATTATTTTGTGGGATGCATGAATCTCAAGTCTAGCCACTGGATCCTTCTGTTTAGTTAAATCTCTTCAACGTCTGATAGAATCAGTTCCACAGACTAAAGGATTTATGACCTTTGGATCTAACCGCATCATACCTTTTATTTTATATATTTGCCCCCAAGTCGCCAAGGGGGAAACCCTGTCTGTTTTGATGAATGGAGGAGTGGAAGCAATGTTTAGTATCCTGATGTTCAGATTTGTTGGTGTCTCTTATAATTAACATTTTTCTGCACTGTGAAGTTCAGGTTTGTCACAACACTGCAGCTGTTTGCAAGCCCGTAAGTTGTGTCTGTGTGTGTGTGTGATGTGAGGATAAATATGAAGTTATGTTACTGCTGGGCTGACCAAAAAAGCTGAGAGCAGATTCCTTACAAGGGAGTTTCTGTATCCCAGCTGCCATCATTTAGCTGGGGCTTAGCCCTGAGCAAAGCGTTCAACCACGGGGCTTTAGCATCCCCACTTATAAGAATCATAACTCTTACTGTGCAATGACTCGGCAGAAATGAAACTGAGGAGCAATCGGCAAAGGCTTTTATTTTAGCCTTACATTTACAGCTAGATAGCAAACTATTTAACCATGATTAAAGAGGCAGAAGTCCCATCAAAATCAATTTGTGCTTTGCCTACATTATTTGGACTGCCACTTTGTATTATTTCTAGAGCAGCCCGTCCAGTGTTGTGCACAGAAAAAAACATCTGTACTGATGGTAGTTTACAGCTTAAATTACACACTTGTAGTCCCGAAGGAAAGCAAGCAGCAAAGAATTCTTCTCTCTCTGATCAGACAACGTAATGTGGTACCAGAAAGCATGTGATATTACTTGTTCCTAGAGGAGTTATAACTAGGTGACATTTACAAGCATTCAGCTAATGAATTATGGGCTCTTGAAATAGAAGAGGAGTTTTCTAATGGGAGCACTATAATATTCCATCCAGAAGAACAGATTCTTTTATGCTGTGGAATCCTATAGCATCATGATAATAGCAAGGAGATTTATTATTCAAAGCCCAGAGGGGAAATATTTTGTAGATCAGAAGAGAAAATATTATACCATATTCTCGGTGCTTATGAGCTACTATGACACAAAATACGGTATCTACGTAACAGGTTTCAGGTGGTAGAGGTTTAGACATTCACCACAGCTGCCTCATGACAACAAGGTTTTATGAACCAGTTTGTTTCTTTAAAGATATATCTGAAATGCTACCGTGCTGACATTAAACAAGGGAAGAAATCAAAGCAGAAGGCAGTATGACATTTTGGCAATGGACTCAAAACCAGATGCTAGGTCTGAAAGTCACAAGATTGCAAATGCACTCAACAAACGAAGTCTGACAAAAACAATACTAGAGTTTGCTTCTGGTTCCGGATATAAATGTCACTTATTGCTTCAGACTTTGTTACGTAAGTTGTCCACACAACAGCACAGACTGCCTTTAAAAAGACAAACCCCAAAATCTCTAACAACATGTGATCCTTTTAAATCACTGCTTAGTTTATCTTGTGATTCAAAACTCCGGCCATCCAATGTCTTCAGATTAATAAAATACTTTTGAAGGGCATAAATAATTCATTTACCATTGCACCTGATTTATTTTATTTTTCCTAACAGGACCTAACCTAGCCTCATCTAGTGCTGGGGAAAAGATTATGGCACCATAAGGAACCACAGAATAATTTAGGTTGGAAAAGATCTTTAAGATCATCAAGCCCAACCATAAATCTAACACTGCCAAGTCCCACTAAACCATGGCCCTAAGCGCCACACCTACAATAGAATCATAGAATCATTTAGGCTGGAAAAAACCTTTAAGAAAAGACCCTCTCGCGTCCCTTCCCAAATCTGGGCTGGTAGCAAGGGGCAAAGGGAGCATCTCCATCTAGAATGAAGGTTCTGTGACTTAGTGTGTTATGATGAAAACCGACTCCACCACCTTGCCATGAGGCTTTTGAACTCGCCAAGATCCATCAGGACACAAGGATGGAGGAAACATCCCGGGCATCACAATATAACACCTGTTCAATAGCAATTAAGCCTGGTTTTTTTAAGCAAGTATCTGTAATGATGTAAATCAAAACCTCTAAAAGGCCCATGATTTAAGAAATCCTGAAGCAGCACCACCAGCCTCATCACCTTGGAGATTCACTGTGTTAATATTTAATCATCCATGCAAAACTGTATTCCACTAGGATTTAACTCAAGCTCACTCGCCAGAGGACCCAGCAC
>RSEF01000003.1:51829446-51853300 GCA_003993805.1 Himantopus leucocephalus | reverse complement strand
CTCTTGAAAGAAGATGTCTCCTATGCAGAGACCTGGTAGACCTGTTTCTTCCTCTACTGGGTGAGCTTTTGTTTCTAAGCAAGCAGTTTTGTGCATGAATTAATTGACTGGGTTTTTTTTAGAGAAGCATACACAGCCTGACAATTTGCAGTTTCTTTTGTCAGAATTCTACTAACTATGGCAGAAAGACCAGAAATAAAAGAGACTCTACTCCACTCCTCACTCTCTTATGATCCCATTAAGCAAAAGCTAACAGACAACCGTGAAGCAACTCCAAGTGATTCATAAAGTGCTTCACCAGTAAAAAGTTTTACGTAGCCTGGTGCAAATCATCAGCATGTTTTTAAAGTAAAAAAAAATGTGACACTGCTTTGAAGTTGGATTCTTATCGCTGTTTGAGGAGATTAAAACTGAAATCTACTGTTCTTAAATGTACTCATGCACGCATGTCACAAAGGGGCTTGATTTCCTTGCCAGTGTAATCTTTTGGATTAGCACGTATGTGCACAACCCAACCAGATGTTCCTGTATGACTAATGAATACACTGCTTCCTGATCAGTCCTAATGACTGGGAGCTACCATGCCTTCCTGTCAGTAAGCTGCGATAAAAGCTAAAGCTAGAAGTTTTGAGGCACATACGGTTGATAGTTTACTGGGGGATCAACCAGCTCTAATTGCATTATGGTGAGTCCCGACTGCTCCTTCTCCCCTACCATGATGCAGCAAAAGTCAGAAATAAGCTACAGGGTTGCACAGCAGGCAGTAGTGTGTATATGATATTTTGACCCTTGCTTCCCCTTGCAGCCCTCCATGGCACTCCCAAGTTCAATCACCTGGTGTAGTTCTATCACTTGACCTTCAGCTCCTTTCCCCCTCAGATAAAACACTGAAGTGGCATTTATCACACTACCAATTCAGGTTTGTAAGGGAAAAATGAAAAGAAATTAAAAGCACCAGTGGCTGACTGAATCTTGTTAAGTCCTCTGAATCAATCACCTGAGTCAATGCTAGTTATCATTTTACTTTTGAAATACAATAGCTCTGAAATAGAGTCTTTGTTTCTATAAACAAATTATGTAGCTTGGAATCACTGAAAACAGAAAGGTCACGCAGTATGGCAAGACTGTCTAGTAAGAATATCCCCAAACACATGGAATAAATAAAAATATTAATAGACAAAAATTGCTTAAGTGTAGCAACATAAAGAACTCGTTAGTGCCAAAGAGCATGAAATCCAATAAAGATGTTACATTACTGTTATTTTTATTTGTTTAATGTGGAACCCCATCTCCACTAAAAACCAATTTTGTGCTGTCGAGCCCAGGAGGTACGATGGTCCTCCTGAGCACTGCAGCTTCCAAGCCAAACTTGCCTAGAGCTTAGTGAGATGTCCTTGATGCTGCCATGTAAAACTCAGCCATTCACACAGCTCCTCCCAAATATGGAGTCAGAGGGCCCAGCTCCTCCCTCTTTCCACTACTCCAAATCAGACACAGCTCCACCAGGTTCCCTATGATTACACTGCTATATAACTTAGGCAACTTAAGAATTCAGTCCTAAAGCGCTGCCTAGACTAGATGCCACCCATAATGGAAGATGCAACATCACATGGTAGAGAGTCTTCCCTTGAAACTGGAGACTGATTTATCCTCTCAGCTGGATCCAGGAGGATGAAGCAACTGTAACACAACAGGAGAGACCCACAGAGCTAAAAACTGCCTCCTCCCCAGGAAGGCAACCCCGGAGCTGAAGAGGCAGTAACATACCCCAGACAATCGTATCCTGCATGTGCATATGGCACAAAAGCGTTCTGGGTATCTTTCATTTAGAAGACCACCACTGCCCCTTGCTTAGCTCCTTGAACAATCCCACTCTACTCCTCCTGCCTGAATGACAACTGGAAGTAAAAGCGAAAGTGAAGAGAATGTGGTAAATCACAAAGAAATCATTTTTGCACCCATTCACACTCTGTCCTAGACTATTAACTGCTTCCTCAGCGTTTCAGGTGCGGTAACCCTTCTCCAAGTTAAATAAACTGGTACACATTGCTTCTGTGCTGTCATTTGGCTTCAGAGATGTTCTTTTATAAATGCTTTTCAATTGGGGAAACCTGATCTATACGAAGATCATTTACTGTCAGTTAGATCTCATTGGAAGAGGCTCCTCTGTAAACAAACACTGCCTATTGTTTTCCCTCCAGGTAAAACCAAGCTTCTGCCAGTTGAAAGCTCAGTCCTTGGGGGAGCACTGATAGCAGTTTTAATCGTAACTGGAATCTTTGGGTAACTTTTATTTCAACTAAAGAGAGAAATCCTTCTTCACCAGCGGAGCTGACTATGGCGTATTTGACAACTCAGGAATAGCCTCGTGATCTGTGGATTTCTCTGTAACTTTTTACAGTCTTTGGTCTAAATTATCAAAAGAGATCAGAGGGCACTACCTCCAATTAACTATTAAATTTATGGGTTTCATTTTGAGATATTTGAAGATGTCAGAGAACTAATGTTTCAGTATTTTGTTTACTTTCAGACCAGCGTGGTTTACTAAGAATAGCTGAAATGTAAACACTGTAATTCATTACAGGTATATCATGGTGTAGGTTTTTAACCTATGAAAAAGTACTCCGAACATAACCATCATATGACAGTTTTCACTTTTGTCTTTAAAAAAAGGATGGTTTTCTGTGAAGTTAATGCCAAATGACTGCCAGAAGTCCTGGGACAGTGATTCAAACCATTAACAGGATTACATTTCAAGGATTATAATGACATCTTGAAGTATTCATTAATAAATCCACTCATGAGATTTATAGACAAGTTTCCATGCAACAGCACATCATTTTTTTCCCCCTCTGAAAGCACTGTTTGTTTCTGTCTTGCTACTCCGTAGGTCTATAACCAACCAAGGGAGTGCAATTTGGCAGGATTAAAACTTTATTGACTTGAAGGTATTTGTATGTCAGTACCTGGGTCAGAGCACCAAAAATTCCCACAAAACATAGGTGCTACCCACTCACCACAGCTTTCATGGTTGTAACTAGGTAGGTGGGCAATTCTGTTGATATTGAGACATCTGACCTGATGTTAGGGTAGATTCTCCTATGAAAAAATCCTTCTCACATTAAAGATGGAGTATGACAAACCACCACCAAACCCCAAAATTCACATGAGCTTCTCTAGCGGCTTCTTTTATAATCTGTGTGTCAGATGTTTGGAAAGCTCAAATGTTACTGCTATCAAAAAGGTTTACAAAAGAGAATCTGATTACTATGCTACTTCAAGTCTCTAGGCTATTTACAGGCTTTTTTAATGACAGAAGAGGTGCCTTGTTAAGAGAGGAGAGGCTTTGCATGGAAAGGTATAAACAGAAAGGCATTAAAGTACGTACTAGATCTCTCGATGGGCCTAGGTTGAAAACACAAACCCAGGAGGTGCAAAAACAAAAAACTTCTTCTGAGGTCTCTGTTGTTTGGAAACATCCTGCTCTCAAAGCTGTGCAGTGCAAATTGCATATGTGGATTTGTGGGCAGATCTCAGCTGTTTATTTTTACACACTGCTAAATACGAACGCTCACGCATTAGTAAATCTACTTGCAAATCCATTTCGGAAACATTCGTAATTTTTTTCCCTCTATGTAGAAAGAATTTCCAGACACAAATACCAGTCAGTGAAAAACTGGACTGTGATTGTTAGAATTTGAAACTAGAAAGTGCTTAAATAATTCACATTTATTAGAAAGTGACAGCAAACAAATTGCACCTTCTACAACCTTAGGAACAAATGTGTTTTATTGCACATACAGTTACCAGCTTACAGGAGATTGTCTGCACACCTCAGCAACTGCCTTGGCATTTGATACAGGCTTTGCTTCAGAGGAGAGGAAAGACCTGAATTACACTGCCTCAAGAATCAATTTACACTTCACTCTTCCGTTGACTTCAGTGACAGTGTCATGTACAGAACAATACTGGACCAGACACAGATACTCATTTTCCATTTATGAGTAACCAGAATGAAGTTTCATTCATTTTGGATTTAAGCCAGTAAAAAATAGCCTCTCCAGTTGTTCACCCACTGAATCCTCAAAGACCTTCTGGCTTGTAGGTCAATGGTACTGAGCCAAATTGTATGATTACAACTTGCTTGATTACCTTAAATAGCAGTTCATGAGCATGATGATGATTGTCAGGTGGGGTAGAAGGGGGATAGTTCTGGGACTGTGAGTATGTATACGCACTAAAGCATTAAAGAAGCAGCAGATTCTTCCCTGAATGACCAAATGACCAGAGGAGTCTCAACTGAGGTACAAGAAAAGAAGTTCAAGCCACAGAAATTCATTCTCTTCACTCAAAAGAAGCAATTAAAAAAAAAAGCCCCACTTCTGTCATATAAGCCCAGTCTCAGCACGCAGTCAATCAGAGACAAAAGCACTGCAACACCCTATGTAATTAATACCTTTGCAGCAGGTTGATCTCAGTCAGCCACATAGTATACTCTGCTGTGGTGAAAATAAGCAGCACAGCAAACTTCACCTGCCCCACAGAAGACAATTCCAACAAGAGGCAGTTGCGAAAAACAGTGACTGTCTATATGGATTCTGCCCCACAATTTGTATAATTGCCTGCTGAGCAGATGAAATTATTTTGCTTGGCTTCTGTGAGTCACGGAACCAATCCCTACAATCTTCTGGAGCTCACTCAGCTAGATGATTATGTCCTGATCCTATAATCAAACCTATGAAGGAAAAAAAGGGCCTGTCCTCAGGATCAAGGCTGCAGTACAAGGGTGGGGCAAACCTGAGAGTGCTTATTATAGACAGAGCTGGCAACAATGCCTCATATTAAGGTCATCTTAGGCTTTGTCTTACATACCTAACATGAAAAAGATGGCTTACATCTTTCTTTCATGTTGTCTTATTTTTAGAGTAAGAAAAGGTAAGAATCTTTTAAGACGCTAAATGTCCAAACTTGCAGCAGTCACATCTTTTACTTACTTCCCTCCAAACTTGGGTTAAGTGCTAAGAGATTTAGAGAATCTATTTGGCTTGCTCTTAAACATCTACAACTTCTCTCAAACAGAAATCTACACAGACAGCAGGGAAATAAGGTCTTTGGAAACTGGGTGCAGACAAACAAGGTTTTCAACGGGAAGTTTAATGAAAGAATACTATTTCTTCTGAATTAACAAACTGTTTTTCCCAACCTGTATCTTCTGTGGCCATGAAATATGTTTACATTAGTATGTTCCTTCTGAAAAAAAGGGTATGGTCTAAATAGAATTGTTTTTTTCTCCGGACCACAAGACACACAGTATCCCCTCAAAACATGACATGCGTATCACGAATAAGGACCCTTACAGCCCTAACACCCCGAATAACTCATATCTAGCCACAGCCCCCTCAACAGTTGGCTTCCACAGTATGAAGACCAGAACCTGCAAAGGCAGGCTCAACACCCTGCACCTCTGGGAGAAAGTTCAAGTTTCTGGGGAAAAAAAAAAACCAACCCAANGTGCACCAAGAAATGCACTGGATACGCGTTTTGCCGTTACTAGCAATGCCCATTTCAAACCGGCTGGCAGGCGTTCCGCTGCGGTGACAGCCTCACCGAGGCCCAGCACCGCTGCGCCCACCCACACTCCCGGCGCACCGAGGGGGTGGTTGGAACGCAGAGCAGCGGCTGCGCCCTCTGCCCGGGCCCTGCCCTGCCCTGCCCAGGCCCGGCCCTGCCCCGCCCGCTCCACCGCCCGCAGCCGCGGCCCATTCGGGCTCTGGGCAGCTTCACGAACGGTAACCCCGCTGCCAGGAGACGCCGGCTCCCACGCCGGGGCGACACGGCTGGGCAGGGCAGCACCCAGCGCCCCACAAGGGCACCCCCCCTTCCTTCCTTCCTCCCCCCCCTCCCGGGCCGGCCGGGTCGGGCCGAGCCGCAGTCCCTCTCGCCCCACACAAACGCCGCGGCCCAACGGCCGCCAGGCCACGCGCCGCCCGCTGACACGGGCGCGCAGCCCCGCCGTGCGCCACCCCCGGCCACGCGCGCCCGCGAGCGCGCTGCCGACCGCGGCGGCCCCCACCGCGCATGCGCGCCGGCGAGAACGCGACATCCGGGCATCCCGCCCCTCCCGGCGGGGCGGACGCGCAGCCGCCGGGGGAGGGAGGCCGTGCCGGCGCCGCACGGCTGCGCGCACCGTCCGCCCGTTGCCCCGCCCCTGCTTCAGCGCCCGCAGCCCCGCCCCGCGCGCTCGCTTGCCCTAGCTCGCGCGCGCGCGCTCGCCCGCCCGTGCGCGCGGCCGTTGGGGGCGCGGCTGGCAGCGGGGCCGCGCGGGAGCCCGGCGGGCGGTGAGGCGAGGCCGGGCCGGGCCGGGAGAGGCGAAGCGAAGCGAGCGCCGCGGCGGCGAGAGCCCGGCGAGGGAAAGGGCGAGGCGCAGCGCAGCCTTCCGCGCCTCTTGCGCGCCCTCCTGCCTGCCGAGCGACGGGGACGGGTGAGCCGCAGCTGTCCGCCGCCCGGCGGGGCGAGCCGGGGCCTGCGCCCCCGGCGGGGCCGCGTCCCGCTCTTGGCCGGCGGCGGCTGCCTGGCAGCCGGGTGGTAAACAAATGGCGGCCCGGCGCGGGCGAGCGCCCGGGGTCGCGGCGGGGCGGGGGCGGGGACGGCCGGGGCCCGGCGCCGGCTCGGTGGCGGCTCCCCGCCGTCCCTGACAGGTCCCGTCCGGGAGGCGGGGGCGGCGCTGTCCGCAAGCCCCCGGCGGAGGCCACAGGGGGTTCGGTGTGCGTGCTTCGCCGGTGTCCCCTCCTCCCTGCCCGCCCCCCCGGGCTCCCGCGGGGCCCAAAGTGCTGAGTGTGTGTCGGTGGTAACGTGCCATGTAGGGTGGCCGCCGGCCGCCCCGCCCCGCCCCGCCCCCGCGCCTGGCCCCTCGGCGGGCCCGCGGCCGCCGGCAGCGGGTGACGGTGGCGGCGCGAGCCCTGCCGCGGCCGCTTCCTCTTAGCCCGGGGTGCTGCCAGCGCTATCCGGGGTGTCGCGATAGCACGTGGGAAGGGGTAGGGCCGGGGTCTGCCTGGTGCTGTCGAGACTGCAGTCGGAGAGTCTCCTTTCTGCATGGAAGGAGAGGGGAAGAGAGCAAATAATCCAGAGGTATTGCTGAAATCCTCCTCTAATCCCCCGTGTTCGTGTATTTCGAGTAGCTGTGCTCAGATCATGCCAGAGGTGGTGGTGGTGGTTTGTCTCTTCTCTCAATTCCTTCTTTCATGGCTACTATTGGTGTGCGTTGGNTGGCTATTATTGGTGTGCGTTGGAACCTTTTTTTTTCTTCCTTTATGAAGAAGGGTGTGTAGCTGTACTCCTGTAACCCCACAGGTCGGCAATCGGAAGCGTACAGGGAGATGACAGCAGCCTGTTGAACGGCACGCACGTTGAAACAGTTGTGTGGCCTCACTTCCAAAAGTTCTAGCGCCGTTGTTGTTTGCAGCAGGTCTTCTGAATTCTCCAGGGAGAAAACCCGTGGGCTGGAGAGACGGCTTTCTTTTGTTCTGCAAAGTTCTACTTGGATTTGGCTGAGGAGCTTTTCATAATCCTTGTTTCCCTTTTGGTGATTATGTTGTTAGTGTGCCAAAATAAGTGTGTTTTAGCATACTAATCCAAACCTGGGCTTGTGCTGCTGTAGCAACAGCATCACCTTGCTTGTGCTAGCACTTTAGGCAAGAGATCTCCCTCTGCTTTCTCTAGAATCAGTGTGTAGCACTTGACAGTGGAGTCCTTTCCCTGGACAGCTGCTGCCTTCTGCTGCATGTTAATGTCATGCACCTTAACTTGTGCTGTGATCTGGAGGGCTTAAGGTTCATGCATCCCTGCTGATTAGGATGTTGGTTACACTGATTTATGATATTCTCCTCTCCACCCCTCTCTCAAAAAGTACTAAAATATTATTAAAAGAACTTTGGTTGGGAAGCAAGTTAAATACCTGGAAGACTAAAAAATACACTGACAACTTTAATCCATCTTCCACTCTCTATGCATGTAAATATCTCTGCATAATTTCTCCATAGTGGTCCTTTTTCATCCAGAGAAGAACGAGATTCAAAGGGTGAATTGGGGTTGTATTGCAAGCTGAGACTGTTGTGGGGTCTCTGTCTCTTTTTCCAAAGTCAGAAGGTGTTAGGGAATGGGAGAATTCCAGCAGAATGGGCAAAGGCTATGCAAAAGCAGTGTTTTTACTTTGCTTCTTGAATGTTCTTTCTTTTGCGCTAAATTATTCTTTTACTCAACTAATTAAATTTAGATTATATTTCCCTTGCCTCCTGCTTTGATGTTAGAAGGCTAATGGGCAGAATAAGTGCTGAGTTTAGCTAGCAATATGTGTTTGGAAACTTTCTGGGCAACACATCTGCATGTTTTCGGACAACCAAGCTTTTGACCTAGGTCCTAAAGAGTGTCTCGTAGTACCTTTGTGAAGAAGAAAGCATATGGCTATTAGTCTTCAAGTGAGCTCCTGGAGTTGCTGTGGATTTCAGCTTTGTAACAAACCTATGCATTGTATTCAGTCCAATTGAACTAAAAAGAACAAATAAAATTTCCTTCATATTGATAGACCTGTTTCTCTGGCGAGCTCTGTCTCAAATGAGGCAATTGCTGTTTGCCTCTAGCAATGAGATCCAGTGGTATAGAGATGGGAGCAGGGAATCATTTATCTAGTGATCATTGTACTGGTGACAGTTCTCTTCAGTTTCCTTATCTGCCCAGTAAGAATAAAGATAATTCAAGCATTTGTTGGTGAGCTGGTTAGGTTGTGTAAGGAGTGAGTATTCCTGAACAGACCACAAATAAACAAGTAGTTGCATTATTAAGTGAGGGTTACAGAGAAATGCTGTGTAAGCTGTCCTAAGTGTCTGGGCACTATCTAGTTTCAATATTGAACGAAGGAAAAAGACTGAAAAAATCCTGTGATATAAACTGGTCTAAAACAGGCCAAGAGAGTTAAAGTCACAGAGGAGTTCTAGATTCTGACTTACTTTGTAAGCTACTGTCTTTAATAGTTTTTGAGGTGACACTTGATGTCTTGTTTGAATTTTATTGTAATCTGTTAATGCTACGTGAATCTAAAATAGCCTGCAAACCCTTACAGTCTGTGGAACATCAAATTGAGTAGACTGTGCTGCTGTTTACCAAATGCCAAACGTTGATCTAAGCTCTTAATGTGAAATCATGATGAAGACCTGATAGGTTTAAACTTTAAGACATGAGAATGAGAGGTGTGGTGAGGCAAAATTCTCATTGACGTAGTTACAGCTCTTCATATAAAACTTAAGGTAGTGGTTCAGGTTGATAGTTGAGTAGTGATACCTGGTTCAGACTTGGTTGCATAGGTGCCAGAAGGTGAGTGGTGCTTAGTTTGCTTGTTGAAGTTTAAGCTTTGTATTTATTTGTCTATTTAGAAGCATCTCTAGTAGAAACTATAGTTTTCCAAAAGTCCTATGGGACAGAGTAATTTGTTGGAGTGACAGATTGATCGTAAACAGGATCTTTTTAGGAGTATGCTTTATTGGCATAGCTGTAATGCTCTTACAAAACGTTGTTTTAGCTTAGTCACTATTGTCATCAGCTATGGAATGTGTTTGGATGGGAATGTTCAGCTGGAGTCTTTGGGGGAAAAGTAATAGCATCAAGCCTGTTGACATTTGGAAAAGGCAGTCTAACTGATATTAGCGATCAGAAGTTGATGACTCATTGTACGTCCTAAAACCCTGCACAAAAGTGTAGTGCAGATCTTTGTGTTTTCTAGTTCTTCATTCAAGTTAAAAAAATTTTGAAAGAGCCGGTATAATATGCTCATTATGAGATATATTCCCAGCTTCCTGTCATCAACTATTTGAGATAGGTGAGGTTTTTTTTTAGAAAACAGGGGGGGTTTTTTAACTGATATTTTTTACTATTTCCGTTGGTTTTAAAACCAAGCAGCTTGGAAGGGGAAAAAGCCTAACANCAACTATTTGAGATAGGTGAGGTTTTTTTTAGAAAACGGGTTTTTTTTTTAACTGATATTTTTTACTATTTCCATTGGTTTTAAAACCAAGCAGCTTGGAAGGGGAAAAAGCCTAACAGGTGCTGCAAAAAACATCTTTCATTTGATAAGAAAATTAAATATCTGAAAACAGGATAGGTTCAAGTTGTTAATACTATCTCTGTTCTTGTTCTATTTTTTTGTTGTTCCACTTTTAATTTTTAAAAATACTGTAGGAAAAAGTCCATCTTTTCTACTTTAGTATTATCTGGTGCAGTGCGGGCGGGTGTACGTTAAATGTTTTTTGTGTCCTATTTATTTTTGCTGTACAAAGGTCAGGTCATCTTCTACTAACAAGGTTGTATTTTTAATAGAAAATATGTACAGAGTACATCACATCTGCATTTCAGTCTGGGATCTTGGAGAGCAGTTGTGCTCACATTCCATTTACTTTAAAGTTGTTTTCTTATTTTGCTATGGGAACTGGTTAAACTTGTGTAGTAAGACCTGAAACAGTATATTAACAAGATTTTTGGCCTGGTCTCTGTAAATATACAGAGGTCAGGAATTCTGCGGCAACATTTATGAATTAAAATATTATATAAGCAGAAAGATTTATTTTTTACTTCTTTTGGGTGGCTAAAACTACCTACTGCAATAGAGAATGCATTACTTTTTCTAGTTAGTCGGTTTCTGGTTTCCGNCAGTTAGTCGGTTTCTGGTTTCCGACAAATGGCTTATTTTTTTTTCTGTTTTTCTAAAGGATTTGTGAAACGATATCTGGGGATAAGGATATTGTTCACCTCGGTTCCACCTCTTTTAAGTTTTAGTGATAATCTATGGGTATGAACATATGGAAGAGGCAGCTTGTTGTCGTAAAGAGCTTTTTAATATTAAGCAACTACTTAGTAAGTTCTTATGTCTAAAGACTGAAGCTAGACAAATTTTAACTAGACTAAAATGCAGTTTGTAAAAGAATCAAACTTTAAAGTGGGTTGTTTTTTTTTTCATTCTTCAGCTGTTGCAATCTTTAATTCAAGGGGCTATTTTGTTTTTTGGGTTTTTTTGTTTGTTTGTTTTTAAGTGGTTCCTGGTGGGCCAAACCAAAGAATTAAGTGAAGTAGGTCAGAACAACAACTTCTAATATAAATCTCTTCTAGCCTCAAATCTAAATAGCTAACCACCTAGTGTGACTAACAGCTAGCAATAAGCTAAAATGACAGAACTTAGATTGCACTTGCAAAGTCTGTTAAAAACTTATTTATTTTTTCATAAAACCTGCAAAATATTTCAGCATTTGTAGCTCCAGATCGTGGAAGCACATGACCTTTTCAGAGGATTGTACATGTGGAAATCCATCTCTACACCTGAAATGAAACCTTACTTCATTTCCTCATTTCTTGCAGAGTCTGCAGCAATCGAGGAGTTGCACTGCATTCAAGTTCAGAAGTGATTTACACATGAAATCTACTGGCTCTCTAGCTGATTCTGCCCTGTCACCATCTCAACAGGTAGAGAGTGCTTTTGTGCCTGAGCCATGCAGCAAGTGTAGCTGTTCCTGGTGTGGTTGTCCTGTGTCAGCGTGTGGCCAAATGCACATTGAGGCCTTTGGGTTTCTTCTTTGGGGAATGTGTGGAGGAGACAAGAATGCATGGCCGATCTATCACAAAAGTACTCTAAGTAAAAGCCTAGTAGTTTTTGTTTTGATTTTTAACGCTCATAGAGTTTAATAGTGATAGAAGAAAGTGTTCTATCATTCCGTCAGACCTTGTTTTCCAAAACGCAACAAAGCCGGACATGTGGGGCATCAGTGGAGGGTCCACTTCAGTCAAAGCAGTGTTTTGCTTTGGGTCATTTCCCCTTTGAATTCTACTTTTTTTGTCTGCAGTGATTTGGGAGGAAACATACTCACTGAATTCTCTGAATGGTTGCCACTAGGGAGAAGGGAACTCCTAAAGTGATACTCAAAAGAATGCAAAATACAGGTCAGCTTCTGTAAAAGGATGTTTAGGGCAGGAGTAGGCATGGAAAAGCTTTTCTTTATAAGGTTGACATAAAAAAGTTGCACTTCCTTAGAATTCTAATGCTCACTACTTTTGCTGTAGTTAGAAGTTTCTTTTTGTTTTGGTCTGATTTGTTTTTGAGGTAGATGGATAACTTCAATTTATGCTTCCAAAAGCAGTTAGTACTTACTCCTTTTGCTAGATCACTGATGAAACTAGAATCTTTCCAGAAGTCATATCCCCCTGAGTTTTTTTTCTTGCAACAAGAAGCCATGTTTTGAGTCTGACCTTTCTCTGCCTCTTTTGTGTCATACATATAAATTGCTGTAGACTATGATGGTAATGGTAGAAGTAGCATACTACTTGTGTAGTAGTTTGGGCTTTAGTAATTGCAGCTCCTTCTCTTGTGTTCAGTGATTAACAAAAAAATAATGTAGACTCATTCTAGTATGTCCAATATGTGCAGTCGCTACCAGGCAGGGAAGATGCTCTCTTCTTAGTTGTGGATGAATTTATGTTTGAGAATGCAGTGAAAACACGTCTATTCAAATGTTTTGAATCTATTTTTAACTTCTCTAATCTGCCTAGTTGTAACAGAGTCAGGGGTGGGGGGCAGTAATTTGTATTCCATAAAGGTGAGATTTTAAGTGTGGCATCTGAAAGGATTCTGCTTCCTAAAAGTATATCTGATGTAAACTAGTTTGAAAAAATACATTTTGAACTTCCCGTTTTGAAGAGTAGTTGGAAATTAGTGTAGCACTAGATTAATTTTGCTGCATGTCCTTGTTTCCTGCCTTCCCAGTCCTATGGAGAGACATTTAAACAGAAGTTGAGGTACCCAGCTCCCTAATACGAGGACAATGGCTGCACTGGCTTTGGAGAACCCTCAGGATGGGACTGTTCAACCTTAGACACTGTGGAGTTTTGAGGAGCAGAGTTAGAGCACCCTCAAGCAGGGGTGGCAACTAGTGGTGGTGCTTGCCATTCTCCAGTTGAAATGGTGTCGAAGACATCTTGCAGAACCTCCAGTTCGTGTTTTTCATCAGTTATTTGAAAACTGATAAATCAAAAAAGACCTCAAACCAACCAACCCACCCAAACACCACCACCCGCAAACCCTAAAAGGGAGCATAACATGCATAACATAGAAAGTTAATGCAGCCATGCCATTGTAGGTGTTGGGTTTTAGATAGAAAAATTGTTATACTTTTTGTGCAGGATAAGGATGACAAGACAAGAAAAGCTTACATTCTAGAAGACGGCAAAGCTTGTTTAAAGCGTTTGATAGTTAGACCTGTTAGTCAAGGTGAATGATAGTTATTCTTCCATGCATGGTAAGATACAGAAAAATAAAATAGCTTGTTCAATAATTATCTGTAGTACTGCCAATGCTATTTTGGCAGAATATTCTAAAGCTCTTCTGTTTTTTAAAATTTATTTTTTTTATACTGCTGTCTACCTCTTTCCCTATTTTTCCTTACCCTTTTTTTTTTAATGACCTATCGCTTAAATCTCTCTTTCACTTGCCCATTTCCTCTCTGAAAGTTTCTGCATCTTACCAGAGTTGTTAGCCACTCTTTTAGCCCGAGAGCTGGGTAAAAGATGGAAGATTCAGAAATATGGCAGTCTCTTCTACAGTTTTTAAAACAAAAGGGAATTCTTTAGAATGGTTTGCATGTATTTGGCTGCATGTGGGTGGATTTGGATGCTCCTGGGAGTTTAAACCTGTAGTACTGCTTGTGTGTCTCTCTTCTACTTCCTTGAACCAGTAATTTAAGAACCTGTTGGCCTATTTAGTCACATTTGATAGAGGGAAGAGTCTCAAAGATAATTGAGCTTTATAGGTTTGGTGAATAAAAGGTGGCTGAGTAGTGGGGGGTCCAATAGCAGTAATAGGTGCTGTGATTTCCTGTCTTACTGGCACCAAAGAATTCATGTAGGGGAGGGGAAGTAAGCAGACTTTGGGTTTGACAGTACTAAGTACATACAGTTCCTTATACTTCGTGGTGTAGAAGAAAGTGAGAGCTCTCACTTGCAGCTCAAGTATTGTGTGGTGCTGTTTTAATGTTTGTGTTACAGCAACTGAAAATCATGTGGCTGTAGCAGCTGGAATTTTAATCCTTTTAATTATGACAGATTTTCAAGGCATGTTCTGGCTGATTTGGTCAGCTGACTGTATAGTGTGTACAATAACATCAAGTGATTGCACAAATTCTGAGAGCAGTGGTCACCTCAGTGGAACAGGATGTATTTTTAGGTTTCTCTGCTAGTAACAGTCAAGTGTGTGTACTTAAGCATCTCGTATGAACTGAAGCTAGTTGCTGACACTACGCTATCAGAAAAGGACAGCTGTTTGTTCTTGCTATAGTCATTGATCTGACACTCTGTCTTCCCACCAAATTGTGGCAAGGAGCACAGTGGCTATAAACACTGTAAATATTATTGGTACATGTTTTAATGACAGGTATTTTTCTTCGGGTCATCAATGACACTTTTTGCTAGCCCTTTCAATCTTCTGTATCAGAGTAAATAAAAGCACTGCAGGAAGAATTTTCTTTATCTCCCCTTTACCCAACAGTTTTTTCCTTTACATGGCAATGTTTGGGAAGAGGGTGGTTCTTGTTCTCAGTGTAGTACTAGTCATATATCAGTTACGGTTCTTCAAAGGAAAATGATTCAGATCTGGATGCTCTTAATCAATGAACCAGAGAGGTGCTAAGTTCTGTGGTTCACAAGGTTAGCTTACAAAATGGAATGAGTAGTGACCATTTGTTGATTAAGGAATGTGCTAATTCTTGAGGTCTTATCCATTTATTTCACCAGTTTGATAGGGTCGTTTGTTTTTTGCCTTTGGACTTGATTTGCAATTTGATAATTGAATTATATCATAAGTCTTAACTAATTTAAGCAGTCCAGGAGCTCATCACTACCCAAAACAATTGTTGAGTTTGAAGCCCAAGTATTAAAATTAAAAATGCAGAAAAGGACATTTAATAGATATAAAAGGGTTCTGTAGTAAGTTATAAATAAAATGTGACATTCTGACTAAATTGAAGTTCTGCAGCAGGTGCCGTGAAGTTAAGGCTTGTAAGCAGGACACAAAATTCTGGTGAATGTCCTGCTGATGTCCGAAGAGATTTTAAATTATATATTCAGTTACGGAGCGCAAGGATTTGAATTTTAAGAGAAATAGCAGCTAATATCAAACTGCTTAGTGACCAATAAAATTCTTATTTATGGAAACTGAGAGAGTAGTTTACTTAAACTATTTAATTGATCACATACATAACTGCTTCTTTATAAAAACAATTGCAAGCATCTGTTACAGAACTAAATTAGTATCTACGTATTGGTAAAACACAGTATTTTAGTGTCTGCTCTGGCTTTCGTATACAGTCTGTTGGTGATATTTGACGTTTTCATCAGGTTTTGTCTCCTCCTTACACACTTCAAAATTTCATTTGCTTGTTTGAAATCATTAAGTTTTGATGAATATTAGCTTATGTGTGAAAGCAGTCCAGGAGTCTGAGAAAAACCAGTATCATCATGCAACTCGGGTTTCACAATCTGACTTTTAAAGACCAAGATAGTGTGCTAGGGAGGAGGATGTTTTACTGTCTTAATAGAATGTTCTCCTGTGTAAGCTCACGTAGGCTATTTAAAGATAGTATTTAATGGTGGTTGTCTACACAAATGGTGCAGGCAAACACAAGCTCACTTTGACTGCATTCTGAGCTGTCTGCTTGTGGGCCAGCTTTGGCCTAGAAGCAGTAGGACAGTGCTAGCATAGCAGTGCAGGCTAGCTAGCACACCTGCCCTCTGCTCTAGAAGTGGCTCACTTCTGGCCATCCTAAAGTGGGCAGGGTGCATAGCTTTTTGCAAAGTAGGTAAACAAAAAAAAAATATATATATATTTAAATTTTTTATTTTAAAACATAAGTGTGAGTAACTGATTACATTAAACCTTACTGCTACCAGACTGCTTGTTGTATGGGAGCAGGACTGTATTTAGATACATGAAGCAAGGGCTGGGCTTTATGAGGGCTCTTGCGTTATAAACTAGCAATTGTCTTTTTCAGGGTTGTTTCCATTTTGTGTTAAGTGCTTTTAAAATACATATGTAACCTAAGAGCTTGCGTTATAAACTAGCAATTGTCTTTTTCAGGGTTGTTTCCATTTTGTGTTAAGTGCTTTTAAAATACATATGTAACCTAAGAGCTTCCTTTTGATCTCTGCTTACCTGTTCACTTGAGGAAAACTAGAGTTTGTTTTCAGTATTGATGCAAAACTCTGAAATTTTCTTTGGTCTAGCAACAGGTAGGCTGCTGTATTTGGCAGGAATTACTTAGAGAGGTCTTTGCTGGAAGAACTAAAAATATCTCAGAGAAGTCAAATGATTTTCTCTTTTTCATTCTTTCCCGAAGGTGTTTCAGCTCTTTGCAGTAGGTGCAATCTGACAATATGCAAGTTGAAAGCAGGCTGTGTTTGCTAAAATGTTTAGCGAGTCAGTCAGTCACTGAGTTCAGTGACTGATGCACTTTGCAATTTCTCCGAAACTTATTTGTTAGTCAGTATATAAATACTGAAGTATGGTGGGAAAAATTCAGCTGTGTTTTGCCTGCTAAGTGTAGCACATATGCTTCTTTGTTAGAAGTGTTCAGAAGAGTGGGTGGCTAAAATATTTGAGTTATCCAGATTACGACGGATGGGGAGATGAGGACTGATTGCTACTTAAAGTTGGCATGAATTTCAAAGTATTAAAAGAATACAACTGAGTGAAGTGTCACATAGATTTCTATTTAAATGCTTTAAATTATTTAAAGTGGAGTGTCTAAAAGGCAGTTTTGTTTCCTCTTACCTTCAGTTTGAACGAAAGGAATAATACTAATCAGTTTTATTTTTACAGGCTAGAGTATTTTTAATTTAAGAAATTTTAATGCATTAAAACTGAAGTGTTTAGTCTGAAGGCAATGCATGAGAGCACTTGTTAGCTTGTAGAATAAGATTGTTAGCTTGTAGAATAAGATAAGAAACCATTTTTATTAAACTTAAATTCTGTAAGCATTTTATTTTTCCGGAAAATTGCTGGAAGGTGGGGAGTGAGGAAAAGATGGAACTGACGACCAATGTATTTTTGACACAGTATTTTGAGATTTGGCTCTGTGCAAGTCATTCTCTGATATCTCTGAACTGTAATCCCTAGGGGTGTCACTTCTGAGAGGGAGTTAGAGCATAGGGGAGAGCTTGGTGACTTGCGTGGGCCTGCACTCCAGCTAGTGAGCAGTTCCAGAGCTTCTTGAAGTATAGTACAGTAGTACAGAGACACAAAGTTTAGTCTCTTTTTTTTTTTCCCTTCTCCATACCACAACAAAGTGGGTTTTTTTCTTTGTGTCAACATGTTATAATAGATTATGCGATTTTATTTGGCCTTGTTATGTAAAGTTGTGTTACCCTTACACTTTGAACTGCTGGTATTGTAATCAGGCTGGCCATAGGATGCCTTAAAAAAATTAACTTTTGTGGGCTGAACTGGAGGTATAGATTGGACCATGTTGGGTAATAAAGTTTTATGTAAAAGTTTTCAATGAAATAAAAGGACTTATTTAATGTATAGTATAATTGCTACCCTTATGCAACAGCTACTATAAAAATAAGGGAGGACCTATAGGCTATACATAAAGAAAAAAAGAAGAGCAAAGAGCTGTTGTAAAGGACTGCTGTCTGTCAGAAACATGTAAGGGGGAGAATGGGATACGACAGGGGATTGAGATGCATGCTGAGAGCTGCAGATTGCCTTAAACAGAACTGCATGAAGAAGGTATCAGAAGCTTAGGTGGTAGCAAGCAGCCCAGGAAATAGGTAGCCTCTGTTTCATTTAGAGAACTGGAGATGAGGATGAATCTGGCTTCCTTTATTTCGTCTCCCTACTCTGTAGAGTTGTATGGTTTATGATTTTAGGTACTAGGGCCATAGTCAACGATCGTGCTTTGTTTTTCATTGAATGATCTATTTGCTATGGGCAGGGGAAAAGAGCTATTCCAATGGGAAGGATTATGCAATGTTTTTACCTAAGTTGCATGTATTTTACCTGGTGAACAAATGCATGGACTATGTCTTGAACTCCGATACAAATGTGTATCTTAACTTTCAGGTGAACTTTTAAACACCATTTCTTTGAGATAAAGTGTCACATACTTGTTCTCTTAAAATGGCTACTGATCAGTTCACGCTGTGTTAACATGTATCTTTCTGTATACATAGAGGATGCAAAACTGTAAATAATAGGTAGTAAATATTAACAATATTGTTAATATTCTATGCTTTTGTTTTTTCTCTTCACTCAGAATTGGATTTACAGTCATGGAGGAACATCAACAACATTTACACTGTGTGAACTGTGTCAGCCGTCGTTGTATGACCAGACCAGAGCCTGGCATTTCCTGTGATTTGATTGGCTGCCCGTTGGTTTGTGGAGCAGTTTTTCACTCATGTAAAGCTGAGGAACATCGCATGTTATGTCCACTTGAAAGAGTGCCTTGTTTGAATAGTGGCTTTGGATGTCCCTTCATAGTAGCCCGAAATAAAATTGCTGATCATCTAGAAGTTTGTCCTGCAAGTGTGGTATGTTGTACCATGGAGTGGAATAGATGGCCAGTCAGTTATGCAGACCGAAAATCTTACGAAAATCTGAGTAAAGATGTTGATGAAGTGGAGCAGCTAGATATGGCTTTAGCCCTTCAAGACCAGCGCATGTTATTAGAATCACTTAAAGTGGCAACTATGATGTCAAAAGCAGGTGATCAAATACCAGAATCCAGAGAGCAAACCTCTGTCAAATCAAGTGCCCCAGATACAGTGCATTCAAATGGTTTGATGCCTGTAGATGAAGAGTCCTATGGTGCACTTTATCAAGCTACTGTAGAAACAACGAGGAGTTTAGCTGCTGCTCTGGATATCCTGAACACTGCTACAAGGGACATTAATATGTTAAGTTCAAGACTCTGCGTTTCACCTCGTGAAATGAAAGAAGATACTGAGATTAAAGAACAAGCTTCTAATGGCATTATTCAGGATAAAAGGTCTGACCATGAATATTCAGATGAAGATAACATAGGAGCAGTTGGGGGAGTTAACTTTGATAGCCTGAGTCAAAATTCGCAAATGGAGCAAAATGGTTCTAGTGATATTTGTTATGATGCAGTGCAAAAACATGACTTAAATCTAAACCTCAGTAACTCCTCACTTTTGTGTAATGGCTTTCATGTAGAAAATGAGTGTTCAAAGGTGTTGGACCAGAATGAAGATCTTGGTGTATCTAATTCAAAACCATCCAGTGTAGCAAATGGTGAATGTACTGCATCTCATGATGATGAAGCATTAGAGTCTTGCAGCTCCTTCCCTGTAACAGGACAACTTAAAGAAGTAATATCAGCTGATCACTTAGTTAATGGCAATGTTAATCATGTACTACTTCCCCGTAATGCTAATGAAGAAGAAATTTTAGAGAGACAAGTGGAGCAAGAAAGATTGAGAAACGTAGATGCATTTTCACTTTTACGGCATCGATCATACAAATTCCTTGTTAACCACCTTTGGTCTACGCCAAAAGAAGACAAAGCTGTTGATACGTCAGATTTGGAGATAACAGAAGATCCTATGGGTCTTCAGGGGATTGATCTAATCACTGCAGCTCTGTTGTTTTGCCTGGGAGACTCTCCCGGAGGTAGGGGGATATCAGAAAGTCGCACTGTCGATGTGTATCACGTTGACTTTGGGACCCAGACATTTTCTCTCCCATCTGCTATATTGGCCACAAATACAATGGTGGGGGAAATAGCTTCAGCTTCTGCATGTGATCATGCCAACCCACAGCTCTCAAATCCAAGTCCATTCCAGACCCTTGGACTGGATTTGGTATTGGAATATGTGGCTAGATACCAAACAAAACAGCGTTCAATGTTTACATTTGTTTGTGGACAGTTGTTTAGGAGGAATGAATTTTCATCGCATTTTAAGAATGTGCATGGTGACATTCATGCTGGCCTTAATGGCTGGATGGAGCAGAGGTGTCCTTTGGCATATTATGGGTGTACATATTCTCAACGAAGGTTTTGCCCTTCAACACAAGGGGCAAAAATTATTCATGACCGCCACTTACGGTCATTTGGAGTTCAGCCTTGTATATCCACAGTATTGGTAGAACCAGCAAAAAGCTGCTTAATTGGACTACACAATGACCATCTGAGTAGTCTGCCTTTTGAGGTTCTGCAGCACATTGCTAGTTTTCTAGATGGCTTTAGTTTATGTCAGCTTTCAAGAGTGTCACGTTTAATGAGAGATGTATGTGGAAGCTTGCTTCAAGCACGTGGAATGGTGATACTGCTTTGGGAGAAGAGAAAGTACCCAGATGGAAGTTCTTCTTGGCAGATAAAAGAAAAGGTAAGTTATTTTTTTTTCTGAAGGTGAAAGGGAAGGTATTAAATTGGTCACATCTCTGACTTTTCCCTGTAATATTTTCCTTGATCGGTATTGTTATTACTGTTTTTTGATAAAATATTCCTTCAAGAAACAGATTGTCATATATAACAACAATTAGTGAAAATTGTTAGCAGGTTGGTTCAGTCTAAATGATTACTTCATGATTTTCTTTAATATCGATATTCCACGAAAGGGGGAAAATTGCCTACGAAGTTTGCTTTTCTTGCCTTTATACTGTTTACAGCAGTTTTAATTTTTGCTCATCCATTTGCCGTGATATTGAGTGCCTTAAGTCTGTAAATAATTCTTACAACCTTTGGGTGACCTTTGTATAGTACAGTTTTCACCATTCCCCATCCCCTCCACCTCCCCTATCCAGAGCTGCAGAGTATCTGCAGCAATACTTTGAATTGCAGAAGCTGATCATTTCAGAAATGGATCATTGTGACTGGTCATGCAATACTTCATCATTTAACTTCTGATTGCATCTACTTTGTAGACACAAAAAGTATTGCCTGCCTTTCTTCCCAGTGTTCAGACTTGGAATCTGAATCAGCCTGGGACTGGCTATGCAAAAATTAGCATTGTATGTTTTGTCATGTTGATTTTTAGCATGATTTATAGTAGCTGCAAAACATTGCCTGAAAGTATGACAGCACATTTAATTTCCTGCTTTGAGTTTAGGTATCTTAAAACATTTTGAGCTTAAGTGCAACTTATTTTCTAGGTCTGGCGCTTCAGTACAGCCTTCTGTACTGTGAATGAATGGAAGTTTGCTGACATTGTAAGCATGGCTGACCACTTGAAGAAATGCAGCTATAATGCTGTAGAGAGAAGAGAGGAGGCTGTTCCGCTGCCATGTATGTGTGTAACAAGAGAACTCACTAAAGAAGGACGTTCACTGCGCTCTGTTTTGAAACCAGTACTTTAAATATTGCAACCACTCCAATTGCACCTACACTCAAGCACCTGATATAACCTCGGTAATATTACGTGACACTTTATTAATGTACTAAAGATACTTTCTGGCTAAATCTACTCTGTCACTGTGTATATAAGGTTTGAAGTGACATTTATTTTTTATAATACTGTTTAGCTGGAAAGTAATGAAAGTTGCCTTAACGTTTGAAAAATTCGGAACTTGCTGGACAGGGTAGTTTTATCTAACTTATATAATTTAAGAACAAAATCCTAAGGTGTGTTTTCTGATTCACTGGTGCCCATGTTGCTGTTGACTGATAACATTTCAAAAATGGCCTCTAAATGGTATGCACATTTAGATAGGAAACACTGAATTGTAATGAGACAAAATCCTGACCAAATGTACTTTCTATATTTGGTCTATTTTTTTTAACAAATTATAATCCAAATACTTGAAAGGTAAGGAAGAATTCAAAACTTTATAGTTGATGTCTCGAACACAGCTTTTAAGTGCATCTTTTCTCATGAAATTGGTGTTCTAGTGCTCATCCTAGTTAACAGGTGATCTAGGATCAGCTTTTTTAAAAAAAATTTTTTTTTAGGAATGATCTAAGTGAACTCAGATTTACAGCAGCTTAATTTTTAGTACAACTTTCTTTTGACATGTTAACAATGATTATTTTTCTTCTGAACTATTAACAGTTATTTCACTTTTGGGAGCAAAACTTCTAGAGCTAAAAACATGGAACCTACAATGACATCGATATAAAATGTTTAAAGTGTTTTTCCTTGTCCTGCAGTTGGCTGAAGATTAAATTGCTTGAGCAGTCAGAAATTCAAAGTATGTGATGAACAGTTATGAATTTATAATGCAGTTAATGAAAGGGCTTTACTTGTTTTATGGTATTGTGAGATGTATTGTCTCCTTTTCTGTTAATTTGTCTATAAAAATGCTGCTTTTTTGAGGAGCATTTTAAATTACTGGTATGTATAGCAAATGTATCATCTTCATAAGATGAGACATGATTTGTTAATTGCATAAGGCATATCAGAAATGTATGTTCAACCACATCTGTTAAGTTAACAACTCCAATTTGCTTCCAGTCTTCCATAATAAAAGATCTTACAAAGCATTTGTGAACAGAGAATACATGCTATGAAAACGGGCCTGGTATAGCAAAACTGTAATAACTTGAACTGACTTTCCAGCTTGTTTGTATTAATGTTGGTGTCTCTAGCCTGTTGCACTTAGCAACTGTGCCACAAAGCTAAAACAGAAACAAACCAGAGCTTGGAACAAAGAAATACAGTATGTATTTCCATTATAGGAAAAAATAAGAGATTAGTAAGTAGGAGATGTTTACAAAAATGGCTAAATTTATTATTCGTAATTTCTGTACTGGACACTTGTTTATGGCTAGTCTGGCTGCAGTTCACGACTTTGGTATCTGTGCATTTCCCATTCTGGGTCCAGTCCAGCTAAACATTCACTGCCTTTTTCTATCCAGAGTGCTACAGGTGCCCAGAAAAAAACTAAATCTAGTTCTTCAGTGCCATGAGTTGAAGTTACAAGAGCTCAAACAGTTCTGCCTGGATCTTCAAATTACATTTTCTTTCCACACTTTCTCTTTTTTTGTTTGCAGAGAGGCAAGGAGTAAACCCTCTACAGAAGTTTTATTTGCAGTAATTCTTAGCTGTTACCACAGTTACATGGAAAGGAGAATCCAGATTCATGTACAAATCTGACTATACCGACTGGGTTTTAGGTAGAGATTTTAACACACATGCACACGCACACAAACACACCCGCCCACCGTTCTCTGAGTGCATTGAAATGCTTATTACCCACAAATTCTTCAGTACGAGGCAGGAGACAGACCATCAGTTCTTGTCTTGTAGCTCTAATGGCTGCTTGCTGCTGCTCTCCAGTGTTTAAAAGTAGTTGTATGACTGAAAAAGATCCTGAATGTTGAGGAGTTTATGCTTGTGTTTATGGTTAAATCTACTTTAAAACATCTGTCTTGGATTACTGGTATTTTTTAGTCAGCAATGTGGTGGTTTTGGTACTCAGCATTCTTTGTAACTACCCAGAGCCCTGATAAGTATGGTAGGCAGGCATGTGTCTTGGTCGCTTAGGAAAAGAGGGTGTCCAGTTAGAGGAACTGGTGTTGGTAGAATCTTGCTTGTAGCACAGTGCAGATCTACATCTAAAGTATCATCAATTGTTGATCTATTAAAATAAACTTTTTAAGTACTCGGTGTTCTTCTTAAGAAATAACACTATTTCTCAATACATGCACTTTTGTTTTCAAATGTAGATACAGGCTTTTTTGTTAAATTAGTTTATTTTTTATGAGAATCCAGAGCTATTAAAATATCAATGTTGTAAACAAAATCTCTGCCTTGTAAACTGCTCCAAATGCAGGAATACAATATAGTTAGGATAAAAACTTTTTTTTTT
>RSEF01000003.1:51776392-51829346 GCA_003993805.1 Himantopus leucocephalus | reverse complement strand
GTATGTTTTAGCTTGTTTTTCTGAGACAGCTACTGCTAAAACTGTCTTCATAAGCTCTTATCTGCTGAATGTACTTTCCTGAAATGAGATTTAAATTCAGTGGAGAATTCAATGCTTGCTGTAATATCAGAAAGCTGATTTAAATTCTTTCAATCAGAATGTCTGTTCAGGCATCTGATTATCTTCAGATGAGCAAAATCTAGTGGTTGTTCGCAGCACTGAGGAAAAAAATAGCATTCAGATAGCGTATATAAAAAGTTATGGCATGTAAAGCAGGGACCGTTTGAAGGATGGGATTCTCACAGTGTGACTGTTCGGCATGTGGTGTATATTGTAGCAGTAATCCAAACTGGAGAAGAAAACTTGAATGGAGAAGTAGGCTTAAAATAACAAAGGCATCCAGTCCCAGCATAGATACTCTCCTGAGGGACTGTGAAAGTGCTGGGAATTTCTGACTTGTGCATGCTGCAATGGTGTTTTACTGATGATTTATCAATCTTTCCGTGATAGCGGGAGTTACCCTGCTGCTACTTGAGTTCTAATGTGCTTTAGTTGTGCATTTCTGAATCAAATATTAGTTAAGTTGAATGAAGTCCTTTCTACTGAATGCAAGGTAGGTATTCAACGTAGGTTCTACATGCCGGTGGTGTCAGAAGCAATATTTGGTAAGAATAATAGAAAAATAAAGTCCTTTGGATACAGAGAATTCATCTGCTTGGTTTCCATCAGTATGTGCCAGAAAAAGGGAACAAAAATGTGTTAGGGAAGGCAAGGAGCAAAATAAGGAGACTGATAGCATTCACTATAGCTTGCTAATGGCCTGGTAGTCAAGAAAACATTATTAATCATCATTAGATGCATTATGAAATGTGACAGCAAAAGTCCACACCTCTGCCATTTTGACAAACCAAATTCAGTATCACGTGCAGTAGTAGGTATGCAGACTTGTTATAGCCTCAGGTAGTAGAAGAAAGTATACAAAATAAGCATGTATGATTTTAACTGCAAAAAACAGAAAAAAAGCACTAGAATTTCATGAAGTATGAATTCACATAAGGCTAGATTTGTAGAATCAGTCAGAAAAATGTGGTTTCTGCCTTGAGGATATTTCATTGGTCCGATGCTTAGTTTCATGCTAAACTGTGCTGACATTTATTTATTTAATATCATAGTATGAACTGCAGAAAAATAGTAGTATGAAAAATTGTAATGACCTTACAAAGTTATTTCAGTTTTACAGTGTCATAATGTAGTATCAAACTACAAATACAAAAAATGGAACACAAGAAATAGAGTGTAATACATGCTTTTCATTTTAGATTTGCCTTTTTTAGCCCCCTACGGTATGTTTTCAAGCATGTAACAAAAGAGCTATCTTCAAGATTATTGAGATTTAAATGAAGAGGATTCTGCTAGCAAGATGAAAGTTGGGTTGCATTAGCATTTTCACATGAACATCCCAACAAAGGGGTAGGTTGCAGAGCAAAACTAATCTGATTATGTGACTGGTTAGCAAATGAACAGTCAAGAACCTGGCATGAATATATGTTGGACTTTGTTCAGAAGTGTTAATGTTTGATCGTTACATGTTGTGTAATCTTCTGAATATTGTGTACTCTATAGTATTGTAATTATATAGTTGTGTTCCACATGTGATTCTGGAGGCCTTTGTAGCAAACAGGAAATAATGTGCCGCTTAATGAGATTTGACCCTTGGTTAAGGTAAAATATGACTGTTATGAGCTGTGGCAGCTGTTTATGAGCATCAGCTGTCTGGAGTCTCACATCATTGTGTGTGTCAAGAGAAAGGGATGAGTGGATGCCTTGTTCCCTAAGGAAGGTGGCTTTACTTCTATGCAAGAAGAGGTTTATATGGCATCTCACTGTGCACATGGTTTTTGATGTGCAGATGAGTAGGATGTTCTTGATTTAACAATGCAGTAAGACTAACTTCTCAGCAGGTGGGATTGCACACAACACAAAATTGCTTCCGTATTTTGTGATAAAACAGCTTCAGTCTAAGTGACCTGTGACTTTGACTTCAGTTAACTGGAGTTGCAACTCGTAATCATATTTTTCAGCTGACGCCCTTCTGGATAAACACAGAGGCATTTATGTTAAAGGTTAAAAAACCAACCAAACAAACCAACTAGAAGAAAAGCCCCACTCCAACAACTAGAAAAATTCTCATTGATGGATTTCTGTCCTGTTTCTATATATAAACAGTGTTCGTTAATGTTTGTTAGGGGAGTCTGGCAAGTAAATAGAAAACTCAGTTTCTATATTTTGTTCAAATGAAATCTACTGCGTATAGATAAGAAAGTTTTAATGAAAAAAAACCCAAAAACAAACCAAAATGTGTTTACAGATGATTATCAGTGTCCCCTTTTTGCTGTCCTTTTGATCTTGAAGTAAAGCTTAAATGATACCAGATTTGCTAATTTTACCATCCAGATGTCTTTTATTCTCTTGGACTAATTCAAGTATGTAAATAGCTGAAAAAAATCTCAGGGCTTTTATAGGTGTTTAATGGGCTGAGACAGTTTCAAGTACAAGATTCTACCATTGATCTTTGTCATGACTGTAGGGGGTCTTTGCTAAGATTCTGGTAGTTACTGTATACCTCAGATGCAATGACATGATCTTTTCAACCCTGTATTGAAGGTCAGGGAGAAGGGCTATTCTCATATATAGCTACAGTCCTCCGTACCATCTTGAAACTCTTCAGCTTTCTAGGAGCCATGTTGAACCTACAAGAGTCTCACTTCATGCCAGTGCTTATCTATTTTATATTCCGCACTTCATGTCTTTTTTGTTTCAAGTACTTTCCAGGTTTCGTAGGAAAAACTGCTTTTATACATAGCAGGGAAGTTGACACAAAAAACCTCAGAGTCTGCTCGAGTGTTTACATTTCAAGTAATTTGGAACATGTGCCAGATGGGTATCACAAACTAATGTTAACCAATATCAAAATAATTATCTTTTCCATCCGAGGTGGGGCAAATCTCTGGATCATTAAATTTGTTTCTGATCATCTGATTAGCACACCTGAAGAAAGTCTGTTTTTTCAAGGTGGTAGAGGGAAGAGGCAGATTGTAACAAAAAAAAAAAAAAAATTATGTCATTCTGGCTGAGGCAATGAAAACCCCTGTTATTTTTAGAACTTCCTGGAGTCCTGCTCCTCAGTTTAATCCCTGAGAAGTTCTGTGGGTACTCCTTAAACTCATCTCCTTTGGAAAGCGAGTCATGGCAGGTGAACTCATAAGAGTTAAGCACACCTGCTCTCCTCCAAAATAATTACAAGCAGGCAAAAGACTAGAAACTTGGTCTACCTCAGTTAAGTTGAAAAGTTTCTCTTCAGTGCTTAGGTATGACACAGTCCCTGTGATTCTTGGTTATTGCTTGTGGTCTGAGAATGGGAAGCTCTCCGAAGTTTAGTGAAAGGGTACTTAGTAGCCCTTTACGCACCAGTAAGGGCCATTCTGTGTTTTTGCAGTCATCACAGGAAAATTTACTCAAGGATTTAGCATGCTGCTTTCTGCTTGCAAACTCTGTTCATTATCATCAGGTTAATATGATCTTGTCTCTTCACAAGGACATTTTTTGAGTGGGTGACCACCTGCCTCCTGTTGAAGCTAATAACCTTTTTGGTGGCTATAATTTCCACTGAATGATTTTACAAAATTCAGGCTTTATGGCAGATTATGCCAGGTACCTTCCCGCCCCCAAGCAGATGTTGCCCAGTGTGCATACTTATAATTCTTCCCTGGGATATTGTCTTGCTGCCACTGAAATCGAGTTGACTCTACCTGACTCACCCTAAGGTATGTGCATCCAAGATGGAGGCCTTCCTCGTTGAGGATGTAAAGCATACTTTATCTTGAACAGGACTGTGCTGGATTTATGTGCCAAGGGTTTGGTAGCAGGGGGGAAGGGGAGAGCCTCTGTGAGAAGGGACTAGAGGCTGCCCCATGCTGAACACAGTTGGTTCTAGATGGCTCTGCAATGGACCCACCACTGGCCAAAGCTAAGGCCATCAATGAAGCTGGTGGTGCCTCTGTGAAAACATATTTAAGAAAGGGTAAAAAACACTGTGCAGCAGCTGTGAGAGAAGAGTGACAAAAATGTGAGAGAAACAGCCCTGCAGACACCAAAGGTCAGTGAAGAAGGAGAGGGAGGAGGTGCTCCAGGTGCTGGATCAGAGATTCCCTTGCAACCTGTGGAGAAGACCATGGTGACTCAGGTTGCCCCTCTGCAGCCCATGGAGGACCACACAGGAGCAGGTTATCAACTCTGCAGCCCATGAAGGACCCCTTGTCAGAGCAGGTGACCTTGAGGGAAGCTGCAGCCCACGGAAAGGAGCCCATGCAGGAGCAGGTTTTCTGGCAGGATCTGTGACCCTGTGGGAGGATCATGCTGGAGCAGTCCATTCCTGAAGGACTGTACCCCATGGAAAGGACTCTGCAGGAGCAGGTCTTAAAGAACTGCAGCCCATGGGAAGGACTCATGTTGGAGCAGCTTGTGAAGGACAGTATTCCATGGGAGGGATCCTGCTCTGGAGCAGGGGAAAAGTGCAAGGAGGAAGGAGCAGCAGGAAGGAGCTGTTATCAACTGACCGCAAGCCCCATTCTCCACCCCGCTGTGCTGTGTGTAGGGGAAAGGAGGTCAGAGAGACAGGAGTGAAGGAGTGAAGTTGGGCCTGGGAAGAGGAGTGGGCTAGGGGTAAAGGTGTCTTTAGTTTCGTCTTTGTTTCTCACCATCCTACTCTATTTTTAAATGGCAATAAATTTAATTTTCCCCAAGTCAATTCTTTTTTACCTGTGACAGTAATTGGTGAGCAATCTCCCTGTCCTTATCTCAACCCACAAGCTCTTCCATCTTATTTTCTCCCCATCCTGTTGAAGAGGGGGAGTGAAAGAGTGGCTGGGTGGGTGGCAGCCAGCCAAAATCAAACCAAGGACAAAACCCATTAGAAAGCACTTCACTTTCACTTTTGTTTGTCTTTGTGGCAATTTGTTTCTCAGGTATGATTGTCTCCACTCAAAAGGAGAAATCACATGTGTGTAGAAAAAGGACTATTCTGTAGTCACTGGAAGGCTACTTGAGATGTATCGTCCATATGTGTGTTTACGCCATTTCCAATGGGTCCTGGAAGCTGGAACATGTAAGGGCTTGGGAGGCTGAGATACAAGGCTTACTGTGTTGATTTGCACCGTATATGAGACGATGGGGTCCTGTGACTCAGCAAGATAGGTGAGCACCACCTCCACTACATGTGAAAGGGAAGGGCCTGACCATGTCAGAGAACCACAGCATGGTAGGGGTCGGAAGAGACCTCTGGAGATCATCTAGTCCAACCCCCCTGCCAAAGCAGGTTCACCTACAGCAGGTTGGACAGGAATGCATCCAGGCAGGTTTTGAGTATCTCCAGAGAAGGAGTCTCCACAAACTCTCTGGGCAGCCTGTTCCAGTGCTGTCACCCTCAATATAAGGGAAGTTTTTCCTCATGTTTAGATGAAATTTCCTGTGTTCCAGTTTGTGCCCATTGCCCCTTGTCCTGTCGCTGGGCACCACTGAAAAGAATCTGGCCCCATCCTCTTGACACCCGCCCTTTAGATATTTATAAGCATTGATGAGATCCCTTCTCAGTCTTCTCTTCTCTAGGCCAAACAGGCCCAGGTCTCTCAGCCTTTCCTCATAATAGAGGATGATGTCATGAGGGTCCTAGCTCAGACTAAAAAGTACTTGGTTTTAAATTATTGAATGCATATGTACTTGTAGTATGAATTAGCAACAATAGCACCACTCAAAAGATTTCACTTCTTAAGAACCGACTTTCTTCTTTCCTCTTACTCAAGTGGTTGAACGGTTTTGACTCAGGGTTTTGATCCAGAGTAGGTGTTGAAGCCTTAATTAGATTTGTCATCAGGGTTGCAGTGTTAATGATGGAGTAAAGTGGGTTGTGTAGTTTAATGCTACTCAGCAATATCATTCAACTGGAAAACTGTAATGCTGTTTTGCAGAAAAAAAATAGGTTTTTATCTATATTTTCCTTCTGCTTTGGAATGAAACACGAACTTTTTAGTATGGTTTATGTCAAGAAAGCAAGCAAGGTACAGATGTTCAGAGTAACAGCTGAATGGTTAGGGCATTTCTTATGTGGAAGATCTGTTTTGTCTTGGTCTCCAAATCAAGCAGAGAAGGAACATTCAATAATAAGGTGCTGTTTCTCACATCATAATCTCTGTGAGAGCTGCTGCTAAGTTCTCTCTAGCTTTCAGCTTTCTCTCCTCACAGAATGAATGATGGTAAATTATTCCACTACATTAAATAGTCCCAGAATAATACACAAGAAACCTGTATGAAATAGTTACCTTGTATATAGGTGTGTTAAACACGGTTGGACAGAATGTCCATAGGTGAAATAAAATGTCAGTAAGAAATCTTCAAAATAGGTGGACAAGATGTGATAATTTATGCTTTGACAATTAGTCAAGATAAATTGCAACCGGTCTTGAATTTTGCTCTGACCACAGGTATGCTCTCAGCAAAAGTGGGTTTGAGAAGTGCTGCTCTGGAGAGAGTTAGGGCACAGCCTGCCTTTGGCATATTCTGTTTGAACTTTAAGCCACTCAATTGACAGGAGTTGGATGAACAACATAGTGTTAATTATGGTAGTTACTGAGAACAACACTCAATGGAAGGGTTGAGTATTCCCTGGCAGTTGTGGCGACCTAACAGAGTTTGGGGAAAAGTTAACAAGCGGCCAACTGAAGCGTGCTGTGCTGCTCTGGGTCTTGAGCGAGTACCCGATGGTTATGTGACGATCGTATGAGAATGTTTTTCTACAAAGTTTGATGCAGCGTATCAGGTCAGAGTGACTACTCGCATCCATGGAGGTAAAATTTTAGAGTTGTGCTCAAGCTAAAAGTAACCTGAGCAGAGGCTGAAGAAATCACGGAGGGCGTTACCATCATGATCTGGGGACTCGCCCACGATAAGGCAGTTACCTGCTCCCAGACACGTGACCATGTAGCTTGTAATTGCAAGCTGCTGCAGTACCATTCATCAGCTGAGACATCATGGTAGTGTTAGCAGGCGTGTTACACTTTGCAGCTGGAGCAGACTGAGAGAACTTACCCAGTCAGTTACCACAACTCAGCTAATGACACATTACTCCACAAATAATTTGATTGAGGAATTGCCATGGGGTATGCTAGGAGCCAAAATTTAGCCTGTGCCGTCAGCGATCCCATCACTGCCAAATGCACTCTTCCAGCAGATTTACTGTCACTTCTGTTTCCCTCTGTGGCATTAAGTGCTAGTCTATTGGTTTTTTACATCCGTGTAAGTGGGATTAACAATAGAAGTAATGTGGGGTTTTTTTTTTTTCAAAACATTGTTTGACACAGATAGTAGAGACCTTTAAAGTTGCTGTTAGGCTTCAAAGGGGATGTTCAGACAAACTCATCCATAATGCAACTTGGGTGAGGAAAAAAACACCACTTTTTATTTATTGCTCCCTATGGATCATATAGATGTAATCTCACTGAAATGAAGTGAGATGCTAAAGCTATGACTACTCTGTGGAATTCATGCGGGGTTCATTTTATGCTTAGTTAGATCAATATATCAAACGTGTCGGTTTCTATTTCCTTCAATTTATGCGGGTAGTAATGTTTGAACAAAGATGTACTACAGCAAAACAAGTATTAGTAAATACAGAATAATAAATGTAATACAAAACCACTCATTCTCTAGTGGTATGGACAGAAGCCTTAACAGAACTTGTTTGCTTAGGAAAGACTGCCAGCAACTTGTTTATCTGACTTACAAGCACTGGAGTGAAAAGTGATGCCAGCTGGATTTGTTATGTAAATACAATTTCTAACAGATTTTTGAGTATTTTTGGTCTCAGTAGAACAGTCTTAAGTTTGTTATCTACAGGGATATACGTGTTGTACATGTTAATGTTCTGGCATATGATAACACTATTATTAAATTTACATAAAAGAGGTGTTTGTGGGGAAATGAGTGGATTCCGTTGACTTCCATGCAATTTTCAGACTGTTCTAATCCAGGTCATCCTGGTTGCTGCTTAAAATATGTCTCAATTCTGGAACAAAGTACTAGTTCTGCAAGTCTGAAATAAGCTCTTCTAGGTGATTATGTGCAATTCATCCATCAGTCTAGTCAGCTGCCAAGTTAACAGTTCTGTAGCTTTCCCTTTTATAGTTCTCTGGTTGATGACATGTCCCTAAAGAAAAAGTTGTTATATTTGCAATCATTTCTGAAAGGCAGAGAAGAATGGCAATGTTCAAAAAAATTTATGTAACGTCCAAATCAGTAGCTGAAGTTTAATTAGCCCCTTTAAATTTTGAGCTGATTGTATGTGAACTTTAATGAAATCCATAGAGCTTTGCAAAAAGCATGGCTGAGAGCAGCAGCAGAAGAATGATTAGCTGCTCTTGAAGTCTATGTAGTCCAGACAGTGAACAGTTTCTTTGCACTATTCCCTTTTTTCTTAATTTCTGTTATTTTCCTTGCACTGTTCTAAAAATAACATCCCACTGCTGTCCCCAGTGAGACTCCTAATTTGCAGTCATGCTAGCCTAAATTACCTATGTAAAAGACCATTATTTAATAGTTTTATAAACAGCAATTAATTTTATTTTCATATAGTCTTAAGTTGAAACTTGCACCAATGTTAAATACCCAAATGTAAAATGAAAGGTATATTTCCAGAGGGACTTAATCCTTTATGTGCTGATAAAATCAATAGAGGGTACTGGTTTATCTGTTACCTCTAATAATTAAAGTCTTAGCTTTAGGCTTCCAAATCTGCATGCTTTTGCTAGAGCCACTTTGAATCTTTCTACTGGTAAGAGAAGGCACTACCAGTCAGTTTTTTGCATTTTACGCTTCTTAAATATGAAGAAAGAAACACCTGCCTTCTAAGGTTTAGTGTTTAAAAATGTCAGAGAACCTCATTTGGTAAGACAGATTGGCTTAACTTTCCCTACAAACACATGGAGAGAAGAATGATATGAATACTGATTTGTGCGCTCTCCTTAAAAATATTATAAGGAGAAGCATTAGAAGATTAATCTAATTTAGTTGTTTCAACAGAATACACCACCTTGGCTCAGTTACTTTTCCAGGCAAACAATGGTGGGCTCAACTTCTGCAGTATTAAGCCTAAAAAGATGTAAGTCCCATGCTTGTTCAGTATGGGATCTTTCTGGAATAAAATAATACTGACGTTGTTGTCCTTCCGACGGTTGTTGTGTATGAACGCAGATAGGTCTGTGATTGCCATCGCACCTGCAGCGCTTGGATTTGAGCATCCTGTAGCATGGATTATTCAACTAGTCACACGTGGCAACAGGCATGATATTTTTTTAAAGGTATTGACATTGCTAACTTTGCCAGACTGTTTACTGCCATCCCACAGCAGAATGGTAGATACAGACAAACAAGTATTTGTAGATAGTTACTAAGGGAACATGCAGATCAACATGCAAATATTGAATGTGCCTTTCGTGTGCATAATCACTTAGAAAAAAGAAGTGTTGAAGAAAGCAGCCAATTATTTTAGCTTCTTTATTTATACATTGATAGAATCTATGTAGTTTGAAAGAAATGGGTGTATAGCTGAAAATGAGGTAATTCAGACAGCAAAGATAAAATAAATGATCTGTTACACTTGGAACGCACAGTCAGTACCTCACTCGATATACTGTTCCTGGTGAGGAAAAACTATGAAATAGCACCACTCATATTCACTAGGTCAGGACTGATACGCTCAGAAGTTCTGATTATGGAAGCAACAGATTGAGTTACCGCATCTAGATATTTTTGAAATGCTGAAGGATACGGTTTATTTTGTGTGCCATTTAATGCAATCAGGGTAGTGAATGTTTACAATATCAGCGGTATCGTTGATCAATAAGGTAAAAAAAGTCACTTTATCTGCATGTTCATGCTTGCAGCAGAACTGAAAATGCAGAGCTCAACTGTTGCTTTCAGTTTAAGTCATTTGGAATGTGGATGCTTACAGAGGAAATCCAGTAACTGCTCATCAAGTGCTTCACTGTGCGGCCCCTGTCAATCCAGACTGGCCATCACGCCAGTCCAATAGCTCTATTCCCTTTCCCTTTTCCTCCTTAAAAATGTTTTAACTACTGGGATAGCTGTAATCAGTAATAAATTAAAAATACTCATAAATGTATGCAGTGTAAGGAACTTTTTTAAACAAGATTAAGCTCTTGAGAGCTTGTAACACAATATTCCACTACATGCTTTTATTAAAGAACTACTACACGCTACAAAGAATGGTTGGTTGGCTGGCAGGAACTTGGAGAGAGCTTGGAGTTTGCATGGGACTAGTTCCATGCGAACTAGTTCCAGCAATTCATATAGAAAAGTATTTTTAAAAACTCCCTTTCATTGTTTCATGGGTAGGAACTTGAAAAGCGAGAGATCAGATCAGAATTTATTCTACAAGTTTCCCAGACAAGGAATTTGCTATGAAGCAAGAAATAATTCTGATAATGTAAGAAAATAATTCCACTTACCTGGAATTTGAGGTCATGAGTGACATACTAAACAACTATTCAAATTTGGCCAAATTAGTGCCTATTACTACTCTGTGAATCTATAAATTTTATATTTAGGTTTATCTCAGAATAGGAAAGGCTTTTGGCAACGAATTTCTTATAGCACTAAGCCTTCCGTAATGATCTTAGTTTGAGAATATTGTGCCTACGTTAAGTGTGCAGATGATTTAATGTATACAAGTGAAGCAAGAAGGAATCTAAGTAGGACAAATTAGGTCTAGGTGCTATTTTTCAGTAAACTTAAAACCACTTGGCAGGGGGGAGAAGACATAAGATATTTCAGACAGCTTGTATAATTTTATTTTCATGCAGTAAGGAGAACAAAGTACTAAGAAAGGTGATAGTGTAATTTGAAAATGGAAGCGTGCTCATAGCTGTTCAAGACAATGTAGTGAGTACATGTAATACAAGTGTAACTCTACAAGGAGACTCTTCATGTACTTAGAATGGAGTACATATTCATTTACTTCAAAGGCTATTGTAATATTCATTAACACGACTGATCCATCTTTGGGCTCATCTCCAAACTCTGTTATTCCTTCAAAACAGGTGAAGAAAAAACCAAGAAGTGGTCAGCTGGTGACTTACGGGCCAGGTACAGCTCTTGAGTAGCCAGCTGTGGCTTCCGTGTTGGGATTACCTTGAGGGACTGGCTGTGCTAAGGGAAAGGCATCTGTGGGAGAACTCGAGCTCAAGTGGAAACGGGTCACTATGGTACACAGCAACATACACGCACCAAATTAAGTAGTAGGAGTCCCCTGCCTATGATCTAGTCTCCCAAGTATGTCATACACATCTTCTAGCTCTTGGCTGCAAGCTGTTGCCGTGACCTGTGGAAGGTTGCTAAGTTGCAGGCTGTTTACACACACTCATTCTAGACTGCAATTCCTGTTTTCAAGGGTTTCTTTATGGCTGGATGAAAATAGTGGTTGTTCCTCAGCAAGGAGTGTCAGGTAAGCAAATTCAGTGAAGCTTGCTAAATCAGCTGAAATAAAGTTTCTTTGAAAGAGAGACAAGAAACGTACAGTTGAAAAATTGGTAAATACATGAAAACAAGAAGATGAGGAAGCAGCAGTGATGTATTGGATTGGTACAGTGATACACCAACAGATTCATAGGAGGAAGGAAGATAACGGAGTAGATACTGGAGATCCCTGTACACTATTACCTACTTGAGCTTTAAATCTACTTCTTTATTAGATTTGGCTGATGATACAACCTATTCTTATTTTTGTGTGTGGTGGGACTGTCAGGTAGGAAGCAGGGTGGTTTCTGGATTATTTTTTTCCTTTCTGCTGCCACTTTACCTAGACCTTAAAGATAATTTGTTGATCTAAAGCTAACTTCTGGATTTTTTTGATCCAGTTTCAGTCTAAGAAAAAGGCTTTAACTTGTTATTATTTTTTAATATAATTGGAGAAAGAAATTGATTGGTAAGGCCAGTCACCAGTAAGTTGGGTTTCTTGTATTATGAGGAGCATATAATAACCATTGAGAATTGTATACTTACATAAATAATCATCTCTCTGCATTTCATCCTCTGTTCCCTTTTTTGTTACATGGACCATGACTTTAGGGATAGCATCCCTCAGTCTGTGTTTGCTTACTTTTTCTTTTTAAACAGTAAAAGGAACAAAGCTGTTTAATTATCATACAATGAAACAATTCTAATTTCCTCAAAACCTAGTCAGAAGACTTTTCTGCAGGAGTTCCATTTTTTTTAACGCTGTTCCAGTCAGCTTTAGAGCTAGAAATGTACTGCTTCAGAGCATATTGAGAAGAAACTTCTGTCCTTTAACTTTCCCATGGTTGCTTCACAAACTAACAAGTGCATTCTCTCACCTTTTACACAACAGCAACTGGATTTTTAATGTTCCCAAATTCAAGATCAATAATTTAGTCATTTATATTCTGACAATAGCAAATTATGCATGACTTATAATACTTAAGTAATGCTATAATCTTGAAGACTATGCCAAATGTTTTGCCCTCTAATGCTGTGTGTGACTTTCTGGAGTATTGTTGGTCATACACAAAACAATTGCAAGAAATAAGTTTGAATAATGAAAACTAAACAGTAGCTTTTTCTTAAAATGGTCACAGGAGTATAATATACAGAAACTTTCTATCAACCAATTATTTGTTGAGGGTCCTAAGAACACTGAGACCATGCTCAGTTACAGAGGGTGCATTAGACTGGAGCACAGTTACTAGGGTCTGTGTGCATCTGCTTTTGAAAGTGCAAGTCTCCACAAAAAAAAGGCACTTTCTTCTACTTAAAAAATCATCTGTCATATTGCACATCAATTTTGGGTCAGATTGCACTCTCCTAACTAATGGAATGAAGTTCTGGTATTCCATACAGTCACAAGTGTTTGGTTTTATACTGTGCCTTGTTTCAAAAGGGCTGAAAGACCTTCAATAGGGCTGAAAGAGTGGGTATTTTAATAAGAAAATTGACATACCATTGGTGGCAAAAGGCTGTTTCACACAATGTACCTTATAATGAGTTGGCATTGTAACCATTTACTGTTACATACTATTTTTTCTCTCAAGAAGCTCAAGGTACTTCACAACCATCAAATCTTTCCTATGGGAGTTTACACAGGCCCTACTAGTCAATCCTTGGCCTCTCTTCTGTCCCTTTGTGCCAGGCAGAAGAGCCACGTTGCTGTCAGGGCTACCAGAACTCCGGGTTTGCTTGGGGACACATTGGTCTGGTGCAGACGTTCCACAGATATGAGGCTGGCCTGGGGTGTCCCTCCAAGAACTGTGTGGGTCACTGTGCTTGAAGCAGGAGAGAAGCTGTGTGCTGGACTCGTCTGTGATATTTGTTGGTACCTGGGCATTGATGAGGCTGATAGGGCACGCTGAAAAGGCCCTCTGCTGAAGTATGTTGGGACTTTCTCCAGCTCCCAAGACATCTGAGGCTGGGGAGGATGCAGATTTTGAAAAAACAAACCTACTGGAACAGTTATTCCTGTATCTGTTCCTGTAATGTTTACTGTAATGTTATTGTGTATTTATGCTGCCTAGTTACTTCTAAAAATAACAAACTATTTTTTTTAATTAAGGAAATATGCTATACCAAACCCCATGCAAAAGTGAAAATAATGTCCTATAGTGTCCTACCTATTTTACAATGTAATTCTCCAACACAATTCCTAAAATGGTCAGTCATGCCAGAACTTCTGTAGCTTAGTCTGCATAAAAGGCTGCTACTAGCACGAAGCAGCTGAAACAGTTCATGCACTTACCACTGCTCTGACACAACACCTAAAACTAAAAAATGATAAAAGCAGTGCGTATCTGGTAGCAGGTTCTTAAATTCCTTAGTCTTCTTTCAGTCTTCAGACTATAAAGGCAAAATCTCAGCTTTTCTTTTCTTGGCTGCTGTACTGTCAAATTGGAACAAACAGTGAAAGTGTTAGTTTGTACTTCTATCATGATTATCAGAAGGACAGTTAGACTTCAATTAGAAGCTTTGGATCCATAGATCACTGATTAGTTTAGATTATTAATCAACCGAATCATTTTCACTTAAACCAATTGTCTTAAATTCTTTGCATTAGGCTAGTTATTTTTATCTTTAGTTCAATCTCTTTGAAGAAACATAGGCTGTCTAAATTTTTCAGCAACAAACATTTTACTTAAATCACTAATACATCTAAATCAGCTTACCATATAATATAAATGTTTTCCCTTTTACAAGCAAGACTGTACAGTGTGCTGCCTTTCTCTTTTCTATAATTAGCACAAACATTTGGAAATTGCAGTAACACTTTCTCCGTATCTTTACAAGAAAGAAAATGACCTAAAAAGGGAAGAAAGGCTAGTCTAGGAAGGAGCACAGCTAATCTAAACATCACCCACAACTTGCAATCAGGGACACACCGCCACCCCCCCGCTGCCTTCTCCAACCAGATCCTTTCAAAATTTGTGTTTTGTTTTTGTTTTTCAAACGCTGTCTTCACTACAGATTTCCCTACTTGGAAATATTATCGTTTGAGATCACTGTACAGCAACAACAGATAAAGCTGTGCCAAGCAGCAAACTGGCCCATGGTGTCAAAGTTTGTAATCGGTAAAGAACACATACACTACAGACTCTGGCTACCCCGACATGGAATTACTAAGTTCATCTGTCATTTTAGCAGTGCTCACATTGTTCAGATAGCTGTGTGCTATTTCCATACCTAGTAGACACTTTTTGAATAAGAAAAGCGTGAAGAAAAATATGACTTTGCACTTAGAAAACAGAATTTCGGACTGCTGTATACTGTCAAACTTCTTGATTAGTGTCTTTATTATAATTTCAGTCAGTAATACTTCGTCCAAGTTTCCTGAATGTAACAAATGGTTCAAAACTGAGTTCACAAAAATACCAGAACAATTTTATGCCAGGAAGAGACAGTACAAGAAACTAGACGGACTTCTGTAGCCTAAGAAAAACATAAACGTATCTTTCCTGACTGGTTAATCAATCAGAGCAACGGGATTTGTATGAACACACAATTTCAGCATTAGTATTTCAGTGGGGCCCTATGTAGAAAGTTAGATTCATGATTCTGCAAAAGTTTAGTGCACAGCAACAGAAAATGCCTTTAAACATGTTTTACGTGTATGTAAATACAACCACAGCTCCAATTTCTGGACATTCAAACTTTTCCTAGAACCCTTTTAACTACAGCAATTAGGCAGAAACTGAAGATTTAACTGTTGATGTTAAGTTGGTACACAGCCTCAGTGATTCCTCCTGTGAAATCTCCACCACCTGCACAAATTTTGGATAATAAACTGGACATAAAGGCTAATTAGCTGGAAATTACATAAGGCTAGACCTATCAGTGCAATTTAGGAGAAATTCCACAAAGCAACTGATTCTTGCAAAGACTGTGATCTCTAGAGCCCCTTCTTGGATACTAATGCTGTGGAAAAATAATCTTTTTCATACAATTCTCCCCATTTTGTCAGTTAGAAACACTGTCAGCACTGACAAACACCTGGGATGGCACCAGCGACAGTAAACTGAAGGCTTTAAAATAAATTTGGCACTAAGCATCACTGTGTTGCCAGCTAGATTCAAGGTAGATCGAGGCTTCCGCTCAGTAGATGCTGTAGGTTAAGTATATTGCTAGATCCTAAACAGCTGTTAAGGAGACAAAGGCACAATGTTTATTATTACAATTCAGAAACACCACTAAGATGGTACCTCTTTCCCACAGGAATGAACAGTTAACAATAGTTTCTGGGACAGTTAAAAGCAACTTGATTATTAGGGTTTTGGCCCCTTTCAGCCAAAGCTTTTTGATGGGACCTGTAAGGCTTGCCAAGTCGGAATGAGGACTTAATGTATGAAAAAAAAAAAAGGAAACAGTCATGTTTAATTTTGTGGCTGTAAAAGATGACTGGATTATAAGGAAGGCTTTTAGGTTTGAGAATAGTGTTGAGGACTGCAGGGGAAGAGCACTGGTCAGGCAGTACTAGGATAAGGGGTCATTTTGGCAGAGGAAACTAGTTCATTAATTCCTGAGGAGACTTAGGTGACACTTAAAAATAAATTTAGGGTTATGGCAATGGCCCAACAGTGACCCTTCAGATCGTGCAATCCCAAACAATAAGAGCAAATGTAACACCCTCCCACCCCCCTCGCCTTTAGCTAAAATTCCAGCTTAGAGATGACAAATCCATAGACTGTGACAATCTAGCAATGGAAAAAAACCCAAGTGTGCCTTTGCTTCTGAGCTTAAACCCAAACCTTATGGTACCTGTAGCTCACCAGTCTCAGATCTAATGAGAATCCATTTTATCCTGTCTACAGCCCTCACTCAGTGCACAACATGGTAGTATTGATCAATAAAAACCGCTCTTCTATTCCCACTATCCCCAAGCCAATCTCCAGTTCTAGTTTTTATCCCAGCAATAAATCCAGTTTTTCAGCCTTTCTAGTTTGATCTCTCAATGGTAACCCTAATCTAAACTAGGGGTTTTGAGGAAAGAGGAGGAAGTCGAGCTCATCACTTTCTGTCATCTTTAACCTTAATCTAACACCCAATATTGACAGACACAAAATGGATTAAGGCAGAACCTGGAGAAGAAATGGACTGAATAATTTTTAAAGCTAGTATATGGCACATCAGAGCCTAAAGAACAATTTTTTTATTGTTCCACATGGCTTACAGGTCAAAGATGAGGACTTGGTACTTACAGGCACAAAGAAGTTAAGGTTTGTCTAAAGGTACGCGTGTTGCTGGTTTTTCTTTACATTGAGGCTTAAACAACAGCCAGGAACTAATCAGTGAGATGTATTGTTGGCTCCTGCAATTTCTTAACTGGACTGTGACTGGAATGAACAGAAACGTATGGTTTTACGTAGACACAAGATGCTGGGGTGCTTTTAGGGCTTCTGTCAAGCTTCAACTTTGGGATAAAATTCCTGAGTTCAGGATAAAATCCCAAAGTTCACTGTTACATTCTGTATTGGCCACAACACTAAAATGAAGGTGTATGGTAAAGCGGTAGATATTGGAAAGACAATTAGGAGACAGGTTACGGGTAACTCGCCTGTAAGGTTGAGCAAAAGCAAAGATGAAAGTGTAATGCTTTGTTCCACAAAAGCAGCAGTGGTAGATCGAGGGCTGCTGCCAGCAGAAATGCATGGAGGACAGCCAGAACTCCCCTAGCTTTGGTTGTCTGCAGCAGCGGTGGCGTATCACTTACACAAATTCAATGAGGATCAGTGAAAATGAGCTAAAGCACTCTTAAAAATAAATTTGGCAGTACATACACTTCGGCGTGTCATCACCCCTGAACGCAGGAAGCAAGCAGCCGTCTTTTGAGGCAGGATTTCTTTTGACTCACTGAAAGGCCTTCATCCTGTTCCCAGAACTTGACCTAAATAAAATTACCACTCCTCTGTTTCTGTCCTTAAGCGCTTCTGAAACGGGTGTCTTCAGACAAGGGCTGCCCTATGAACGGTTGGACTGCACCCTCAGCCCCAGCCAATCTTCGCACGCCCCGAACATTGCTACATGGAGGACTCGCCAAACCACAGCCAGGAGGGCAACACAGCACGCACGCACGCACGCGGGAGCTACGGAATTTTTTTAAAAAGGTTTCTAACCTCCCCCCACGCCCCCAATATTTCAGATTTCTGGACTCGCCACGCCGGGCTGCCTGTCTGCACAGACGAGACAAACTTTGTGGACGCTTTAAGTGTTATTTGAGGATAAGCCTTGTTTGAAATGCTGCACGCACGGCTCTTATTTAATGATGGGTTTGCTGCGCTAAATTAAGCCCGGGCGCTCAGGAGGAACTGCGGTACCCTCAATTAACGATGTAATAACACTCACTTGCTGCGGTCACTGTACAGAACGTGTGTGGCCTTTGCCAACCCAGACACCGACTGCGCACCCGCAGGGATAACTCCCCGTTCCAGTCCTAATTTTGGGAGGCCGCCCCGGGGTCGGTACCGTTTTAAGTCCCAACCGGAATTCTGGAAGTCCCCTCAGCCACGCGCGTGCGGGTAAACAGTAAACAAACACCCAAACAAACAAACAAAACCAACCAAAACCTCACCCCATACCGGGCAAAGGCCCGACGCAGCGCGTCGCTGCCTGCCCGCCCCCGGGCCCGGCCGCTACCGCCCCGCCCCGACAACCGGGGGCCGGCGGCGGCCCGGGCGCGGCCTCCAGCCCCGGCCGGCAGCGGAGGCCATGCGCGGCCCCCTAGCGGCGGGGCGGCCTAAAGGAGGAGGCTCTCCTCGGGCGGAGGCCGGCGCTCGCCATGCTGTTCCGTTTCGGCTTGGTGGTGCCGGGCCGGATGACGGAGGGCGGCGGGGCGCTGCTGCTGGCCGGTTCGCGGCCGGAGCTGGGTCAGTGGGACCCGCAGCGCGCCGTGCCCATGAAGCCGGCGCGGCCGACCGCCCCGGTGCCGGCCCAGGAGCCGGCGCTGTGGCTGGCGGAGGTGGTGCTGCCGGACGAGGACGCCTCCAGCCCTTTCTGGTACAAGTTCCTCCGGCGGCGGGGCGGGGACCTCCTCTGGGAAGGTAACGGACGGGCCGCGCCGCCCCTTCGCGGCCCCCGGGGCCGGTCTGCCCGCCTGGGTGGGCTGCGGTGTGGGCTGGTGGGAGCGGGCCGGGCCCGGCGCCGCCCGCCCGGCCCTCAGTCGGGTGCCGGGTCGGCCCGGGGTCGGCGGCGGTGCGGAGGCAGAGCAGCGGCGGGAGCTCTTCTCCTTGAGGGATCGGTCGCCGTGCTGGCGGCTCCGCCTCTTCCCGGTGCCCCGGGAGGGGCCTCCCCGCCAAACGGGCCGTACCCTGAACGCGGTGCTGCCGGGTGGCGGCCTCGGCGGTACCGGGAAGGCCTGAGCGAGGCCTGCGGGTAGAGCCTCCCAGGCTGTCGCGACAGGACGTGGGCAGTCGCCAACAAAAAAGCATTTTTTTTTTAACCGTGTGAGGGAGGAGGGTGACTGCAGAAGGAAGCTGGTCGTCTGGCTTGGTAAAAGTTCTTTGAAAGAGTTTCATTATTTTTTTTTTTTCTTGCTTTAGGCATCTGTTGTACCTGATGTTTTGTTTTCTCTCTTTCCCTGGAAGTAAAGAACTCAGAATTTTCTACTTGTGTGTTAAGGTGTGATTTGTTACCTTATTTCAGTAAGCTGAAATGTCATGATGGCATTTTCAGGCTGGTAAATTTTACCATTGTAATTGCTGAAAAAACCAATAGGGAAAAGTTCTACCACAGCTTTTCCAGTCTTCTTACTGTTTCGGTAGTACTTCACTGTGATTTTCTCCTGTTCTGTGTTGTCAAATATTGAATAACTTTAGTCAGTTTCCATGTGCTGTTCTAGTATGTTTAATTTCAGTATCTTAAATAAAAGAGAACCTTCATGCAACTGTATGCTGAGTCAAACAAAGCTCTAAATATACCTCTTGTCACTGAGGACTGGATCGAGCTTGGTGAAAGGAAGACGGATGACTAGGTAGTTTGTGAGCGTTTTTTTTAACTTAGAAAATAGTTTTATAATCCATATACCAAAATAACACATTGTAAAGCAGTTGCTCTTCACTCATTTTAAGAATACATATCACCCTTTAAAACTGCCATTCTGTTGTATAGACTGGAACATGCATGTTGTCATAACTGCTGCATTTGTTTTTTCTTCTTCATACTAGTAAAAGTCTATTTGTTAATAGTACATTCACAGAAGTTTACATCATTGAAATACTATTTACACCATGTAATAGTAATTGGTTTATTTAGCAGCTAAAATAAATAGTATATTCTACATGTTTTAATCATGTTTTTCTTTTGCAGAAATGCAGGAAAAGTGAATTTATGGAATAAAAATCTTTGCATCTGTCCAAGGAAGCAGAATTGGGTCTCTTTTGAAGGTGCCAAGTTGTACATAATATGCCAGTGATATTTGAATATAAAGAGGTCCTCACCACACAGAATATAGAAATAATAATAGCATGTTCCAGCCTGTAGAGAATCTGCAATTGTAAGGTGATGGTTACTATCTAGTTTGGAGGTAATGATATCTCAAGGTATTTGTCCATACCTGGGAGCACATTTAGTAAATGTGGTATGTTAAGTAATAAACATAATTCTGTTTTGGCAGTAGTGGTACTGATGCATTTTTAGGATTAGCCTGTATGGGATTTTGTTCTTGTCATTGTGAATGATCAGCGGTTTGAGCTTATTTCTTAGCTAGAATGATAGAAAGCAAATGGGCATATCATCCAAATGCGGAGGGTTTTTTTAATTAGTCATTCATATCAACCATTTTTTTCGAAGTTGTTATTTACTGGAAAGAACTAAATTTGCTTAAACCCTGAAATTTATTGTTCTTCATGTATTACCTGAAGGGAGCTTAAGCATGTTTTTCTATCCAATAATTAAGCAATATCTTGCAGTCTTTTTTTTACGTCATTTGTTTTAATCATTTTTTTTGTTTTGTCCAACTGTAGATCAGTAAAAGTTTTGGCGGTCATCTGTTTAGTCTTGTAAAAATCACAGTTTGAAAAGACAACTACCTTTTTTGAATAAAGAACAAAACTTTTTTTTCTGGTGATAAGCAAATGTAATGCTTTGGCTCTTTAGTGTCCTGTGTGTTTAGAATTAAAACGTGCTTTGGGAGACATTTAGCAGTTACGGAGCATCTGCAATTTAGAAGACATGGTCATGGGGGATAGAGGAAGTTACAGAGTGTTACTTGCTCTGAATTTATGAGTTGAGGCATTCATCTGTAACCAGAGAAACTCCTGTCCAATTATGGATGTCAGATGTTTACATATATTGGATGTGAAATAATGTGCCATATTTAAGAAAATCACTCCAAATTTTTTTTATTAGTATACTTTGTGTGAGAATTCCACTAGTAATGAATGTTATTTTTATAATGCTGCAGTACATGTTGCACTGTGTGTTTTGAGTATAAATTTAGCTCATCCTTACAGCCATTCCAATGCAATGGGGAAACCAAAATATAAAGTAATGGTATTTGTTTCTGTGGGCTAGAAGAGTCAAAATAACAGGCCAGTGTTCTGTGGCTTTTGGGTGCTGCCAGATGGTCCGATAGGAAGCCTTCAGGCAAGGCTTGGCCTGTGGGAGGATAGCTGGCTTGCTTTTGTGTCTGGGGGGAACCAGTTCCCCTCTCTAGGAGGATGAGGTGGGAGAGGAGGCTCTCTCGTGCTCCTGAAGGGTCAGATGCTTACCTCTGCTATCCCAGGGTGATGATGGCATATCCAGGGCTTGTCACTTAAAGCCATTGGGCTCCTCTGGCTCAAATTAAATGATTTCTATATGCACTATGGCCCACAAGAGGTTTTGTCAGGGATGGTACTTTGCTTACCTGCCATGAGCTCAGCTGAAACGCCTGTTATCCGGGAGGGTTTTTAACTGTGCTACAGTATCTGTGGAAAACAGGTTGGTTATGTTGAGTTCTAGAATCTGGGAATAGGTTTACCCATTAGAAAAAATAAATGAACGTATACCTTTTGTTGTTGTTGTTGTTCCTATGTGTCTTTCTGTGTACTTTGTTTTTCATGTATGTTTTTCAGAACTGGGTTTATGTCTCTCTCTCATCTTGGAAAGTAAAAGTATATTGTGCCTACTGTCAAAACTAAATAAATACAAGATGAAACTTATGCTTGAATTTATTTTTGTGAGTTTATGCTTGAACACTCATGTATGCCTTTATCCCCTTTACTCTGGTCTAAATAAACCGTAGGTACTATACAAGATACGTGTTCCTTAAAAGGACAGAGGAGTTACTAAGGGTATGCCCCAAACTGTATTTTGAGATGATGGAATACAGTGTGGTGACACCTTATGTTTTGAGAACGGGGAAAAAATATATAAAAAGTACAAGCTTATATTCTAAAACGTTGATCCATTTTCACATAACCATTAGTTTGATGTAGTTGGTGGTTGCTTGAAGCTGGGCAGATACAGTATTGCCAGTTAAAGCTGAAAAGTGAGGTCAGCCTATGTTCTAGTAATTTGTACAGGTGAGCAGAGCCTTATTCCTTCCAAAAAAGCCATCTGTAGTTTTGGGGTGGGGGAAGGAGAGAAAAGGCGATGTCCTGTTTGCGCTTACCTGCTACTGCTGTTCTCCCTGGTTTCTTGGGTGGCCCAAACAAACAATACAACATTGGTTCAGTTCAGAAACAGGTTACACAGCCTGTGGCTTGGTGTATCTGCCTTCCAACACTTCCAGTTTGTGCTCCTTTGAGCTTGTTAGTTACAGGTTAAGCCATCTGTTGCACCACTTACACTTCTGATGATAGTTCAGAAAGACTGGTATGTTTATGGAGTAATAAAGGTTTTTCCTAATATTGTAATACAATTAGTGAAAATATCAGAAGTAAAATTTGCTCATAGCTTTCAAGGGTTGAGCACTTGATTGATTGGCTGAAAACATTGGTGACAGTAAGGCACATTAAATATTCATTTTTAAAGTGGCAGTGTGTTGAAACCTGAAACAATTTCACTTCTTGACCTCAACTCCGTGGAACAAAACAGGTATCATTTCTTATATTAAAGGGGGAGATTCTTTAAAGGCGGTATGGGAAGTTAATACCTAGTTGGCATTTGCATTGGAGAGATTGTAACAGAATAAAAAGTATTTGGGGCTAGGCCATAGCAGGATAAAGCAAAGTAAAAATTCTTGGAGGCCATTCTGGAGAAGTACAGTTGGATGCAACATTATTTTTCTGTCACTGAGATGCATCTCTTTTTCCTTCTTTCCCAAAACTAGTCTACGTATCCCCAAACAAGGTAGTAGTTCTGTTATTGAAAAAAAGGAAAAAAAATCCTCAAACCCTGGAGAGGATAATAGTTCTTGGTACCTCTTTTAACGCAGATGTTTTATGTAGTGTTGTTCCCACTGGGTGTCGCCGTTTTACCTGTGTATAGCCGGTGACTGCAGTTTCTTGCAGCTACTCGCACATTTCATCAGTGTTTAGTGTAATCTGTTCTGCTTCTGACAATAATCCAGGGCTTTAATTGCTTCCCCATCATCCCAGTCTTGTTCTGAAGTAGGTAGTGACTAGGAAGGAACATAAAGCCCAATTGAATGTTGATAGTCAAATAATTGTGCATAATATGCAGTTTGTTTGTGCAAGGCTATTGCTTTCTGGACAATGCTAGATGCCTTAACACCTTTCAGATGTGAGGAAACTTTATGAGTAAAGTGAGTAACTTTGAAATCTACTACCCAATACCTCTTTAATGAATGGAGAAAAACTTCTGTTTACAAAGTGCAATAGCTCCTGGTGTTTTGTTCTGCAGCCCCCTCAAGACACACTTAGCATGGATTATGGTATAATTAATTGGTAGCGAGTTTTACTTCCTAACTGTGTGTCAGCATTAACCAACTTATACTGAGCAGACTACTGGGCATCAATAAAACAATGGAGAGTTGCCCATGAAACCACAAAATTAGGAGAATAAAAATAAGCATGTACACATGCCTTGCTCTGGATTTGGCAAGTATGTGTGATTTCCTACCCACAGAGATAATCAGGGGCCGACGCTAACTGCTGTGAGAGCCTAATTAAACCATTGGTGGTTATAATGGTAAAATTACAATAAATGCATTGTTTATGCAAGTACTTTATTTATTTACCATTTTCCACATCCCTCAGTTCACTCCCAGCCCTCACTTCCAAGTGTCAGCAGCATGGGTCGAGAATTTATTTTCAGTGGCGAGAAGCACTGAGAAGTGGGAGGTAAAGTAACTGGGATTATACTTTGTTTAAGATTTTGCCATGGTTACTATTTTGACCTCGCTTGTTTCCTGCCTGTAGGTCAGTAGTCTTTTCTGATATGTTAGAAAGTAACAATCAGTAATATACAGTAAAATGCCATAGAGAGTTTCAAAGCAGTTAGGAAGACTGTATTACATTATACGTTTGGTCGCTATCAGCCATTATTCTATCATCTGCATTTCCTTTATTCTTATTTCCACCATCTGTCTGAGAAGAACCTGTTCTTCACATGAGCTGAATTCCCTTTTACTTGCTTTTATCCAGCTTAATCTACGTCATTGGACTGGGCATTTGGTTAACAACTCTTAGTACGGTAGCAGCTCCCACTGAGAAACACGTGTGCCTAAGCAGACCTAGAGAGAGAAATAAAGTTTAAAAGTTGCCTTTGAAAATTCCTGTTTTCTCATTTCTGATTTAAAAAAAAAAGAAAAAAGCCTTGTTGACTAACAGCATTAAGTGCTGAGGAGGGCTTTCTTGTAAAGCATTTAGCTCTAATTCTGGCATAATTTAAAAAAATCTATAAAAAGAATTATCTTAGGAGTAGACTAATGGACTAAAAAATCTTGAATTTAACCTGGATTTTAATAGATTTAAAACTTGTGTCCTTGGTCATATAACAGCCCTACAAAATGAGAAATTGAAACAGTCTGCTTTAAGTCTGGTAGAAAATAATCATGCGGTGTAAGATACAAATGGTCTTCTGCTTTTTGGGTATCTCTTTTGGGCTGGCAAATGCAAGGAAACATTTCTGAAAGTCAAACCAGTCATGAAGAAGGAGTTAGTGAAGTAGGTGTGGCAAATTAACAATTGTGTCTTATAGTAATATTAGGTATTTAAGTAATACAATACATTCATCTACTGTTTTCAGAATCTAAAGGGAAGATGGTTTATTGACAGCAGAAAAAGTACCATTAAAAGGCAGAGTAAGTATACTTTTATTAAGCATACGAGTAAGGGTTGGTACATGACATACAGAATCCAAATGCGTAATTTGGTGCTATTTGTCAGAGGTGTGAAAACAGAGGGCAGCTATTCGGGGGCTTCCCTGAGACTTTGGGATGGTGGGACTCTGCTCTAAGAGCCCGTGGCAGATTCAGGCTGCCAAATACGCGGCCTTGCTCGGTTCCAGGGAGGGAAATTCAGCCTCCCCGACCTCTTGTTTTTTAAGAATCGATAGCAATTCAGCCTTGGTGGGATTGAGACGGATCCTATTTCAAGACGTCAGAGATTGAATTTAATTCAGACAGTTAGGCAGCAGGGAGACTTTCATGCCAGAATCTGGTGTAAAGGGTAAGTAAATTTGAATATTGTCAGTGTAGTGATGGAAGTCCAATTAGAGCGATGTCTGATAATGACACTACGCAGTAGCACATTCGGATAACTGTGAGAATCAGGTCCAAAATAGGACTTGAGGATTTCTTTGTTACAATGTTGGTATGAAAGATTAGGAAGCTAGCAAGTACTTAATCTTTTAATTCCTTCATTTTTGAGATTTTTTCCCCCATATGTTTCCTTTAGTTCCTGTTGTTCTATTACTATTTTTAAAAAAATCTTGGATTCCTCAACCCCTTCCCATTCCTCTGCCCCCAGAGTTTTTGTAGCACTTACGATGTTACTAAAATCTCCCAGGGGAATTTCCAAGCATGAACTCAAGATGTTCATTTACCTTGTTAAAAGGACATAGTTCAATATTTCAAATGTAATTACTTACAATATTTAGGCATACTTAAAATTTTGACTTGACATGTAAAACCTGCTGGTTCACGCAAAATTTATGATGAAGATTTAAAAAGTAAGTCTTTGCTCTTACTGATTTGTAAGTAGGTGATCTGAAAATTGTCTGCCTGCTTGCTGTTTGGATTTGTTAATTGCCATTGAAGCTATTGTGCGTATCTGAGGCCATCTAAGTAGCCCGGTGTTTTTTCAAAGGTAGCAGTGAACTGAGAAACACGCTGACCTTGTCGGGGTTTGGAGGTTTGGGAGACGTACGCCTGTAGTTTAGGGTCTGGCTAAGGCAGGGATGAGATACACAGCACCTCTAGGGCCGCCCTCACACAGGAAAAAACAAGAGAAAATGAAAACTTCCAGCAAGGTATGCAACAAGCTGGGAGAGCTGTGGCGGAGCAGTACGCTTAGTGGCTTTGCTGCAAAGAGCTCTGCAGAGACAGTGGAAGACACAATCTTTTTTGTTGTTCATTCATGGATTTCTTTGTTCACAACACGTAATGGTGCTGAGAAATTTCATTGACCCAGATTTTGCTCATTATCTTTTAAGATCAAGCTGGTAATTTCGCCGCTGTGACTCTTCCAGAACATTACGCAATCTGTGTGCAGTTGTCCTCTGTGTCAAGATGAGTCTGTGCTGTTGGCAGACTGTTGGATTATACTTTTTTCATCCCCGCAGTACGGCTGTAATAAAATAGTAACTGAAGGTTTTTCTTTGTATTCTGTTACTGCATGTGGTTAGCTCAAATTTCAGAAGATCCCCTTCTGGTCGCTGCCTATTTTCTTCCAGTCCTTGATCTTTGGACATCTTTTTCTTACTTACTGTATCTTCATCTGTTTTTCCTTTGTTTCGTTCTTGTCTCCATCTTTTGCCAGTGCCATTTCTCAGTTATACAGAGATCTTTGATTTTAATCTTTTTTTTCGGTTGTGCAGCCAGCTTCCCTCGTATGCCACTTCGTCATCCGTCATGTGCATTAAACCAGGAGCCATACGTGCAGTCGTGCGGACTGGGAAAGAGCCCACTGTGAGCCTTGAGCTGTAAGTGGGGCTGCTGGTTGCTTTCTTCTCCAGCAGTTCCCTGCCTACATCAGTGGATTCCGCTGCGCAACCATCCGCAGTAGAGAGAGCAATGAGCGGGTTGCCGAAGCAATGAGAAACTTTATAATTTAACGCCTGGAAACTTATTTTTACGTTTGTCTTTCGGATAAGCGTTTTTGCGGTGAAGAGTCACTAAGACAGAGTTTAAAGAAAATCATTCTGGACCTTTTTGAAGGAAAAAGGGTGCTACCCTATCGGTTAAACGAGGGCCTGTATCTTCTCACAAACTCTTCCAAATTCCTCTTGTTCTTTAAATAGGAAAGTCCACACGATCAATTAACAGGTGGATCAGTACTGTTCAGATATTTAATTTACCCTTTTTTATGATTGAATTTTACAGGTTTTCAAACGACTGTGTATTTGCCTCCCAAAAATAAATAACTATACCAATGTTTTGCCACTTGGAACAATACGAATAAGAAAAAAATGAAGAAAAATATAAATTTAGAAGTGGTTTGGGCTGTAAAAAGTGTTTCTTGTTGTGTATTGCCCTTTGTCAAAGGACACTTGTGCTTGTTTTCTTTTCTGCAAAGATGAACAGGCGAGTGGAAAACAGATTTGATTTTCTTTGCTTTACTACAGGCTCTAGGAACAGAAAAGTTGAAACTCTGTTAAAATTCTCCCAAATCTTTGAGGCTGCACAATGTTTTTTTGACCCTAAAAAAAATTTAACATTTCACCCAAATAATTGTTTATTTCATAGAAAAGGTACCTGGAAACCTACCCAGTGGGCCAGTGTTGTGTGCTGTGAGCAACCTGTGAAAAAACAGCATTTTGTTCTGAGAGGGGTGCTCTTGTGTTGTGAACACTGGTGAGGAGACGCACCGCTGCTGTGCCTGAGCGGAGCGTTTAGATGAGAGTCGTGGTGAATTCCCACTCTGCGGGCGGGTGGAGTCACAGGGGATTTATTCGAAGTATCTTGAAGGCTTTGTACAAGGTTTGGGTTAGCTTGGGGAGGCGAGTCAGTGCAAAGGGACAGATGTATTTACATTAACAATTTATGCACCAAAGGGTTCCCGAGAATTTTCCTTGCAGCTGCCCTAGGGATTCTGCAGTGTGCCCTCGCGCTCAGCCCTGGTGTGCTTCAAGCCGTTTCCCTCCTAGCACCCGGCTTGTGATAGGCATGCAAAATCCTCCAGCCGTTCCGTCTCTGCGTGAGTGGTGTGTGCCCGGGACTGGCCAGCGGGGCACGCTTCGTTGCTGGTAAAGATGTGTAGTGCACTTGTGGTTCTGGAAGCGTGTTGGATTGCAGCAAATTAAACCCTGGACCTTCTCTCTTTGTGCGATGCCGGGCAGTGATGTAGAGGCACCCTGACCAGCACGGTCAGGTTAGCCTGCCCAGCTTGTAGGTGGGGACTTTCCCAGCTTCAGGTACAGCAACTAAACTTCAGCACTAGGCCTTCAGTTTTCAGAACGCGTTTTATGAAATGCTGCGTGCATTTGAGAAGTGAGCAATAAAGCTGAGCGTAGTTTCTCTAGGGAAGGACTGCTGCATCTGACTTCTTAGGGAAGTCACTTAGAAAATCCAAAGGTGCAGTGGCCTTTCGGATAAAGCAGGTAACGGGGACTTGTGGGGTGGGACAGACTTAAGGTTGAAGTGTAGTAGGAAGTTGGTGTGGGTATGAGCGGCTTCAGACATGAACAAGCGTGCCCAGAGTCTGCACTGGCCACTGTCTTTTCTCTCCGGTGCCTAAGCAGAAGGTAAGAAATTAGAAAGGGCAGCAACACATTTCTGATGCCCTGAGAAGAGTCAGGTTCTGCTGAGCTTGGTGCCACCTCCTTCATCACACGCTCTGTGTCCTCCTAAACTAACCAACCGCACCAACAGCCCTGGACTGGAGAGGGAGCAAGGAAGTGGTGGTCTTTGATCTGTGGTGCTGTTGGTCGCTGCCTGTAGCTAACACTCTGCCCAACTCTCTGTCCTGGGCATGGAAAAGTCCCCATGCTCCAGGGATCCAAATCCAGAAAGGATTTTCCTTGGCCTATTGCAGTGAGGGAGGGGAGAGTAAGTGTGCCAGATTTTTATCCTGCCTCTGAAAGCTATTTTGTTCTTGGCATGAGTTCCTCCAGTGCTTGTGAGAAGTCTTGGACTGGCTCTTCTGAGTTTGAGGGAGTCACATAACTCTACCACAGATGAGCTGCAATGACCCTGCTCCATGAGCAGAGCTAAAGGGGCTAAGATGAGACCAAGGCATGCTTTGTGTTGACATACCTCATACCATGAGGTTGATGTCCCTTGCTTCAAGCAGAGGAAACTCATGAGGAAAGGTTTAAAAAGACAAAGGTGGGAAAGGAAGAATGGAGGGTTATCCAGCTAATGATTCCTGCTCCTCACCCAAGTGGTGTCCATTTTCCTAGCTGTATACATTCTGCAAATATATAACAGAACATGTAAATGATGCTAATTGTTTTCTATTTAAAGAAACAGGGCTTATAGTCAGTTACCTTGAATGAAAGCTGGTTTCATTGGCTGACTTTTATTTTTGTATTAAATGACTCTGGAAGTTAAAAGTTGAGAGATTTCAATCCTTAGCCCTTTAATAGCAGCTCTAAATTACTGATAAATTCTACATTACTCCTCCAAACTTGTCACCTGGCTCTACTTCTGAAACTGTTTCCTTGAATTGTTGTTTTATGACATCCAAAATATTACAGTTTTCCTGTGACAAACTGTGCTAGCAGAAGCATAATGTGAACTGATACAAGAATTTTCTCTTTTTTTCAAAACTTATTTGTTAAATGTATCTTGTGAAGCAAACTGTGGTGAGAAGCGCTTGTGTATCATTTGGGTATTACCTGGGTAGTGAGATCCTGATAGTTTGTGGTAATTGCCTTCTTTCATAACTCTTGCAAGGGGAATAGAGAATTCAGCTTCCTGAACACAGTTGACTGTGATCACACTGTTCTCTAAATTAGTATTTCTTGGAGATGGTAGCACTCTCCCCTTCCTGTCTGAAATTATGTCACTTTATTTTTTTAATATATTCAACAAAATACATGAATATACATACACAGACATGAATATATAAATTTGTTGAATGTATATTCATATACATCGTGTTGCACAGATACCATATTTCAATAAGAGGGTTGTTGATTCACAGATCAGTATAAAATGTAAAGGGTAGTAATGAGCTCTGCAATTCTCATGAAAAATGTTAGGAATGCAAGCTGCTGTTGTTTACCTGAGTATTACAGCCGTACTGGAAACACCTTTTGAGCTTCCCGTTTGACTGTAGGCCACAGCAGGAAGGTGAGGTTGTATAGTGCAGAAAAATCAACAGCAATACATAGCAATTAGAGAAGGAAGCTTTTCAGAATGAGATTTGACAAAACCTGTTTGAGGGAGCAAATGAAACAAACATCTTGTGACAATTTACCCTTGGACCGCTTTCACGTGTGGTTGCGGGGTAGGTAAGGGAATGAATGATGGGGAAGGTGAAAAGGTGCCAAGGCAGGGAGGTTACTGCCATTTAAGAAGGCACATGGTAGAGAAGGAAGGGGAAAAAGAGCTGAGAATTAAAGCTGGAGAAGAGGATGGACAGTAAAACTGGCGAATGACAGAAGGACACGCACCTCAAGCGGCAGCAGCTGGAAATGGGAAAGCAGGAGGTATGCAACTGAGATCACAAAGGCAGAGAAGAGTGGGGCTTTGTTGTCTTGTAGGACTGACTATCACCTTAAGGAAAGGAGAAATTAAGCAGGAGAGAGACGTCATAGATTGTGATGGCAAAAATCCATGCAGAAACCCTGATGGGAGAGGAGCAACAGCCGGAGGAGGAAAGGGCAGTCCTTGAGGGAGCCAGAGTGAGTACGAGGTGTCACCCAGCACTAAGGGGACAGACAGGTTCTTTTGGGGATCCTTGGCAGAATGACGCTATTAGCAGGGGTCAGGAGCAGGGGGTACCTGTCACACAAGGGCTCCCACGTACAAGGAAGCGTAGGGCGGGGAGCGGCAAAAGAGCCAGAGATCCTGTGAACACGGTCCAAAACTGGCAGGGTGGCGTGGGGGCTGGTGGTTCCCTGGGGACTGCAGCTGGGGGCTGTGGGGACACCCCATGGGGTTGACAGCCAAGAGCAGGCAGCCGGGGGCACCGAGGCAGCCGCAGCCCCGGGCATCGGGCGTCTCCCTGGGGACGGGGACAGGCTGAGGCTGGGGTGGGACATCAGCCCAGGTGGGTGGGGGGTCAGGATCAGACACAGCCTTGTGGTGGCTGGGCAGGGCCATGGTGACGTGCATTGCTGCATGGGGACAGGCGAGGTGTGTTATTTGTGGTTGTCAAGATTTTGCTGAATACATGAAGTCAATTAAGTGTCGTCCATAGTTTTTGTTATGCTGTTGTATTTGTTGATGTATACTGCTGTCTTCAAATGTTGTTTAAAAGTGGTAAGAATATGTAAACAATTAGAAATGTGAGATAAAAATACAGTGGTAAGATTTGTAGCTTCAGGAGCTATATACTGATCTTGCTCACCTTATTTATCAAAAACTGTGTCACACAATTGCAGATAATACGTAATGGTTCAGCAAAAAGAAAATAGTTTTCTGCCTGGTATTTTCTTTTTGGCAAATAATAATATTTCACAATTATGACAGAAAGTACTGCATGTTATCTGGAAATAAGGAGATTGTTTGAGCTTTACTATTAAATGTTAGTCTTACTCTCTAATCATTGCATTTGCACATCTCCCAAAATGCTCTTGCTCTAGGAAATTTCCCTAAATGTGGTGCTTGGAAGCTGGTCAAGCATTTATGTGCAGTGTGAAATTGAGGATATTCCTGCGGGCATAATTTTACTCAGAAATATTCTAACGTAATTAATAATGTATAAGTGAAACAGGTTTACATTAAAAGGAAGCCATAGACTAGGTCACTTCTAATCTGCACAGTAATTCCTACATGGCAATTAGTATTACAATAAATATGTAAAAATGATTGGGAGGGGAAGAATATACATGTACTGAATTTTTGGAGGCTAGATAACCTTTTGATTGATGACATGACCTGGTTCAATTCAAATTGCTTACTCTGGCATGGTATTAAAAATTGGTTTTCTGTACTAAAGCTCACACTATTGCTGCAAGAGAAGAAGGGGTAATAGATGTTAAATGATGGAAAAATGTAAGAAATGGAAATACAATAATATTGGAAATAATAATGGAAAGCTGTATATTAAATAATGGAAAAATGTAAGAAAAATTTCTTACTTTAGACAAAGGCATTTTAGGTAATCATGATTGCTCAGCATTGCAGATGTGACCGTGTCTCCCTGGGTCACTTTGGGCAACTGTACTGTGTATGAGCAGACCTTGTAAGCAGGACATGTATCTGAAGAGTACAAAGCGATTGTTTATCAGTTAGCAAACATAAAAGACAGGTAGGATTTAATGAACTCCTAAGAGAGGCATCGGTGTGCGTCCTGTCCCTGGCAGGACACCTGAAGAGTCTTTGCTGGCCAGGCAGCTGTCAATGAGGTGGAGGAGGACCGTCCTTCTCTGCTAGCTGAAACAGGTCTTCATTGCTGCCAGGTTCCTGCCTGCCACCTGCTTGATTTTCTTCTCTGGGATTTGACGCCTTTCCACATTGGTGTTTTTCCTCTTGAATCCTGAGGGTGGTAACAACTCCAGTGTCTCCAGTCCTACCTTTGTCTGTGGTTTTACCTTTCTGATCTTGCACGGCCGTACTCTGTGCTTTCTCTGAGGTCTTTCTCGTAGCTTGGCAATTTCCTTACAAGTAAGCCTGAGGCAGGGTGATGTTGCTGTGCCGTGTCAGAGCTAGACCTCGGGCCACAGCCCAGAGGGAGGTCACACAGCAGAAACGTTAAATGCTGAGGTCGCATATTATCAGACATCAGATGAGGAACGTAAATGAAATTAATTAATCTCAAAATTGTAGGTGCCACAGTGAATGATTTGGGAATCATACACAGCTTTAATGTTTTTTAAATAATTTGCAAAAATTTATTCTAATGCTGAACATTTGCTTTGTGGCGGTGCTTCTGTTACAACTATTTCAGGTGTCAATAATGTGTTATCAGAAATGCAGTCTGAACAGGCAGCAAGCACTGCTCCTTGCCTTAAATACTCAGCTCACATCTCCTGCAAATCTTTCGGAAGGTTTTCCAGATACAGAGCCTGCAACTATCCTTTCTTCTGTTATAGGTAATGGGCCCCATCATGATCGAAGTTGTGTTTACAACCAGAGCAACATAGTAGATGGAGTTTACTGCCTCCCAATAGCACACTGGATTGAAGTCTCTGGACATACTGATGAGATGAAACATACAACTGACTTCTATTTTAATATTGCAGGACATCAAGCTATGCATTACTCCAGGTAAAAGAAAAGTGCAGGGCTTGGCTGGTGTCAAGTATTCAAATAAAAAATCTGTACCGACATAATGTCAGAAAACTTTGAATTTGAAGGGGTGAATGGTAGTATATATGTAACAGTAAAGTCTAACAAAGATTCAACGTCTCTTTGCAATTGAACGTTACTTTTGGCAATAAAAGGGGAGATTCTGAGTTCAAGGATACCTGCAGCCTGTATAGGTGTGTTAAGTTGCATCACATCTGAAAATGACTAGTGGTAATTTATGGATAAATTTATGTGGAACTGTCATTTTCAAATGCTTATCCACACACACATGTAAATATGCATGTAGGTAATATGTTTGGTTTGGGATTATTTTGCTGTAGAACATCTCCTGGGAAACAAAAAGAATGTATTCCGGCACCAGAAGTTTAGGGTGTCACGTTATTGCTCATGTGCAGCAGCAACTGCAATTAGGGACATCTGTTACAGATGACTTCTGCTTCCATGCATGCATTTAAAAAAAGTATTAAAACTTAGACAAGTCTGAAAATGTTTGTACTTCCACGGTGTTCACTTGAGTCCACTGCCTCACTAGTGAAGCATCCTGGCCTGAATTAGGAGACGGTAAAGGTTAAAGAGAAGAGGGCACCCACCCTTTAGGGCTGCAGATAAAGTACAGGCTGTATTTAGAGCAGCAGCCTTAGCACTGGTGCTTAACAAATTGGCACTGAGGAATTTTTGACCATTTGTAACTTTTTCCCCATCTCCAGTCATGGATGTGGCAGCAAGTTTGTTGATTGGTAATGGTTGCATGAAAGCTGGCAGCCCTGATGTGCCATGTGCAGCTGGTGTTACTGGTTACAGAGCAAGTAATGATCCCAAAGGGATATGTATTTTTTGAAGAAATCAAACCACCTCATACTTTCATTAGGTTGTAGCATTGCTTTGTGTGAATTTCTCCAGATTACCGTTTCAGCTGCTCCAACCACACCATCTTGTCTCTGCTTTCTACGCTTTTGTCTCCACCCTCCCACAGGGTAGGAAGCAGAATTGTCTTTTTCTCATCAGAGTTGCAGTGTGTGAGGGAAAGATTTCCTTCTCTTGGTATCTTTTGGAAGAGTACGGATTCATAAACACTGTTAGGCATATGTAGGTATTCGTGTGACTTGGTGCCTTTTCCCTGAGACCCCCTCAAGCTATATAATAGACCTGACAGACTATACTGTTATCTGTTCTTAAGCATCCGTTTCCAACACCCTATCAGAGAAAAGATCTTGTTTATTCCAAAGCACAGACTTGTCAATCCCAAATAATCTTCGCTTGGCAGAGGAAGTTTGTGAAGAAGAAGAACAGCTGTCAGAAAGCGAGTATCTAAGCACCAAAGGCTAACTTATCTTCCTTTCCAGAGGCAGCAGTGATCCATTTAATACTGCTTATCTGCGTGACTATATGTTTCCAAGATTAGGTAAAAACCTGCAGATTCCACTAAAGAATATTTTGAGAAAATTTTATGAGTTTTGTAGTCTTTTCCAGATGAGGATCTCCCCCTTCATTCCCCTCTCACACCACCACCCCCCTTTGTTGCAAGGCAACATTATATGTATATATTCAGTAATTCTTATCTCATTTCTTTGAGCTATATTGAGCATACCCCGTAACAGTCCTGTCACATAATTATTTTTAATACTTTGAAGATATGCAGCCTTAAATGACTTTTTAATTATTAACAGTTGGGGGCAGATTCACCATTCTGCTGGTTATAACAAATCAAACCCAAAAATACTGGCTAATTAAGACTTTTTTTTGGCAGAGCAGCAAGTAAGATGACAAAAATGCCTTTATTTTGTAATGGATTTATTGATTCAGAAGAGTACTATGGAGATTAATATCACCGAAAAGAAAAAAAACAAAACAAAACAAAAAAACCCAACACACACAACTCCCTTCCCAAAACAGAAGCAAAGAGCGAGTCCCTCTGCCTGTACGGTTGAGAGCTCAGTGTATGATCAGACAGTAGTTATCTAGCTAAGGTTACTTTTTTCCATGTTATAACAGAGGCAGCAGTACCGCGGGGAGCTTTATGAGCACAAATGTCACCAGCTGCACGATCTTTCCGGAATGGTGGCGGCTGGAAAGAAGTGATTTATCAGTGAGAAGTTTTGACGAGAGTCCCTTCTCTATGTTGCTCCACTTAATAGGATTGCCATGCGCGAGTTAGCTGGAGAGGAAAGTTTATCTCTCTCAAAAAGGCCTCCCACATGAGCCCTCAGACTGATTTTACTTGTCGTCTGTCTAATCACAACAATTAGAAACAGTCGCTCTAAGCTTTGCTAACACCTTGCTTCTTCATAAAACATGGGCTTAAACGTTAAATGGGCTGCAGCAGGATGAGAAGAACTCGCTGCCTGCTGTTGCCAAAAATCATTCTGAATCATGCTGCGGCTGACAGCGATGCTCTGAGGAATCAGACTTTTCTGATTTGGTATAGAAGTATTTGCTCCTAAATCAGTGAACCCATGTTTAAGCTTATATTTGGAGAACTCACTTTGTGTTGGTCGTTCAGGTTGGAGAGTATATGATGCATTTTTTAAGCATTAATTTTTTTTAAGTGTGACATGGAGCTCGCCCGCAGCTACAGAGTCATGACTGATACCTCTGTGGCATTAGTGTTCACTTGTTTTGGACATGTAATGACACATATCACCAAAATCCAAAAATAACAGTCTCTTTCTCTTTTGTGTTAGATATTACTGCAACAAGATGCCTTCAAATTGCAGGAGAGTTCACTTAGGACACAGTAATCTTCCAAAGCAAATTAGAGTTATTGTAATCTTTTCGGGGAGAAGATGACTTCAGAAAATTTGTAAATCTGGGGCATGTTAGCTCTGTTTCAGTTCCATCTGTGAAAGGTGGAAATTCCTCATTCACAGATGTTACATACCTTATTATTTATATAAAAACCTCTGCAATTCTCAGAAGAAAGGCATTGCATGAGAGCAAGAGAGAGAGTGACACCTGAAATTACAAAACCCTTAAATAATACGTTGGAGGCAATGATGCTTGATGGAAGAATTAGGTGCTACAGGAAGAATATCGCTGCGAGGAAAAGCGATCTAGTTACAGTTTTCTATTTTCAGACTAATTTTAGGTTCCCAAATCCACCCTTGATAAGTAGTGAGTTCCCATAGTTTTTTTCTACTCATTCAAAGATGATGTAGGACCTCTTCATTTTAGGACATGTACTTTTATGCTGTCTGTGGTGTCTAATTTTTAATAATACGTGTTTCAAATTTACTGGTTTCGTAACTGTAACTTTATTCATTGTCTGTGCTTTTTGTGGGTCATATGTCCTAAATCTGATGAAGAAAAATATTTTTTACATGCTTTGCATGTAAAATGCACCTACACTGGATCCTGTAAGTGAATTCCTCAGACAACAATGATAGGTAATCTCTAACTGAAGTATTGTTACAACTGATAAACATTTTAGAGGAAAATACACAATCAGCTTTAAATGTAAAGAATGTAATGGGGGAGTCACTACATGAGAGTAGCCATGGGTCCTGGCAACAATTTTTGAGGGTACAGGTTTTATGGTAGCTTTTTTGCACTTAAACATTAAGGACATTAAATATTAATATTTCATGTTTGTGAAGCGAGTGGGATGTTCCTGTAACTGGATATAAGCCACGAAATTGTGAAGTTGATGAATGTGTTGCTATCATCAGTGTTTATGTCCCTAATTTTTTTTTTCTTAAGGCAAAATAAAGCAAAAGATAAAAGAAAATAAACCCTTGTTCTTGGAAACTCTATTTTTGTTCATTTGTTTCTTGATGGTTGCAAATTAAACTTAATTTATGATGTAGTCTTTACAAATGCTTTGTAGCTTGTTGGTAAGATGGTTTCCTTCAACACTGCCATAGTAATGTGGGTTATAACTTCAGTGNTAGGTTATAATTTCAGTGTTAAGTGGGGATGATCAGGAGAGTCACGTAAAATGTGTGCTCCTGATTTGTACTAAAATGGTAATGTGGATGGTAGGTGAGTGGATGAGGAACGATCCAGGGTGAAATCCAGATGCTGCTGCTTTACCTTCTGGAGGCACTAGAGCACTATTCTGCTCATGAGCACTGAGTTTCCTTTTATCTGTAGTAATTCTCCTGTGAAGAAAACAAGCATTTACTTGATTGACATGCATCTTTAATTACGGTGGAAAATAAGAAGTTGCTTGAGTATATTTTTGCGTGAGAATCACTTGAGAAGGGGAACAGTGTAACTTCTGTTAACTTATTTGGGTCATACGAGGCACAGTTATTGCTGTTTGAATGTTAGAACTCTGCTGGGATTGATGAATGTAAAAATATACTAAAAGACGTCTGTGGTACGACTCAGTTTGAGATTAAGACGACTGAGTTTGTATGTCTATGTACAGCAATTCAACTCACTGTTGACTAGATGTCTACTGTAGAGTGAATTGAAGAACTGGATTGAGCTCCAGGCTCCACTGATGATGCTGATGAGTTCTCTATTGATTTATAACGAGACGTTAAACATCCTGTCTGGTTGCTTGAATGCTGACGTCTAATGTTGTTTGAGATGCTCTTGAGTTTACTGTAGCTGCTGCGCTACAAGAACATGGTTTCTTATAGCTCGTTGGCCATATCTGTGAGCCCCATCCAGATGTTCCAGATGCTATAGGACATCTCAGATGTCAATGGGAAGCTGTCCGTAGGCAATGCATTGAGCACTGCTGTGGCTGAAGACACCTGTTTGTAGGTAACCAGGGCTGGGTGTCTTCATCTTGATCTTGTATCTCATCCCTAGCCTATATTAATGAATAAAGTCCATCTCAGTTCAATATGAAGTCAGAATTACCTTTGAATTATGCAACTGGAAAAAATACAAGAGGGAGTGCTTTATTTATTTTTACTCTTTAACTTCTCTTCTAATTTACTGGTTTTAATTCATTCACAAAATAAAATACCCTTCTGATTTAAGTGTAATTCTGAAGTATTTTTTTAATTACTGAATTATAAAAAAAGCTTTAAAGAAGAAGCTGTCACAAAAAAAAACCCTAGAGTGCAGTGAACTATACTTCTGTAGTAGAAAGCTGAACTGCTACATTATGCCTACATTTTGAATTAAGAGAAGAGGTGATGATGTCTATGGAGATTACCATAATTAACATTAAAAGGTGAGAGCTAGCTGTCCCCTGTGCCTAAAGAATACTTCCGGTAACAATATTAGAGAAAAGAATACAAATCATGAGCTCCAGAACAAAAGTCTTTGCTTGTATTCTAGTAAAATGCTCCTGATGAAAAATACTTAACGTGAATAGGAGTTTGGCCTTCAATTTCAGTACTTGAGGCTCTAACTGTAAAGTTGTCTGACCATTTTTTACATTAAATAATGAAAATATTCTAAGTCACATTTTGTGATATGTTTATCCCATAAACTACAACGTTTGACCACTCGTTTCAATTTTGTTTTATTATACTGAGCTATAGTCTTAAACTAGTCTAAATGAGATCCATTGTTTACTTACCAATGGGAATCATCTTTTATATGGTTTAAATATTAATTCTATTTTTTTGTCCTTTTTATATCTTTATTTTTTTCTGTGTCACTCTCAACTGGAGCTGTGAAATGCTTTTACTAGTTTCTGCGGTGAAGAAAATGGGTTTCAAATCAGCATAAGAAGTGACTTTTAAACTTTTTTTTATTTAAGTTATTGAAAATTAAGAGGGAATGTGAGGAAATAGGAGGAAGAGTGAGAAGACAAACACGTGGTCAGAATTTTATCCATTTTAAAAGTCCTTATTTACTTACATTTATTTCGTTTGGATGTATTTCTGTATTGGGTAAGAAATGCATTTTTCTTTCACATTTGTTGCACATCCGAACAAAAAGTTTCTCCTTTCATGAAGCCCCCAGACTGCATCCTCCCTAACAATGGCTAAAAACTTGAAAAATTATTCTGCTTTTCCAAGTTTGGGGATTTTGCATGGGCAGGATGGCACCTGGCTGGGATAACCTAAGCCCGGCTATCAGAGAGTTGGCTGCAAATCCAAGTCCCATGAACTGCGCGCAGGAATACCATTCGGATGTGCCAGCAGTGCGGTCACAAACTGTGGTACCGTTGTAATACTGTGGATGAACCAGGTCAAGGAAACTCACCTTCCACATTTTGCTTTTCTGAGCAAATAGCTGTTGTCAGCACAACTCTGCTTCCCTCGCCGTGGCCTTCCAACTGAGCACTCCAAAGGAGCTTGAAATGGGCACGCCTGAATCTCAGCTACTCATTTCTAATCGCGTTTCTTGTATGTGCCGTAGTAACAAGCAAAATCTGGCATTTAAGTGGGTGATGGAAATTCTGCCAGAGGAAAAAATCATGCATTTTTTAGATTAAAGATTTTTGCATGACTATCATCAGTGTTTGCATTCCCAGTATTACTTCTACCTACAGTGACTGGTGTGTTAAATCTGATGAATGGCTACTGGCCAGCAAGCTGCCAGGCTTCTTGTGTAGTGTAGTGGCTCAGGGACATGAAATGCTGTCCACGTTGGGATGACACTGTTGAAGTAATGGCTGATGAATGCTAAATTGTCTCCGCAAATATGGAAAAACTGGGGGAGGGAATGGTTTTGGCAGCAAATGGGACTCAAAACTAGCAAACTTGTGAACTATTAATATTTTTATGTCAGCGCTTTTTCAAATGGCAGGCATCATTAATACCAGCTTTTCTGAGTGTTTTCTCCCCTTTCTATAAAGCTACACTGTATGTTGTCAGCATTATTGATAAATTAATAATTTTGAACTGTTCATATGTATAGTCTAAATAGCATAACATTTAGAAAATGATTTAACGTGGAATTTTACATTGCTTTAGGTTATAGAACAATTAGAATAATTCTTGATAACCCAATAAGGGGAAATCACACTGATGTGTAGATTTCACTTTTGATGAAAACCAATATATTTCTAATGAAATACAGAATATTTTCACAGTTCAGAAATTACTGAATCCCCTGAAGTAATGCCTAGCATTCAGCCGTACTAGGAAGACATGGCTTCCACAGCACCTTCATTAACGTCTTTTTTGCCTTTGTTATACTCCTCATGAGGGAAAGCAGGGTCGCGAAGTTCTTTCCATTCCTTATCTCTGCAAAGAAAGACAGAAGAAATATTTTGGATGTTGCACATCTGAAAAAGTTGGGTTTTCCTAATCACATTCCGAATCATACTCAGAAGTAATGTCAAGGCCCTTCAAACCACCACGTGGTTCAGCTGAGGAAGAACCAGTTGGCTTCCCTAAAATTTGATGGCTAGGGAAGTGGTATGGGTATGCAATAGCTTCCTGAGAGTATTGCTAAAACTCCTAAACAGTAATGCCCCCAAGGCAAAAGGGAGCTTTTGCAGCAGCAGAGCTCTTAATGTACTTCCATCTCAGAAGTTACTATCATTCCGTGCAGTGCCACCGCTGGACTGTCAGCATGTGGGTGGCAGTGGGAGGAGGAATGGGACCCCAGACAGAGTCCTGGTGCTTGTAACACCACATCGGCACAAAGCTCCGCATCGCAGCAGTTATTAGACGTGAAATTCCTCTGGAAACTGAATAATTTGTATGCATAAATTGCTTCTAGCCAGCTTGGTGAATTTGGCAAATTAAAGAAAAATAATTAAATAATTTAAAAAACTTGGTAGGAAGTCCATATCTGAGTTGGACTGAGTGTTGTGACATGGCAGAGGGACAGAAAGCAGCAAAGCCGACTGGGCTGCTGCTTTGTGGAAGCAACTGGCTTTTTTTCACGTGTCAGGAGCTTGTGGCTTGCAAGGTGCTTTAGAAGGACATCTGAAATGAGGGTTCCACTCAAACGAGCTAGTAATTCAGCCAAGTAATTTCCAAACAGGGAGTGGGTGACAGGACACAACAAGCTAAAGGGGAGCTCAGCGTGCTGCCTGAATAGCCTTGCCAGATTCATCCGGGCTTTTTTCTGATTTTTTTTTTTTTTTTTTACCATTCTGCCATTCATATGTGGTGTTTGGAACAGGCATTTGATTAAGAATTATTTATTTAGAGGGGTGATTGTTCAGGAATGAGTACTTCATTAATAAAATGGCAGCAAGCAGAGACTGGCTGTTGATGGCAAGATGAACTCCTTTCATCAGCTGGCTGGTAACAAGTAATATTTACTTAAAACCACTGTTGCTCTTTAAAATGGATCTTTTCATAGGTGTGCCCCTGCACAAAATATTTTGGATGTTACACACCTGAAAAAACTGGGTTTTCCTAATCACGTTCCTTACTTCTTCTGGGAGCAAAAACCAGAAGGAAGACTGGGAGCTCTCCATGAAAAAACCTTGAGGACTAAACATACTTATTTGTTCTGTTTTTCTCTGTGGGATATAACAGACAAATGTTGATAGTCTAGTAAATATGAATATTACATGGGGTATCTCTGTTAGGGAGTGAAAACTATTGTTGCTTCTAATTTCTCTTTCTGTTTTACTGTGCCTCCCTGTCCCTTGTCTGTATTTCTTCTGGAGGTCTTCAGCCCTTTTTCCTGCCTCTTTACTCTTTAACATTCAGGCTGTCAGTGAGGGAGTAAAGTTCTGTCTCCATTGGAAAGCAATTTGCCGGCGTTGCCAGCTGTGAACGAAATTGACTGAAATTGTGAAATCTGGGCAATTTAGCTCACAGCTGGGACAACAGGGAAGGGGCAGCATCGCTCTTTCACCAAAGATGATTTTCCAGTTGTTTTTCAGATCTTTGTTTTCTGTTAGCTTTTACATGCATTTATTATGTGCCCTGTAATCACTGGCATTTTTTAATATAGTTTATCTAAAGATAGCAGAAGCTCTTTTTCAAAAACAGAGATTGCATACTCAAGCTTATTGCTATATAGTTTACCAGGAGGGAGCAAATTCAGATATTTGGTTGTTATCAGAAGAACTTCACTAAGAGAACTCCGTAATTTACAACTGGTGAAACTGTTCAACCGGGGACTTGTGTTTGGAGCGTAGACCCACTCTGCCTACCCTTCCCATGGGTTTTCGCAGGTGCAGCTCCTAGGGCAGGTGAGCCCAGCCAGCCTGCAGCTGACTTACAGGAAAAACCCTCAAAACGAGAGAATTTTCAGTTCCCAAATGTGAAAGGTGACACCATCAGATAGTTTATTACCACCAGCTGTTTTGGTCTTTGCTTGCTCACTCTATACCGTATTTCTGAAACAGGTAACCTGTAAGTCAGAAAAATCTGAAATAAACAACTGCATAGTTGCTTCAACTCAAAATGCAGAAAGTGTAAAAGATACTTTGTTTAAAACAGGAGCAAGCTGAAGCTCTTAAATTATAAATTCCACCTCGGTCTTCAGTAGTTTTTATAAATGCTGAGAGATAGAAAAGCAAGTTTTCATGCTTAAAAGCTCTAGATTTTTACACGATAATTTAAAAAATGTTCCTCCATATAAAAATATGGAGAATCCCGTTTAAAGGATAAAAAAACATTTTTAAGAAAGGAAACTTGAATGTAGCTCTAGTTTCTTTGAAGCTTGTCTCAGAAGCGTAAGTATTTTATTTCCCAAGAGTTGGTAGAGATTATCAAATAGCTGCTGTATTTTCCCATATATAATTTTCTCTCTGCAAGAAAAAAACAAAAAACAAAGAAATGAACTGTGTGTGTCTTCCCAGGGAACATATTAAGAGGCTGAACTGAAAATCTCTTGTTCCCTCCTTCAAAGCTTGTACTTTGGGAAATTTAATTTCAGGGAGTTAGGTACATAATCCCTGCTATTGTTCGTAAGTTTAATGTATGTCCTCTTGTGAACTATGATAAAAATTGAGTCAAATGTCATAGATGTTGCCAAGTTATAAGAAATATGGATTTCGTCTTTATTGGTTCAATAGACATCATGGTTTGTAAGTTTAAATGAAACGTCTTTTTTCTTTGATGTGAAAAACTTAGTAATAGAAAAGATGATTTTAAGCATGCAAGAAGAAGAAAAAGGAAAAGTATGCATTTCAGTTTTAATACAGAGACAAGAAAATGTAGAATATAAATAAGATCAATAATGAAGTACAAGCTTGCTGTTCCTTCCTTCCTTCCTTCCTTCCTTCCATCCATCTACCTACCTATCTACCTACCTATAATTTAAAGTAATTAAGTGAAGAACAGCAGGAATAGGATGGTAGCATTCATGCAGAAAGTCCATTCATCAGCCGTGGGCCAGCAGCAAGACTCTCTGTGGCTCTGTCTTTCAGTTGAGGGGCTGGATGCTGGGTGCTAATATGTATGTGTGGAAATTGGTGGGCTTCTAGATCCTTTTTTTAAAAAAAATTATTATTTTTTTTTTAGTTTATCTAGCTTCTCCAGGTTTATCTAGCTTATCCAGCTTCTGCCTTTTCAAAACTCTGCAGAACAGTTATATCCAGTGCCTTCACTTTCCCAAGCGAAGGTGTGATAAGGATGATACGCAGCTTCTCTAATAAAATAATTTCTTTAGTGTTCCTTCTTTCTGCAGTCCGGCTGCCAGCTTGAAGGGTTGTCCATGTGCAAACCATTCCTAAACATGGCTTTAACTACTCTTTTCACTGCAAAAGACTGAATTGCTCAGATTCCTGTAATACTGTGTTTCTTCCATCTGCTGAGAGGAAAGGAGGGAAAAGCTTCTCAAATATATTTGCTGTCTAGGTAATAAGGCCATCCAGTATGAGTAATGTTTTACAAATTTACAAAGTCAAGCTTCAGCTGGGAATGTAGACACATTTACATAAACTTTAGTAACAGTAGATCACTTTAATACATTTATTCAAATACCTGCAATTCCAATTTCCAAGCAAGTAAAATTATATTGCTAGGAAAAGAAAGAAATCTGATAAAAAAAAAAATCAGTTCAAAAAAATAGACGACCCTTGGTAATTCTTGTCAATCTTTGGGCTCCAGTAAAATCTGCAGCATTGTTAGTTGATAAAATTTAAGAAGTTAAATGATTTTTTTCCCTTTTGACATCCAAGACTCCTTCAAGAAATCCCACTATACTTTGCCATTTTGTGTTAAAAAGACTTACACAGGTCCTTCTGGGGCCTCAGTAACTCCACTACAGTCTCAGCCTCAACTTTTGAGGCTGGCAGCTCATCCGTCGGGGTTATTAATTTTATGTTTATGATCTAGTAGCCAGGTATGTTAGCTAAAATGAAGTTTTCTGACGATTTTATCATGGTAGCACCATGCAGCTGTTATCCCTTTGATTTGACTTTGTTGTGGGAACACATTCCTTTAGATATTTATATAGCTGACTGTGGGGATGCATTGATTCAGTTCTTCTCAATATTTCTAAGATGTTGTCCTCCAGCCTGTGGTACTCTAGAATGTGTCTGTCTCTCTTTAAAATTAATATAAATGAGCTGATGTGGGTGTGGAAATTCTGGATAAACATCTTAACCGGAATGGACATGGACAGATACATGGACAGAACATCAGGACTGTTGTATTTGGAAGGTACCACAAGAGATGGATGTGCTGCTTCCTCTGACTGTTGCAGTTCTGAGGGGATTCCAGTCTTCTGTACGCGTGCATATGCTGCCCTGTGGATCACAAGGCCACCTTTCAATAAACTGTGCTTTGCAATTATGTAATTTTAATGAATACGTGCTTGTTTCTGAAGCACTGGGAAGCATTTCCATTGGATCTGAAAAGCTGCATTTTGAAAAGTGGATTCATCATTTATTATTTTCGCAGTCTAGATTCCTAAGCAGCTGCTAATAAGCAAACTCTGAAAGAAGACAAAAGGTATTTTTACCAATGACTCCTGAAACTTCTCGGGCACTAAGTTAAAGTTCATCTGTAGTGGTTTATGTCAGTTTTGTTAAGATACTTTAACCTAAAGGTGCCAGCAGTGGCATCCTTCCCATTGCTAAGCATTAATGTTAGAAATTCTCATTCCTAATGCCAAGAGATTCATGGCTCGCTACTATCTGGCTTAGTTTAGCAGCCTGTTGTTCTTGTGTTTCCAAGTATTTGTTCTAATTCAAAGCAAATGGGAATGTTGGCAACCTAACGGAGACATTGTAGGAAGTAACCATTGGCAACCACGGTTGCATGAGACAAGAGTCTATAATTGGAGCGTTTAAGTATTAATCCTCACAAGCCAACAGAGGAGTCCTTTCCAGGTTGTTCAGTACAAGCCTTGGAACCTGATTCTCTTCTCAGGCTGTATTTTTGCGATTGGCACATCCTTTGCTTCAGATAATGTTTATACAAACGAGCAGAGTCATTCCCTACAAAGGCAAATCCTGCTTTCTGCTGCATGCAGTGTGCTACTTAGGCATCAGTAGAAACTTTACGTGTATGTTTGAAAATAAAGTCTGATAAAGTCCTATAAGGCGAGATCTGGACACGCTGTCCTACAAGGTATCGGTGTGCATATGAATGATTGCTTTCTTATCTTCATGGCAGAAATACATAGTGAAATATGACATAAAATATTTCACTTTGAATACAGAGAGAATAAAATTTTCTCTTCTACAATTTAGCTTTGGTAATGTGCATAAAGTCTTGTGTGAACAAGTTATGTTAGATAATTTCTAGAATAGAGATAAAATAAATTATAAAAAATGTATAAGGTATAATTTCATTGGCTTTAAGGTTTTCAATGGAGTGAGGTGAATGAGAGAGGAGAGGAGTTTATAGTGTGGTTTTTTCCTTGATAAATTCAAATGTACTGCAAGCTTAATGAGACCAATTCCATTCAATTTATTGGATAATGCCCACTTATCCTAGAGACAAAGTTAGATATAATTCAATCCGTTATTGTGACAGAAGAACAAAGACTGTTTACAATCCCTTTTGCACTTCCATTTCCCAAGGGAGACAAGTCTGGAACTTGTTTTAGTCCTGGCATGAAAGGGATCAGCTGTATCAGGCTGGTTTATCTCCTCTATCAGAAGTTGACCATTGAGGTAATGGTGCAATCCCTGTTAATAGGGATACGCTGCCTCTTCTGTGTTGCCTTCTTCACAGGAACTTTGTGGTCAGGACATATCCCACGAAAAAGGTTCCCCAAGGTTTCTTATTGGGAGAACTTTACACCCTCTTTGTATTATGGGAATAACAAATGGGAATAGCAAATTTGCTTTTGCAAACCCACTTAAAATACAAAATGAGGTCACATTCTTTTTTGTTTCTGTTTCTGATTCCCTGATGTAAGAAATGCCATCATTATCACCAACTGCAGTGAAAAGCAGAGACACTTGACCTAACTTGGAATGAGTGAGGGCATTTCCACAGGCTGTGTAGCTTTCATGACACTGGAGTTGGAGCAAAATAAATTGGCTTGCAAGGAACTCTGTGCTACAATAGCTTGACTACTTCTGGTGTCTGAGGTAGACAGCATGGTTAAATGAAGACTGAGAAAGAGGATATATTACTATTTGTAAAAGACATTCAGGAATTAGTACAAGGGGGGAGGAAGAATTATTGAAATTGAACCTGCTTTAAGATCAAATGGATATTAATTGCTTCTGAATGAATTTAGAGTGTAAATTAGAACAAGGTTTCTGACATGAAAGAAATGAAGTCTGAATTCTGGCATGACCTTTCAAATCAGGCAGGGAGGACAAGGAATCTAAATTATTTCTTGATAAATTAATATAGGTAGTGATCCCAGAGATGGAAATTAAAGTTTATGATTATAGTATCATAGATCATAGACTCAAAGAGACCTCAAAAAGCATCCAGTCTATTTTCTTGCTCTAACTTAGTCTCAATTACATTTAAATCGTTCCAGGTTTATCCAGCCTGAAGTTAAATATGATCTCATCTCAGTGATGAGATTCTACAGCCCTGTTACTCTTCCTTTCAATTACCTCACTATTCCTACCATTAAAAAACTTTTCTAATCTCATCTTAAGTCTCCCTAGCTGCTGCTTGTCCTCTCCATAGCAGAGTTGGAGAACAAATTAGTATCCTGCCCCTTTATAGCTGTCTCTTATATGCTTGGAAACTCCTACCCTTTTTCACAGAATCACAGAGTAGTTGAGGTTGGAACACCTTGGTATTTTCATTTTGATATTAAACTTCAGTTCTTTCAGATTTTTCTCTGAAAACTTGTCTTCTAGATCTCTGATTGTTCTGGTACTCTCTGCTGGGCTCTCCAGCTGTTCCTTTTCCTTCTTCCCATTCCTCCTGATGACAGTCTACCAGTACTGAATAAAATAGAAGGATTATCTTGTGACTCTAAGGCATAGTGCTACTGCTTATTTATCCAAGTATTATTGTCATTTTTGCAGGGTGGGATGTGGTTTAACTCCCAGTTGTCTAGGTTTCTTCATCAAATACATTCGCTGCTGTGGCAGGTTGTAGGATGTTAGAAATGCCCTTCATCTCTGAAACTGTCCTTATGAGATGTTTTCATGAGTTTTTTTCTGATAAAACTCTCATGCTCCTTGTAAGGGACTGTTTGAGGTTGCTGTGGAAGGGGGAAATGGGCCATAAACAGAAAGCTTTGTGGATCCATCTAGACTAAAGTTTTCTTACGTGATTGACTTTAATTTTACTCACGTGGATCCTTCTTATCGTATATCCTTGGTGCATTCAAAGGCAGGACAATCCATAAAGTAGACATAGGCTGCCCTATAGGCAGAATCCACCAGAAGGTTACGAATGAGGAGGAGCTGTGCTGTGCTTGGGTGTTACCATGGTTGCTCCCTGTCTCACAGCCTGAAGAGTGCATCATACCACGTGCTGTAAATGAAGGTTGGTGGGTGATGAGGGGACAACCAAGCCCTTTTGTGCCGTCAAGCTGGTGCTATGGAAATCTCCTCCTAAGACAGCAGAACCTGTGGGCACTGTACCACTGGAACTGCTTTGTAGCCGCATGTCTGTGTAACCTTATATTTCAGTTATCAGTTTGGTATTATTCTTACCTGTTTTCATTTTAGCACATTGTCAGCTTGAGGTCAAATCTTAATGGCATATTTGCCCTGAATATCAGCAAATGAGGTAGTTTAATGCCACATTCATGCATAAATTTGTGAACATGGGATAAATAAGATACTATTAAGCATAACACTCAGAATTCAAGGGCTTGAGAAACTTTGCATATCGCTAAGCTGACACAGTGTTGTTCTAAAGTGATAAAAGCAGGTGTTCTTCTTAGTTGCCAAGTCTGCTCCCGTGTGAGAGGCTAGATAAGTAGCCCAAATTACATCTAAGAAGAAAATTTGCCAGAGCTTAATTACTTTTCATCACAGTGCCAAATAACAATAAGAAGAATAAAACCACCTTGGAACTACATTGTAGTCTATTTAATTCTCCTCATTTAAAGCCCTGAGGTAGAATTCTTAACTTCACAATAAACTGCTCTCTTCCAGTGTTAAAGCAGAACAAATTTGTAAGTGATGACTTGTGCTCCTTCTACATTTGGCATTTAAGTTAAAGTAATTTTTTGTTCAAAAATACAAGTATTTTTTACAAGGTCTACAGCTGCGTCGTTTCAGTAGGATATAGTTTTGTCATTAATCAACGCTTTTCTCTGATGACTTCTGCTAAGGTTATGGCCATTTAATCCATCTTTATTGATAAGCGTGATCTTATTAAGCCCGGCTATTAGATCTTGGTTTTCCGTGAGTTAGACCATGGTATCATCAAACCTTGCTCTCCTGCTCGGGCCGGTAGTGCTTGTCTGCGTGCTGGGCAATTGAGTGCATCAGACTGTGTTCAGTCAATCCTACTTAAGTCAAGCCTCTGATCACAAAGCCTCTGTCAGCCTGCCTTCTGCAAGGAGACTTTATCAGTAAGTCAGTAGGAGAAGGGATTAAGACCACAGCCGTTTACGCATGTGCCCTGTGCAATGAAATGTCAGTGTCGTAACCCCTTAGTTCTATATTATTATTTCATTGGTAAGGAGGCATTGTGCTGCGAGACCTCTCTGTCTTTTATTTAAAGAGGATGTAGTGAAACCAGAATTCTTGTACAAGACCAAAACAGGGAGTCCTCTGTTTTGATATCTTCCTATGTTGTCAGTATTGTGTAGAAAGATGCAAGAATAAAAAAAATTATTCCCCCCCCATTTTTCTCATCTGTTAGTTGTTGCTTATAGGTGAAACTTTATGGAAGTTGAGAATCTTTACCTCTTTTATGTAGATAGGGCCAGTTGATTTGCCCCTCCCCTCACTGCTTTATCTTTAAGCAGTCATCCAATTCCCTCTTAAATGTGCGAAATTATTAGTCTGAAAAGTATTTTCACAAGAAACAGCTGGCATCTCCTGTGTTTTGAATGTTTTCATTTTTCTGTTTTTTCTGATACGATAAAATAGTTAATAGAAAGTTCAAAGTTGGAGTGCATAGAATGGGATTTTTAGAAGGTTACTATAAATTTTCTGTTATTTTCAGTTCACTTCTATGTACAGGCTAGTATTACCACTTTGACCTCTCTGTAAATCAACACTTTCACCAAGCGTCACTGCAAGCATGTACTGTTTCCCTTTCTAATTGATTATAGTTAACTTAAAACCCAGTGATGTGTGTGAGTGGCTGAGATTATTTATTCCAAGGCATATTACTGCAACGCATTCATCAACTGTGAATCTCATCTACTCCTTTGCTGCATATTCATTTAGTTTTATTTGATACCACTGGTGTTTGTAACTAATAAAATCTTAAATAATTCTGTTTCAGGCAGATTTACCCTCTCCTTGAGTAGACTCATCTCTTGTGAAAGATCTTAGCTTGGAAACAGAATTCCATGTTGAATATAGGTCAACAGTCTCATGCTGTAAAAGGACAGTCAGGGAACTCTAAATAGGGATATGGCTTTTGGGGCACAAGATGTAACTAACCTTCAGTTCTGTCCAGAAATGATGAGACCCCTTTCCAGTACTAGGCATAACATCTTAAGAAGGATGCTGACCAGCCAGAGTCCAAAGGCAAACAATTATCATCAGATGCTTTGAACACATGACAAGAAAGTGTGTGTGTGAAGAATACAAGGCTCTGTGTGTGTGTGTGTGTGTGTTACTAATTTTCAGATAGGTAAAGGGTCTTGCAGAGTGGAAAGGAATAATCTGTTCTTTGTGTCCATTGTGGAGACAAGAAGTCACTGTGACCTGTGACTGCACTGTTCATATTGGACATGAGGAAAGTATTTCTGAAGGCAATGATAGTATTCAGTGTGCTTTCTACATATCAAACAAAATATGAAAGTGTTCAGATCTTCCACTGGAGAGCAGGATTTTGTCACTTGAAAATCCTTCTCTGTTTGTAAATGCATTTCAGCAATCTAAGTCATGTTTCTAGATTGCTCTGACAAAGGTGCAGGAACCTCATCTGATTTCTAGCAAGTGCTCTTAGTATTTTCACTGTCACAGGTTCAGGCGAAAAGAACAAGGAAGGCCCAGTAGAGGCATGCATGTACCTAAGAATAAGCTGCTCCATGTTATTAAAATGATGCCAATGGCAAAAGAAGGAGCACATGCAGGATGATAGTTCTGGGTCATCATAATCCAGGGGTATCACCATTTAAAGTGATGTGCCTTGTCACAAGGCAGACGGTAGAGAAAAGATGAAAAAGCATCTCAGCTACAGCTGGTAGGATTTCTTATATTCTCATTTTGAATATGCCTAAAGCAATACTTTTGGAAATCTCTTTTGTGTCAAATGAGACAGAGGGAAACAGAGGCAGGATTTTTTTGCAGCCATCCCCTTGTCTCCTTTTATTCGTCATCAGGCATTTGGTCTTTGAAATAGTTTAAATGTGGTTAAAAGTAGAAAGTTCCAATACAAGCTTTTGGTCCTGACAGATCATTTTCCATTAAAAATCCACCTTATCAAAAATTCTGAACCAGTTCCTGCTCCAGTGCCAGACTGGAAGCAGTCTCCTGTAGCTACAGCGCTGCAAAAACATCTCTAACAGAGTTGTACTTCAGGCCTACATTCCCCTTGGGATGCTTGCTTGTAGTGGTGTCGGGGTAATAGCACTACATCAGTACAAAACCCACTCCATATGCATATGAGCATCACAAAATGCTGGGGGTAAACTGACTGAATTATATATGTCGCTCTTTTGGGAATGCAGAATAAGTTTGGCTGCAAGTTACATGTAGCTGTAGTTGCGTGCCACACCTTTAGGAAGTAAAAGCCTTTAGGGAGGACACAGCTGATTTAATCATTATTTTGTTTGTTGTTTCAGCTAAATTGCTCTGTCTTGTTATATGTATATATTAGCGCTCATCTTGCTGTCACCAGATGCTTAGTGGGAGCTAAGGAAGGCTGGTGCAGACAACTGAAGTGAATTGCAAGCTGTAACATCAGGCTACGTCTTGACCTGGCGCTGAAGGATGAATCCATCACTTTTCATTTAAAATAATACGCTGGTCCTTGGTCAAAAATATTACTGATATAAACAGATTGAATGGTTGATGGATCACTGTTGCCAATAACCAATGAAAAAGACCTTAGTATTTTTCCTTAGTTTGGCAAAGTCCTCTCTCTTGATTAAAGCTGGCAACTGTAGGGATAAAAGGACATCTGAAATAGTGTACCTGATAAAGGTTCTGATGAAATGTGTTCCCCAAAGGCTTGAATCCTTCCCTTCTCTGTAAGAACTGTGGCTCCTTGGAAGGGCTGACTGATCTTAGGAGAGCCTGTAAGATGCCTGCTCCTAACACGCTGATGATTGAACAGATCTGGAAACAGTATCGGAGTCATCCCAGCTTACAGCTCGGCATTTTAAGGAAATGTGAGTTTGGTGCTCGTTTGCCTTAAACCATTGTCAACAAAAGGAACATGGGAGCTGCTTAAGAAGCAGCATCGATATCTGCGTCATGGAGGGGGAGTTGACAGCCAGATGCAGTAACCGTGTATCTCTCCCTAGGGCAGGTCACCCTCGCTGTGAGTCCGATCCCTACAGCTACAGTTGCTGGGTTGGTTTTGTACTATCTGTGGAGGTCTAAGGTTCAAAGGTATGGTGCGTCATGCTTGGGAACATTTCCTCTACCCTGAAAACTACAATCTGCAACATTAAAAAAAAAGTATCAGAATTCTAATCTTTCATTGCCTCAGACGCNTGTGGAGGTCTAAGGTTCAAAGGTATGGTGCGTCATGCTTGGGAGCATTTCCCCTACCCTGAAAATTACAATCTGCAACATTAAAAAAAAGTATCAGAATTCTAATCTTTCATTGCCTCAGACTTGTTTTCTCCTTAAGGATGGGAAGACTATTTGCATATGCATTGATTAAATGGAATGCATTTGTTGTTTCAGATGCATTCATTGTTATAATTTAATCTAGGCTGTGCAGGGTCCTGGGGGGAAGCAACCAAGTGTTGTGTATGTATCTGCATCATTAAAAATAATTTAAGTGTGATGACAGCTGGAAAATAACCATACAAGTGATTTCAGGGTGTTCCATATTTATTCCCTCATAATGATAAATCATTGTTGGTTTTCTCAGTTTACAAGTCAAAAGGCAGGTTTTTAGCACGTCAGCCTCCAGTCTGGGCTCTGTAAGTCGAGTAAATTGAGCGGACACCTGCCTAACATTTAGTCCTTGTTACCACAAATTTAAGCTTCTCACATTCATTCCTTCATTTAATCCTCAAAAGTCCCCTTAAGGTAGGTAAATGTTATCTCCATATTACCTGTGAAGTGCAGGGCAGGCTGAAAGTAACTTTACAGAAAGTAGCTTTAAAAAAAGGGCTTTTAGATAATCTACAAGTCTTAATCTCTGAAGTTAGCTGAATATTTTTGATGTTACTCTAGGCAATTTCTTCATTGATAAACTGCCTGTGACTGAATTGACCATGTCTTCTGGGACCAAGCATGGTTTGTTATCCTTAGTTACACAGGGAGTTAACAGGTACAATGACAAAGTACAAAGACAAAGTGACTGACAGGTAGAGCCCAGAGGGTTGTGGTTAGTGGCGCAGAGT
>RSEF01000003.1:51729889-51776292 GCA_003993805.1 Himantopus leucocephalus | reverse complement strand
TTATCAACTGATAACTAGTTTGGTTAATTATAGGGAAAGACAGTGATAAAAATTTGGTAAACCCATCAGATTCTTCAGTAAATACAATTGTTATTGTGAAATACAGGAGGTCTTGTCATGGACAAGACCCTTTAGGCTATAAAACCAGAATAAACACATGGTCTAAATCCCAGTGATCTTGCAGGTAGCACAGCTGTGATGTTCACCCGCTAAATAATCATTGGGGAAAAAATTATAAAGCATTGATTTATCTGTGAGCAAGAGTACTACCCAGAATTTTATTTATCTCAGGAACCCTTTAGTCACTCCTGATTCAATCAAATGCTAGAAAACACACTTTTGCTCTCCTGTCAAGGTAACTTATTGTATTAGATGTTTCCCAAAATATCAAGAGAATTACATATGTATGAATCTCCAGGAAAGCTTTGAAGGAAGGATACTAATGTTCCTGTTCTTAAAAGGATATCCTCATATTGTCACAAGGTATTAGCGATATTGCCATTTTTCTTTCCCTGCTATAGAGTTTTGAGGGCATTTCTCATCTCCGGCCATTCATCAGCATCTGTAGGGCACTTTAACTTGCATTTACCACCTCGAAATGCTCTAATCACTATGACGGACTCCTGTGGCAGGAGCCCAACAGGGGTCACTCAGGTTAGGATCAGGTTCGCTGTGGGGCACATGGGAAATGGGGCAGTGAAGTAATTGTTTCAGTGGACCTTTGCTAATCCCTCTGGTCAGTGTGAATGCTCGAGCTGGTTATGCTGGATTTTGTGCAATTTTGTGAAGCTCCCTTCCTGGACCAGCATGTGGGATTGTGCCTTGAACATAATGGTAATACAGAATTGTGCTTTATTTCATTCCCTTCAGGGTTCCGGGGAGTCCACTGGGTATTGGTATTTCTTAACAAATGACCTGAATTTAATTTGTAGCTTAAGAAATCCAGAGCTTGTGTATTAGAATGTCTTTCTTTCCATGTCTTCTCTCCTTTAGAAAGATAGTGCTTAGTAGTGTGAGAAAAGTGACAAAGGAAATTACTTCAAGGGGTAAATCTTAATTTCTGAAATTTTGGGTTAAATGTTTCTCCCTGCTTAGGAACAAATGCAATTTCTATTAGCAGTGGGAAATACTCTCACCTCATTCTAGACCGCATGGATGTGAAATAACTAAGTCAAATCTCTTCAAATGATCAAAGATTGTGTTTGTGTGGCTGGTATGTAACTCACTGTGGATGCAGCTGAAACACAGGAAACAATAATAACAAGTACTTCCTGGATTGGAATTTTTCTTTTTTGACAGTTTTCAGTAGTAAGGTAGCAGGATTTGACCACTGTCAATTACAGGTTTTAATTAAATGCTAGTAAGCACTTATTACTGTGATAGTGGAACGGAAATAGCTACCTGATGATTTAAGGGCTATTTTTATGAGTAACTGCTCCTGAATAAACATAAAACTTTTCTTAATTGTCGCTCAGATTAAAATTTGAAAAGACTGTAAGAAATGCATGGCAGAAATTTTGTTTTTGAGGATCTTGCTTTTGTTGTAGATTGGCTTCATTTTTTGCAGTTAGTAAAGTCTGCGAAGTCCTATGTTCAGCTGCAGGGATATTTTGTGTAGTTTGTGGATTGCATGTTCAAAATAGAATTTTATGTAAATAAAAAAAATTAAAGTAAATCACTAATAATTTGTGTATGTAAATAATCCATTGTAGGTACCATCAGTTTAATTGCATGTGCACATTAGAAATCTTCATTTGAAAACAAGATTCTTAATATTCAGTTTATATTTATGTCAAAATCTGTTGAGACATAGAATAGTTTTATGATAATTAACAATGGGAAATCCATAGAAGTCTTGGAGTTTGATTTAGATAAGTACCAGCAATACGGATGTTTATCCATCCTACACACCTCTCTCGTGGGTTTTTTGCAAAATTTCTGGTTCTTTAGGCCTTGAGGGAAGCTAAACATGTATTGTAATTCTGCATTTGGTTCCCACTAGACTCCACAAGAGCCAAGAAAAATAAGAAGAAAATTGCTCATTCATTTTTGAGTTTCCTCACAGAAGTGTAGTTTAAATGAGGGTTTTTTTCTGACTGCTTTCCTCATTATAGTCGTAGCTNTTTCTGACTGCTTTCCTCATTATAGTGGTAGCTACAAAGCTGGAAGAGTTCTATGCATTTGATTTATTATTAAGTAATTCAGATCTGGATCATGTGAATCTTTCAGGTCTCTTTTTTTTTGGTGCAAATTGCATGTANTACAAAGCTGGAAGAGTTCTATGCATTTGATTTATTATTAAGTAGTTCAGATCTGGATCATGTGAATCTTTCAGGTCTCTTTTTTTTGGTGCAAATTGCATGTATCTTCAGCATTTTCTTATTCTAATCTGTGATGTTAGTAAGCTTCTACTGCAAGCTTAATGACGGATGCCTTGGAGATCTGGGCTACTAATTATGCTCTGAATTTTTTCTCAGACTGTCTGGTTCTTTGTGGTAGGTTGGGAACTTGATCACCAGCCTCAAACATTACTAACTCATCTGTAAAGAAATAAGCTGTTTACTGTGTGACGTGAAAAGGCTGCACTTAGCAGTGTTCGTATGATGATGCTAAGCAGGTTTGGAGCTGGAACACCGCTGAACTTGGCAGTTTCTTTGTAAAAATATTTTAATCGATCCCACTGCAATGTTTTCTCCATGCTAGAATTCTGCCAAACATCTGGCTGGGAAGTTGCCCTCGGCAACTGGAGCATGTGACTGTCAAGCTGAAGCATGAGCTGGGTGTTACGGCTGTGATGAACTTCCAGACTGAATGGGACATTGTTCAGAATTCCTGGGGCTGCAACCGCTACCCTGAACCCATGAGCCCCGAAATCCTCATGAAACTGTACAAAGAGGAAGGTCTTGCTTATGTCTGGATGCCAACTCCAGACATGAGCACTGAAGGTAATGCTCAGACCACTCTTGCAGCTAAATTAATAGTAGCAAACCCTTTGAGTTACTAATCTGTCACTTTCATGACTGTTTTTTTTTCCTGTGTAAATTTTGCATAAAAATATAGCTAAGGTGCAAGGTGTAATTTCTGTGTGTGTGTTGTCTCTAACAAATTACTCATATTTTTGTTGTAGGCGGAGAGGCCATCTAAAGTACTTTGTGTCTGGCAGTATACGTGTATTTGGGTTTACAGCCATCCGACATTGATATCTGCTTGACTGTTTTTGCTTTCAGCTTGAATTCAGCCGTATAATGAAAATATGCTGTGTAGGTGGAAGACTGCAAGTTTGCACAGCAGGACAGCTTGCCATCCTTGCTGGTTAAAAATGGAGAGACAGTGTTGTATGCCTGTCTCTGCTATTCCCTTCCCCCAACAGATAATTTTTCTTTAGCTGTAGTATCCCAGTCTGATGTTGGGATAAATGATCTCAATAGAGTCATTTATATAATTATTTGTAATTAATTTAGAATACCCATAGCACTTCACGTCGTAACATAAATTATTATTTTTAATTTCTCTGTTGGAATGCTCAGTTCAAAATCTTATTTCGAACCAGTAGGTTAGAAAACATGCGAGTTTTCGAGTGGGTAGCCTACCAGGAGAGTGCTTTCGATAGAGTGAAATACTGCTGCCACAGACAGACCACTGTCATATCAGTAACAGGACATCAGGGGAGACAGGAGACCTTAAAACAGGGATTTGAAAGGGCTTAGTGTCAGTGTTGATCTGTGCCATGAGGAAAAGTCAGGCTCTGATGTTTGCGGCTTCAGTTCCCCGGGTAACAGGGCATCGGGAAATGTGGTGTAGTCATCCCTTTGGCAGTGAGATAGACTGTTCTCTGTTGTTTAACCGTATGCTTAGTACACAATTAAATCATAACAGTATTAAGTTGTACAGGGAAATACTCTTCTGCTCTCCGTCCCTCCCTTATTATTGACATAATGGCCTTCATTACAATGTTTTGGAAAGCAGCAATAGATAGGGAGCTTCACAAACCGCTGGTACTAACAAATGTTGCACTTTTGGCTTGCTAACTTTAATGCCTTAATGTAATTTCCCATCTTATCTCAGTCCCTGTGAAAGTTAATATGCCACACACGTTCAGTGTTAATCAGAATGTATATTTAGAGAAGACTTGGGGCATTTTACAGATTTCGTGTGATCTGAATCTATGTTGCCAGAAGAAAAAAAGGTTAGGGTAAAAGGTCAGTTGAAAAAAAAAGAAAAGAAAAAACCCAAAATATGTCAGATTGGCCATTGTGATTCGCAGTGCATCAGGCTGTACAGACATAACCACAACCGTGAACCTCGCTTTCTCAAATGCAAATGAACATGTCTTGTTTTTAACCTTAGGAAGAATACAGATGTTGCCACAAGCTGTCTGCCTCTTGCACGGGCTACTGGAGAATGGACACACTGTCTACGTTCATTGCAACGCTGGCGTTGGCAGGTCTACAGCTGCTGTCAGTGGCTGGCTGAAGTACGTGATGGGATGGAGCCTGAGGAAAGTGCAGTACTTTTTGGCTTCCCGGAGACCAGCTGTCTACATCGACGAGGAAGCTCTGAATCGTGCTGAAGATGATTTCTACCAGAAATTTGGGCGTCTTCGTTCCTCATGCAAAGTGCAAGAGTAGAAAAGCAGAAGAGGAAAAGGAAGGTGAAGAGGTATCTTTGCATTTGAACCCCAAGGACTTAGAAATCATGAGTCAGGTGCCTGCCTCTCCTCTTCAGATTGTCATAGAAGACATGAGAATTTTGTTAAAAAAAGTGCCTTTGAGGGTTTTTTATTTGCTTTCTTTAAGCTGATATGAATCACATTTTCAAGCCTTTTGCTGCATGTATGAGACCTAGAAAATCTGCAAGAGGAAACCAAGATTTTCTTTTAACTACTTGCCTACAGGAAGTAAGGTTTTAGCGTAGACACTAAATAAGACGTGAGGTGAAATAGTTAGAGTTGGCAATATTTCAGTCACAAGAAAGAAAAGGCATTCTCAGAAGAACAGGTACAAACATTGACTGGGTTAAGGTTCAGGTTAGGATGGAGCTGATCATCGTCAAAGCTGCTCAGTTATTTTAGGTGGAGTGTACCTTACTGAAGTGTTTTCTGTTAATTTTGTAGAAAGTGGTATTCAGGAGAAAGACCAGGAGGAAACTGATTTTTCAACTCAGTTTCTTAAACAAAAAGCTAATGTCTAATGCAGTGACTTAAAATTTGCTCTCTTTACCTATCTAGTTCCTGCTAAATATTATGAGTTACAGCTATATTCTTTTGCGACATTGGAGTTATGCTGGGATGTGACATGAAGAGAGGAAACGGCTCCACTTACTGCAGTCTTACTCTGTGGCAGGGAAGGGCTAACTATTTATTACCTTATCCTAGGCTGTAAGAGCTCTAAGTCAAAGACCCATTTTGCTCCTCTGGTCTGTGCAGTGCTGTACAGTGGANTACTCTGTGGCAGGGAAGGGCTAACTATTTATTACCTTATCCTAGGCTGTGAGAGCTCTAAGTCAAAGACCCATTTTGCTCCTCTGGTCTGCGCAGTGCTGTACAGTGGGCTCCCTGGGTGCCAAGTCAATCTAAGCAGTAACCACTGGGCTAAAACAGGACCTATAGGAACTGCGTGATAAACCTCTGCACATGATTGACACCACAGCCTCTGTGTTGTTGACCGAGATTAATTTCTTCACTATAGCAAAGTCTCTCCTCGTGCAAGCAGTGTGTGGATGTTCACTGATGCTAGATTTAGCTGATTGAAGCTAATGCTGGCCTGTCTCTGGGGTGAATGAAGTGAATACATTCCTCTATAGGAGAAAAGAGCAGCTCTGAGGAGGATTTCTCAGGAGCTTAGCCTCAGTAGGCTAATGCTGGCTTTGTGGATGATCCTTAATATTTTCCAATGAAGCTCAGTCCCTTAGCTAAACTAAGCACTGGCACCAACAGCTTCCAGCCCTGCTCAGGTAAAACCAATTTGCTGTTGGTTAAGTCCAAGAGAGAAAGGAGAGAGAGAATTTCCTAAGGAACAGAGAATTAAGGATGCATAAACATTAAGAAACCTAATTTCTATAGGTTTGTTCTTCAGTGAAATCTCATTTTTTCCAGCCAGCTTGTTCCTCTAAAGACCCAGTCAGTGCTAGAGTAGCTTAGCTGATATATATTGATTATCTGAATACTTAATGGAGAAACTATTAGATATGAACTGTTTGTGGCAAATGTCCAGAATAATATAATACATTTTATTTATCCTGTACTTCAATCATCTTCAAAAGGAAAGATATTTATTTAAGTTATTATATATGTGTGGTTTTGATTATGACTTTGTTTCTGATTTTTTGCTTTGAAATAACACTGTTTAGAAAACAGATGAGAAAATTTCTCTATTCAATAAAAACATAATGACAATTCCAGCAGCCCATTTTGTCATATGTCTTTGTCTCCCAGTTTCATGAATAGCAAAAAGGGTCATGACTGATATTTCTATCTAGCGATGGGACCAAACACTTTCATGGTAACAGCCCATTTTTTGACTGCTATGCTGCGTCAGTTTTCATAGGCTGTTGAGAAAGAAATCTCAAAAAAACAGCACAGCAAAGATGTGTGGGTGGTATGGCACCTCTGGTACCTGCAAAGCCCCCAGAAAGGGGTTGTGTCTCCTGGCCTGAAGCGGAGAGCAGAGGGAGTGTGTCAGTGATGCTGTCTGGCTGTCGGGCTCTCGTGCAACTGTGCAGAGCTACAGCTGAGCCCCCAGGAGGACCCAGGAGTTACCCCATTTTGACTGAGTTTAAAGTAAAAATCGTGAGCAGGAGGATGGCATAAGGAGCAGAGTAGAACTTGCTTAAGTTTTACATTCCCGTTGAGATATATTTGAAACCCCAAGCTTGAAATGTGTTTCCAAGTGTCCCTGACAGGCAGTCCTTTCCATCAGATGCAACTTTTAATATATGTTGGGACAAGTATTTGTCATTTTAGCCCTTGTTTCACAGCTAGCTATATTTCTTTTTTATGTCTGTTGGGACTGAGCAGTGTATAACGTGGCACGAACAAGTAGGTATATGACTATAAGTATAACCATGCTCTGTCAGCTATTTCCTAATTCTGATTTTATTGGCAATGGAAGCAGGCTGGTGCTTCCTTTGTAAGGCAGGAATTCAAACGCTACGGAAGCCCCATATTCAAGGAAGCCCCAGCAAGGCACTATTAATTTATTGTGTGTTGTCATTTCAGTTTGCTTGTCTGCTGAACTGCTGGGGGACTATATCACATAGAGATTGCATTAGCCGATGAACTACATGAAAACAAGTTGCCAACATCATGTTAACAAAGAATGCAAAGAGATCCCGTGGCTTGCAGTCCCTTTGTACCTATTTGTAGCGTACTTTTTTCTCATTGCCACCTTCCTGACTTCCTCATTAAAGGCCACCCTGTCGAGTAACATTCATTCAAAGCCTTCTCTGTTGATTACAACTAGGAATTTAAATGCTAAAGACATCATTGCAAGAGGCTACAGCAACAGAAAAAGCAATCATATAAAAATATTCCATTTCTCCAACTGTATAATTACATGATAAATCTGCATCTAGAGATTATCTATTAGAATTCCAATTTGTAATATGTTCTTATGCTGATTGGATCATTAGCTCTTTCCACAGACTAGCCTCTTGATGCAATTTGGATGAAAGGATGAAGACAGTCTGTTTATATACTTGCATATTTCCTTGCTACTTTTGTCATAAAATTGCGACAAAATTTAGAGAAGAACAACTCCTATAGAGAGAATTAGAAACAGATAAATAGTAATGGTTATTTTAAAGCAGCCCCAAGAAGCCAAACTAATAAACACACAGTAATGGGAACCAGATAGAAATATTTTGATAACTCATCACTGAAAAACATTGGTTGGGGAAAATGGTTTTCTGCTGGTATAAGCATCTATACTCTCTGACCTGATGCATCAGGTTTTTACCTCTGTTAAATTAAAGAAGAAAGTGGAATTTGCTGCATGGAATGGGACCATTTATAACTCCAGGTACTTAGAGTATCTCGATGCTATTGTTAGGCCAAACAATAGTATATATTTTTCCCAAGGCTGTGTACATGAAGGACCTAAGTAATCCTAGCTCTTACGAGTGATTTTGTAACAAACACAGACCTTCGAGGAATGGATCAGGCTTTAACTGATATAGTTTGATGAATATGTTTCCTTTTGACATCAGAAGAGTACTAATGAGAATCTTCTGCGTGACATTTTTAGGTAGCAATGCAGCCTGGTGAAAGGAGACTGGGCAGGCTGGCATGACTGTTGAATTGCCTCCTTTTCTCCCTTAGTCCTTACTTGTTATTTCACACTTTGAACTTTGGTCCCTTTGGCACTTGTCTGCTCTAGTTGCTTAGGTTGTACGTTTCCAGCCTTCCCTTTCTGTTTGTACGGCATCAAACCCAGTGAAGCTCTGGATGTGGCTGGGACTGCAGGTGTTACACCAGGTTGTACTCCAGAGCAGCTGAAAAGTCTCACAACTGGCAAGTGAGTTGTGTGTGCTGCACAAAAGCGTGTGCTGCATAAAAACATGTGCTGCACAAAAACATGTGCAAAACAGTGTCTCTGCTCTGGGGTGGAATGAAAATTTGAGACGGCCAGCCAAGCCCTCGTGGGCAAAGATATGGGAAAAAGAGGCTGTAGGTTGTGCAGGAGCAGGTAATAAAATCCCTATTTAAAACAAGAAGGCAAAAAGTCAGACTTATTCCATTACCTACTATGATGGCCTTTTTGAGTTCTAATTTATAAAACCCACTGACTTGACTGGCCCATAATTGAGAAAAAAATTTTGATTTGAAGTAGTCGAAGACATTTGCCATGACTGTATTACCCTGCTGCTTCTTTTATTCTTCATCATTAAACTGCAGTGAGAGATTTCAAACTAATGACAGAGTTAAAAAAAAATACGATTCTTTAAAAAAAATACACTGAAACTGTGTAACAGTTCATAGTGTAACTATAAAAAAATATTTAGAAGCGTAATAACTACCACAAAAGCATATATTTGGCAAGCAAGCCCTACCTTCTTGAAGGATAATGAACATCAGGATGCCCTTAGCTAAAATGGAATTGGATTAATGTAGCAGAGGACAGGATACAGATGACTGTCTCCAACTCTGACTGTGTACATTCTCAGGGGTAAATCAACACCTCTGCAGTTATTGCCTTAAAAATATTCTGCTGGAAAGTTTTTCCGCATGGATGTAGCTTAAAGGGAAAGGGGCTGCTCTNTGTCTCCAACTCTGACTGTGTACATTCTCAGGGGTAAATCAACAACTCTGCAGTTATTGCCTTAAAAATATTCTGCTGGAAAATTTTTCCACATGGATGTAGCTTAAAGGGAAAGGGGCTGCTCTGAGGGAGGGAGCAGACTTTGAAACGGTGGAAGTATAAAGGAATTAATACTTTTTCTGTTGCTCAGTGACATCACCAACAGCAAGACCAAACCATATGACTTCATAATTGATCTTCTTCCAAAATTAACTGAGGAAAGCAATTTTTTTCAAGGGTAATGACATTACCATATATTAGCATAATTGCATAGTTGTGATATAAGCAACCAAAATACATGTTGGTGGTCCTTCAGTTATGCTAACAGTGAACCTATAGCATGTTCATTTGTAATCAGACATATTTTCCTCTTGCTCCCCTCTTTTCATCCCAAGATCCCATCCAGTCTTGTCTAGTTTATAAACTGTTCTGAGACTAAGAATTACCAAATTTGTAAAGATAAGTAATGTGTATTTTATTAAAACTTTTTTTACGTATCAAGGCTTGTCTAGGTATAAGGAAATAAGAACTGTTATACCCTGTAAAACAAGGATGGTGACACTGTGAACCTTAGCTCCATATAATTCAACCTTTTTGTGCTTAAACGTGTTGCAGGATAACGTCTGTGATTTGATAATTACTTCAATGCTGATGTTGTTATACTTACATCAAGGAAAAGAGAAGGCCTGTTTATTCATGAGCTGGTAAAATATTTAATGATATCTCATTCTTGATTTAGATGATGCGAGGAAAAAGCATAAAACAGCTGCCAAGAAAAAAATTCTAATGCTGGACAGGTTTCTATGGTCCTTACTTAAAGTCATTATAGCAAAATTTGTTTTGTGGTAATGCAGTTTCAGCAGGGAAATAATTAATAGTCAGGCCATCATCCAAGGGTCGCAGCCATGTTTAAGTTGGGCAGCCAGCCCAAAGTCACTGCAACAAATCAAATGCTGAAAATGAATCCAATCTCCAAAAATTCAATAAAATACATAAACACAGAGGTTAAGAAATGAATATAAAGATTGTATTTGGAGAAAGGCAAAAATATATAAAACACAATCCTAGCTAATGTCAAAGGGAAAAATATTTCAGAGTGGGATAGCAAACACTACAACTCATTTGAAAATATAATCAATGTGTTAGATAAAAGTATAGTGGGTATTTAAGGTTCACTTACCAGTTAAAGGGATACCACCAAACTATTTAGGCTTAAAATGCAGGCGCAATATTTAGCTGTATAAAGAAAGAAATGTGGAAGGGTAAGCTTTTAAGAGCACAGACCACTTTTATCCCCTCTCTTGGGCAACAAACCCATGGAGTGTACTCAAGCAGGTGAAGCTTTATGAGCGCAAAAGCAGTTGCTGGCGCGTTGTGGTTTGGCAGCCAAATAAATCCCTCGCATAGAGATGTGTTGTTCTGAAATAGGATCGATAAGGCTGTGCTTCGGAAGAACTAATGGGAAGGTCACCTCTTAAAATATGCTTAAATGATAGGTCTGGATGGAAGTCTAAACAAACATATGTCTTGATGGAGTCTTTCTCTTCACATATGTCTTGCTGAAATAGGAAAGCCTCTTAGAGCACCAGAATGGGAAATTGTGAGTAGCAGTGACCACAACCCCAGTTAGTTAACTGTTTAACGACATCGTTCAAACCGTTGCCAGGTTTGGCAGAGCTGGCCAAATTCAGAGGAAGGCTGCTGTGTGGATGTCTGAGACACTGACATGAGAGAGCTAAAACTCATCTTGCAGACCCATGGTGGTCCAGTGGGATCCAGCCGGGAGAAGGGTGAACTGGAAAAGAGACAGGTCCTGCGCCCAGTGCTGCCTCTGCCTCTGCAGGTGAAATGGGTCATTTAATCTCTTTACTTTATTCTGTTTAACATGACATGAAGGATACTTAACCTCAGTCCTCTATCAGTTATTGCATGGGACAACTGCTGTTCTCAGTGCCTCCACCCACAGTGGCTGTGTGGGTGCTTGTGAGCACTTGTTCAGACACTGTAGCAAGTACATTGCAACTCCATGTTAACATGGTCTGAATGATCGACTTAAATTTCACAGGGAGTTACTTGTCCATGTCCCAAACATACTCTTTTGGCATGTGTGAGTATTGCAGTTTGATGGCATTTACAGGCAACACGCCGTCTAGCGATAAGAACCAGTACTGTGATCTGGCCTTCTTCCCAACTGGGATATCATATGCACCTGGAAATAAGGATGCATGCAGATGCTGTCATCTTCAGTCTGATTATTGTAGTTTTCTTGGTGCCTTATATGGCACTTTCCATCCAAGTGCCCTCTTCTGAGAATAATGAAGGCAAACATGATAGGGTGGTCTCAGCACCACTGAAAATCTCATTTGTGGTGTGGTTTTAGGTTGGTGTGGGGTTTTTTTTTTTTTAATTTAACTTAATTTAGATACCCAACTATGGGCAACTAAATTAGAAAATACTGCTCTCAATTTCTGACATCTTCCACTCTTCCTAATTGTAAAATAAATGCATTATTCTGCAGTTGTTTTCATGAAAAGTGCTTAAAATGTTTCACGAGGCAATAACTAGATAAACTAGATCACCAGAGAAAGATTTAGAAGCAGGAGCAGGAAAATACATGAACTGCAGAAAGGAGTGGTTTGCTGAGATGAGGCAGAGCAAGTGGCCAGGTGGCCTGCCTTCCAGTGGTCTCATCTCACGTGGGAAGAATCATAGAATGGTTTGGGTTGGAAGGGACCTTGAAGATCATCTAGTTCCAACCTCCCTGCCCCATAGGGGCATAGAGGCATAGACACCTTCCACTAGACCAGGTTGTTCAAAGCCCCATCCAGCCTGGCCTTGAACACCTCCAGGGATGGAGCTTCCACAGCTTCTCTGGGAAAGCTGTTCCAGTGCCTGGTGACCCTCAAAGTGAAAAATTTCTTCCTGATATCTAATCTAAATATACGTTCTTCCAGTTTGAAGCAATTCCCCCTCGTCCTATCACTACATGCCCTTGTAAAAAGCCCCTCCCCATCTTTCCTGCAGGCCCCCTTTAGGTACTGGAAGGCCACTATAAGGTGCCCCCAGAGCCTTTTCTTCTCCAGGCTGAACAAGTCCCTCTCTCTCAGCCTGTCTTCAGAGGAGAGGTGCTCCAGCCCTTGGATCGTCTTCGTGGTCCTCCTCTGGACCCGGTCCAACAGGTCCGTGTCTTTCTTATGTTGGGCGCCCCAGAGCTGGATGCAGTACTCCAGGTGGGGTCTCACCAGAGCAGAGTAGAGGGGAAGAAACACCTCCCTAGAGGGAGAAGCAGAGGAGAAAGTGAGCGCTTGCAATGCAGGCCGAGGGCAGGGTGGGGAGGCAGCACAGGCAGAACTGTGTGAACCAAGAGCAGCTGGGAAATTGCCAGGAATGTGGGCAAAGGCTCAGAGATGAGTTGTGATCAGGACTTGCACCCGGGGGGGGCTGCGGTGCGACCGCCGCAGTGAGATCATCGCTCTTATTTCAGTGCACTTGGAAATATCTCATTCAGCAGTTAGCAGACACAAGCACAGGGACTGAGGAAATGCAGCAGGGAGACACAAATACATCTCAGCACCCAGTGATCACCAAAAGCACGCAGTATCCACAGGAACAGCAAAGCCTGGCAAACTATTTAACAAAATCTGCCAAGTTCATTATTTTTGAGAGGAAAAATTTGATTAGGTCTCTCTTGATTGCTGGAAACATGACTTGAGTACACTTTGGAAAATGCTGAGCTCTGCCATTTATGTATTTCTGCTTATGGAACTGAAATCAATAACTTAATTTTAGCTGTAAACATGGTTTTATTTTGCTTTCCTGAATAGCAGTAATTTCAAGGTGTCTTTCAGCGGCACCCTGATTTAAAAAGAAAAAACCCAACCCCCCAAAGAATCATATCAGAAATTGATATAAATGATATATATCTAGGGCAATTTCTGTGCTTTTAATGATGATCATCCTGGTTTACTGGGGCATTACTGAGCTTAGAATGAGCAGTTATCTTCTTTTTACTCAACTACTGTCTTACATTCCAAACTAAAACATATGCTTGGGTAGTACAGTAAAATATAAAAAATAGCTGTATTTGAAACTGTTACTGAAACTGTTATGTTTTTGTGCTGCTGTAAAGATCCAGGGTTCACCATGTTAAAATTTGTGTTAAAAACCCCACACCTGTAAAACAAACTTTGGTGAGAAATGCAGTAGTTACCAGAATGTTTGTCAGCTATTAGCTGCTTTTCATCTGACAAGGCAGGAGAGAAAATAATTTGGAAAAAGTTGGTAAAGTCAAACAGAAGGCATGCTTATGCACATCAACATACCTTTCCTCCCTTTTTTTAGCAGTGGGTTGGGGCAGACAGTCTGCTGATTCTCCTTCTGCGCTCTGAAAGGCTCTGCTCAGGGGACACCTCCTTTAGATAGAAACTGATCTAACAAAGCACTTACCGCTTGTGGAAATTTAAGTACAAGAATAGTCCTGGGGATTTCAAGTTGAAAGCTATACACTTGGTGCCTAAGTGCTTTGCTGCATTCTCCACCTTGATTTTTGATGAGACAAGTTCTAAATTGGTGTACTGCTGCAACCAAAATGCCCCCAGCAAATGCCATGAATTTTGAGAAAAGGGTAAGGACACTCGCTTGTTGCATGACTCTGTGATTCAAACAAGTCGTGTAAGGTGCTAAATTGAAATCTCTTCGTTTTTCAAGGGAATGGGTAGTAATAGGTGTCGGAACTTCATTACAAATACAATATCTGAAAACTGTGCTGTGCACGGCAGCATCTCAGCATCTGTGTTCATGTGCCACACACCTGCCTGGAAAAGAAATCGAATGAAGAGAAGGCTTAGCAAAGACCAGAGTTTTCAGGACTGCAAATGAAAAGAATGAATGCGTACGTGTCAGATATGTAATGGCTGGAAACACAAATGAGCTCTGCGGCGTCTTCAGGAAAGCCTACAGTTTTTAGCAATATTTCTGTGGTGTTGTGCACGGATGTGCTTTTCTCTAGTCTGTACATATTTACTCTTGTACTTTTCCACTTGCTTTCTGCCCCTGCTTCTCTCCCATTTGAAACAGACTCAAATACTACAGAAATTTTGAGGAAAATTCTTTGACTTGTGAGATTTTTGTTCCCCATGGGCTTCCTTACATTTTCTTGGTAACTGCTCGTTCCAGACCTGCCAAATACCAGAGCATTACTCTACTTCAGTGCCACAGCTCCTTCTTTTCACCTCTTACTTCATAGTTTCTGAACCTGGTAGGGAGAAGCAGAAAACCGTGTAAAGGTTCTGCGTGGCTCTGGGTCACCTCCAAGAGATGTGCAGAAATCATAGCTGAGAGAGAGGGAGAAATGTCTCTGCTGAGGAATCTGACAACTACAGTTCAGCATGATTTTTCCATCAGTCCTTCTAGACATAATGTGCACCAATGTTTTGGTTTTTTTTTCCCCACCAGTTGCCTGTCAGGTAACGCTTGTGTGTTTTGCTCCCCTTCAGCGAGGAGAGCTAGTCTTGAAGAACACTTAGCAACTTGCAATGATTGTGAGTGGCCTTTTGGTCGCTTCAGCACACAAATAATGCTGTGTGCCTCAGACAGAGCCCTTTGGAGCTGCATACTACATACCAGCACTATGGCAGTTTCCTATGAATGGATCTCTGCCAATTTTTATTTTTATTCTATATCTAGCTCCCCCATGGCCTATGTTTTGGCACAGATGTTTCGAAGCTGTTGACTGATTACCATTTGTCATTTTTCCCCTCTGCTAATGGTCTATAATACAATTCCTTCAAGCCAGTGTTCACGGCTGTTTCCAGCTGCAGTTCTGAGACCAGTAGAATGCCTCATCTGCACAGAAGCAGATTCCCCCAGTTGCTGACCAGCGGGGGGCAGGTGTAAGCCGGTACCTGACAGAATCGAGCTCAAGGCTATTCTGCTGTTTGGTTTCATAAAATACTGACTCAGATTTTTAACAAGTAACCCAACACAAACGCTAAGACCAGCAGTCCTCTTTACTAATGGTGTGTTGGCATTTCATAACCTGGTGACTTCTGAGAGGTGTTTGGAAGTGCGGCACAGTAAGTGGGCTGTGTTGAGTTTGCTCTGTGCTCCGATTACACGTCCTGGAGGGGAAGGACCTCTGTTTGGCGGTGGAGTTTGGCAGGGGAGTGGGTGACTAAATGAGAACAGTCAACGAGAACTGATCGCCATCAGCTTGAGTTGGCTTTGATTTATACTTACCGTCTCCCAGGGGCCTGTAAGAATAATATTTCTTTTCTGATTTCTGGGGTGTTCCCTACACCTACCTTGTTTGCTCAGCTCAAAAACATGAGTTGCATGCCGGGGGTATCCTGGAAATAGGGTCTGAGACTTAGTCTTGGCTTCTGTGTTTCTAAAGTGAGACAAATAATGGTGTTCTCCTGTAGGCCATAGCTGCACGGAGCGGTTCACTTACGGAGTGCCTGCACAAGGTCACAGTGAGGGTTCACCCAGCCCAACACCCTGACTTGGACAGTGGCTGCAAGCAGAAGCCAAAGGCAGAGTTAGACCAGGGCAAACAGAAGGTACGATGCTGACCCCAGACTTCCTCTGACTGTTTGTGGCTCAAGCAATTTCCAGAGCTGGTGTAATTTCTCTGTTTAGTAATCTATAATACATCTCCGTTCAAGTGCTTGCTCTGCCTCCTGTGGGCATAAGCTTCAAGCATTCACAGTCGCCTCTGGCAAGAAACTCCACAAGTCTGCTACACACTGGAGGAATAACCACATTATTTTGTTAGTTTTGTGGTGCATTTCATATTCCCTAGTTTTTGTACCGGACGAGTCAGAGTGTAATTAATCTCTTCTCCACTGCCTTCATCAGAGAAGTGTGTGCTCTGTTAAGCACACACATAACAGAATATTAAGCGCTTGATGGGAATAAACAAAACCTTAGCCCAAACCAGAACACAAGCTCATCTGCAAATGCTTTGCTGAGCCTGAGGATTCCAACAGCATTGCTGCAGAACTGAACTCATTTTGTTCTGTTTTAAAGTGGAACTGCCTGCTCTGAGCCTTTGCTTAGGTGTAGACATTTAAAAGGTCACTTCTAAACTTCTGCTTCTTTGAGACAAACTTTTTCCCTCTATCCCTGTTTGTTATCCACTGCATCAAAAATCTTCTGGTTTGTTAAGGTATTAAGTAAAATGGGCATGCTATTCCCACGTAGCTTTCATTCTTGTAAGTCTTGCTTTCCTCTAATTTTCATTTGTTCACTTTACCTGGTCAGAAGCCACCAGCACGAAGAGGGAAGTGAGCACCTGCACTCATCTGGCCGTCTTGCAGAGGCCTGAAGGTACAAAAATCCTGCCGGCACCAAATAACTCTTCAGAGTGATTAAAAAAACAAGTGAAAGCAATCATTACATTAGCGTTGCTGTGTGCTTCCTCTGGCATTTGCACTACAGTAATTATGGTGAATTATTTTATTTAAAAAATTCCTGATGCATATATGCATAGATAAAAGACCTAGACGTAATGGAGGATAACTTAAAGGAATGAGAGTCCTCATGTATGTGCCCAAGCAAGTTTCTAATTAATGTCTCCTAAAGTCCTTGTCCCAGTGTGCATCCCTTTCCCCAGAGCTTTATATAGAATCATAGAATTGTTGAGGTTGGAAGGGACCTTTAAGATCATCAAGTCCAACCATTAACCTAACCTGACAAAACCACATCTAAACCATGTCCCCAGGTACCATGTCTACCCTTTTTTTAAACACCTCCATGGATGGAGAATCCACCACCTCCCTGGGCAGCCTATTCCAATGTTGGATAACCCTTTCAGTGAAAAATTTTTTCCTAATATCCAACCTAAACCTTGCCTGGCTTAACTTGAACCCATTTCCTCTCGTCCTATTTCTGGGTACGTGACCTGCAGCTACAGAGCAGGCAGCAAGAAGTTTCTTAATAAGCTTTTCTTTCATTACCAGCTGAAAACTGAATCAAACCATGTAAGTTTTAGGGACCAGATGAGGCTATATTGTTAGGTATCCCTACCCCCATGTGCCACCTGCATGCTGACTGAGGCACTGAGTCACCTGGAGGTACCTAACAGAAAATCAGAGGGCAGAGGCAAATCTGAGCCCTGCCCCTAGCTTGGGAGAACTTCAGGTAAGCACTTCTGCCTGCCTGGGACACGTGGTATAGCATCATCCCTGGAGGAAACACCTCTCCTTTGTAATGAAGTTGCTGACTCATCCTTGTCTTTCAGGGTGGTGGGGAGGGGGTGACAGCTGTAGTGCTCATCGTGATTATCCAGGGCTTAAAACACTGGCCTGACCCTAAACTCAATTCACTCAGCCCAAAATGTTTCAAGACCACATCTCCCCGGGTGTAGCGCTAGGTGCTGAGCTGTATAGCACATGAAAGCACTTTATGGTAAAGAGCCTTAACAGGCCAGAAACATCCTGGAGAGCAGGAAGGATATCACCAGGCTCCTTATCAACCATGACCGTCCTGGTCTCCAGATCCCACCATCAGCATCTCTGTTGTGCTTTCTCCCTCTCTGGCCCAGTGAAACTTCAAATGTATTCTGCACATGGGCGCAGCTCTGTCAGGATGCCAGGGCGGGTGGGGTGGGTGGCCTGATCCCACCATACTGCAGCCTGGCCTAGAGCTTATTGGTAAAGCAACTTGCAGATTTTATGCTCATTTCCAAAGCAAGTGTTCTTATGAGTAGGCTATTATGCCAAAGATATCACAATAACCTCTGGTATTTCAGAAGAAATGAGAGAAGTGGTGGCATATGCTCACATTAGCATTTAAGATACCCACAGCCAGTAAGTGATATTTGTGCTCTGAAGCCTAATCTCTCCAGTGTCTATAGTGTTGTAAATCCCGTCCCTGGTGGCTGATGTGTACCAGGTGTGGAAGTGCTCCATGTTGGCACTGCTGGTGCCCCAGAACCTAAGGGGTTTTTGGATCTCAGCTCCTTATGAGACTGGGGTTTTTTTTGTGCGAGAAAAAATAAGTATGTGTGTGCAATCCCTGTTTTGTTCAACAGCTTGCAAACATTTGCTAGAATGAAAAGGTGAAGAAAAGGTATTTCATAGTGGAGGAGAGGGAAGGTTGGGTGCTGCCTTACCAAATGGGAAATGTTTCCCTTCTTCCCCTTCTTAGCCTACATAAGATACTCAAATACTGCCAGCAAAAGCTATAGTTCAGAATGGAGAAAGATTATAGGTTCATAATGTAAAGAACTGGGTTTTGCTGTTGTCTTTTTATTCTTTTCCCCAAATGAACAAACCATTTCAATAAAAATTTAAGGGGGAAAACTATATCTTTAGTTGCAAAGCAGTCACAGAAAACACCAGTTTACTGGTGGTTTTCTCAAAAATGATAACTTTGGGGGAAAGAAAGAAAAGGAAAGGGCACGTGCCTTTGCAGCCGTTCCCACACTCTTCATCTGCCACCCTCAAACAGCTTGTGCCCCGGTGGGGGAAGTCTGTACCAGGCTGAACTCCCTCAGGAAATATATTCATGAAAAACAGGACATCCAAAATCATGACCTGAAAGCAGATGTCAAGGTGAGGGATGATTTTCTTCAGTTGCTGTGTGAGTTCATCACAATCTGGGAGAGCTCCGTTGTGCACAGACGGCCTGTGCCCTCCCAGTGGGAAGTGCCCGTGTGCCAGAGGAGCAGATTTGAGGGCAGCCTCACAGTAGAGACCGGCCCCTCACCTCAGGGCTATAAACAATCTTTAAATACCCTGGGACCAAGCCGGTGAGTGCCTGCTGCAGCAGCGTTTTGGGCGCTGGTGGTCCAGACTCCTGACCTGGGGCACCTCTTCCCCTCTGGGAGAAAAATGCAGCAAAGCCAACATAGGGAGCCCCTTGATCACCGCGCCATGCCCTTGTGTCTGTCCGTGGGGATTAGCATTGGTGAAAGTTTGTAGAAATGTCAACTGTCGCAGCCTGGCACAAAACCAGGGACAGACTAACACTTAAAAAAACCACACGAGCCTTTTTATATGAGAGAGGTTGAGAGAGTTGTCACAAAATGCGTTTGGGATATCGTGATGAAATCCTGGTCAGGTCCTACCAGCACGTTTTGGAGGGTAGCGGAGAGCCCAGACCTCCTGCCTGCCCACCAAGCAGACCTGCAACCCATCTGGGCAGACAGGCTAAGAGAAAAGTGAAAAAAATATTGCTATTTAATTTTATAAAAATGGGATAGCTGGAGAAACCAGCTGGAAATGGAAATGCATGACCTGGAAAGTGAGGCAAAGCACACCAGGAGAAGAAACTATGCAAACACCCATGTACATGTGTGGTTTAGCAAATCTGCCAAAATGTTCCCAGCATCTCCGAGAAAGTAGGGAAAAAAAGGCTCTAGCTTTACAGATACTGGTGTTTGTGGGTTCCTAATAAAATGTCTGTCACCCCCATATTCATTAAAGTCTGGTGCCCACATGTGAGCCCAAACATGAAATGCCGTTTCTTGTTTTTTTATTTTGTTCTGTGTCTTAATGACTGAAAAATATACATGATATAGGGGAAATACAGAAATCCACAGAAGATCCTTTTTTTAGTACTACTTTCTGCAGTGATTACAGTTTGCCTTTGTTATGGGCTTGTTCTTCTATACTGTATTATAATGCTTTTGCATTTGGCAAAGAACAGCCATTTACCCTGCAAGCAGCCATATTGCAACTGGCAAATTTCCTTAAATTCAGCTATATTCTCTTCTACTTCCTCCCAGATATTCTTGAGGGAATAATGCATTCTCATATCCTAATATTTCACATTATAACATCTGTAAGTTACTATAAAAAGGAGGAAGGATGAACCTCCCCAACAGTTTACTGCATATCTCACCTAATTTCTGCAATTAAACCTCTAATGGGGAGATCTTGACAAGACAGCCTAGGGAGCTCTGATAACATTTTGCAGGGAAAACACCTCACTGTGGAAAGGGCAAGTTCCTGAGAGACCCACCCAAAAGTGCCTTCATCTTGATCTCACTTGACAGAGCAGACTGTGCCAGGGCTATGTGTCCCTGGGGCACCACATGGTGTGAGAGCAGGTTTCCTCCATCCTCACTCATCTTCTCTCCCTGGCGATTTCAGGTCACTGACCTCAGCAGCACAAGATTTATTTCCTTCATTCCTTTTATGTCTTTGAAAGTGGGTAAAAACTTATACCTGTAGAAACCCAGATTTCTTTGTATGGTTTTAGGGCACGGCAGTTTTTCCAGCTCTCTGTCTACAGAGCAGCCAGTGCAATGACCTCCTCTTGCTACTGGGGCTGGGTGGCGTGTCTGTAAAGCAGGTGGGGATGCTGGGAATGCAAACACCGAGTATGTCTCACGTGGTTACAGAAAAATCTAAGCAAGCCCTTCATAATCCAAAATATTCTGTTTCAGTCAATATGCGCCACGCTTGAGTTGGTCATTCCTGGGCATAGTGCCCTTTATCTGTGTCATTTCATAGTCTATTCATAAAATAATGTCAAGCTGGCTGACTAGAAATCTTTGTTGTAAAATATACGAAAAGGGCAGATCTGTAAACCCAACAGGGGAGCAGATATTCATGCAATTCATTGCTTTTGGCTTGGCTGGAACTGGTGAGGTGAAGAGTTGCTTACTGCTGGGATCAGGGAATTCATACCCCACCACAGGTGGTTGCTTTGCTCAGGATCATAAAGATTAACACGTGGAAGCATAATGATATCCTGCTTTGAAGCTCAGGTTAAAAGTTTCATTGATCTCATAGGACTTAGCACTGCTTTGGATGCTCAACATCTGGCCCATAACAAATAGGAACACATGCATTTGAAATAGATACAGTATAAAAAGTGAGAAATAATGCATAAAGCTCATAGCAACACTTTGCCAAAAGTATCACGGATTTAAATATTGATCTATACATCAGCACCTTCTTTCATTACTGACTAATGCACAGAATGGGAAGTCCCAGAAGAACTGTCGTAACAGCATTCGTATACATTTATTAAAGTGGCTTCCAAATTAACTTGACTTCATCTCTGTCTCCCCTCTCTCCTTCCCTTCTCAAGTGCTCCCTTGCTATGTATTTATTGAATTTTTAAGTCACTGCAATTTCCATCGGTCTTTGAGAAAAAAAATGTGCAGCACCCACATACGGTTTTGAACAGCCTGATTTGCAGGGCTTTGTTTTTTAAGGATGTAAGTGACAGTTTTAAAGAGTTTTACTTGTGGGGCTGTTGAAGATTTTTTTTCTGCCTTTGCGGGAAAGTTCCTCTTTTCATGTTTTTAAAATGGAATTTTCATTTTCATTTCTATTGCTTGAGGAAAATGAAACTGAGCACCAGGGAAGGTGACTTTCCTCATTCATATTAGATTGGTACGGTTTCTCATAAAAAAAAAAAAAAAGCAAGCTAAAAAAGGATAAAAAAGATGAAGTCCTTGACAGCGCACCCGTATCAATCTTCCCAGATCTTAATTTTTGGGAGGATGAGGGATTTCTGCATTAGTCTTTCATCGGACTGTCAGGACATTATTTTCCCTTAAAAACTATAGGTTCTGTTTGCATTTCTGTGGCATCTTCAATCCCAAAGGACTGACAGCACTTCACCTTCTATCCATCTGGTCTGTCTTCACCGTCTATTGAAGTACAGCTGACACAGTCTCAGGAGCACAAATTGGAAATGTGTTTAATTGTGTATAACAACACTGTCCCACAGTGAAGGACAGAAGCAAAGCAGAATCCAGCAGAAATAGCAGGGGATATTTGGATAAAAGTGTAGCTAAAAATGAATACTCAACTAATAAAATTTTCTGTAAATAAATCTCACTTCATCTTATCCCTATACCTGTTTTAAGCCTATTTGTATTACAGGTATCATGTGGAAGGTATCTGGTCTACCTGTCACACCCTATAGCTAGTATTTTGATCAAAACCCACTACTTTCTAGTTGCTTCTGAATTTGCTTTGGCAGGATATGCTTTCCAAGTGTCAGAGGTGCTCATGTCCTTGCAGAAAATCAGTGGGTACTGATGGAACCCAGCTCACACACTCATCCCACCGAAACGCAGGCTCCCTGGATACCCCAAGTCAGGAATATCAAATGAATGCTTGCTCCTGAAAATTTTGATCATAACAGCAGTACCCTGCTAATGCGTGATGGACACATGTCAGAAAATCGGTCAGGATCATACCAGCCTTTTCTACCCAGTGAGATGGTTCAGGACCTGAGATACCCACAGGCATTCAGGGGTTACAGCTGCTATTAACGATGTCACTTCTAATGGCATAATATCAAGAGTATTCTGAGACTTTAATTCAGCAACGGGATGGTCAGTGATGTAATTTTGTGTAGCTTGTGCATTGCTGTCTGCAAGAAAACAGGGCAGCAAGCAGAGCAGCCCAGAACATAGCTCCGATGTGCTTGCTTTTCTCGGTTGGAGGCTATGCTAGTGGTGAAGGGAAGAAAATGGAGCAGCGGTGTGCTGACAAGCATGGGCCGGGCTTCTTGGCGAACAAGCCCCAGAGTAAATGGCTTATTGTATGGAAAGATTTCAGACCCAATTAGATGAAATTGTAGGGAAGAATAGCCAGTGAAAAAGAGTTGGAAGGATAGAAATTTGTTGAAGTCGGTGAAACGCTGTTTGTTTAAGGCGGATGAAAGCAGTAAGGTCATTCTTTTAGGTAGCTTTTTGAAGGTCCTGTTTTCACCAAGGTTATTCTGCTTTCATAACACATCTCCATGCTGAGGCCACGTCTGTGGCAGTGCGTGCTCTAGAGTCGTCTTTAGCATTAGCCATTTTTCTAATTGTTCCTGAACATGATTTGTAGGTGAGTCAGTCTGCTGAGGAGATTTGGTATTCATGGTAGCAATCCCCTTCCCTACCTTCCAGTCATCTCAAAGGACTCATTTGGTGATGTCTATCACATACATTTATGTTGGAACCCCATTAATTAATTGATATTAGTTGCTAATGGTTATGCAATTAATTGCATTTGGAAGAATATAAAATGGAATAAATAACTTCAGTGTTGAGTCCTATTTGGCAAGCTAATACAGCTCATCCTGCCCAATTACACTGATAAGATTTTAAACTAATTGAGCTCACACTGTGCCTCTCCATTACCTGACATTCAGCAGCACACAGAGATTAAAGGGATTCAGGGGATGGTGTGCTTGTAAAACCAGGAATAGTCGCTCCTGGTTTTCATTTAAGCATAAATACATATTAATTCACAACTGAACAATACTTTATATGGAGGTTGCCATAGAGATGAGCATTTTGAGAAGTTTGGGGCTTTTACTGGCATTTCAGGTTAAAAATAATGACCCAGGTTACTCAGGACCTCATTACAGAATGGCAGGTGCGTATCTTGCAATCCAACCAGTTGCTCACCATGGCACCATAGGAGCACAGAGGCTCGCCATACTGGATTAAATCATTTGTTCATCTAACTTGACATCTTGCCTTCTGCACTGATATTCTTGAGGAAGGTGGAAGGCTCCCATAATGCCTATTACCTATCCAATTATGCTATATGGTGTACAGGGAAGAAACATCCTTCCAGAGCCCTGCAGGCAATTAGCTCACACCCAGAAGCGTGATATTCAATTACCCTTATTATTTCAGCATGCCAAGCAGCAAGAGGTGGTTAATGATTGCATGAAATTATCCAGCCTTTTAAAAAAATCTCCTCAAAGTTACCAGAACCTTACATCACATGCCAGCAAAAGCCATATGAAGCCCAATAGCAGCAGTAAAACTGAGGGGAGGCAAGTGACAGATTATTCACTCGCATGGAAAAATTTGTCTTTTTGAGCCTCTTGTTCATAGCCATGGAATCAGTCCTGAGGGACATTTTACAGGATGGTAATGTTCATCCAAAAGCAAATCTATTCCTCTCCCCTACTGAAGTTCCTTGTTATTCGTTTGCTGTCCAGAACTGGCTATTTTTCAGAGAAGGCTGTGGGCTGCGGAGCTCTCAGCTTCTCTTACAGCACTTCTTTGGATTCAGAAGTTGCTGGTGACCATATCCATGGTATGCTGACATCTTCTGCCAGTCACCAGACTCCCAGCAAAACACCCCCCAATAATGGAGCGGATCTGATAAAATCCTTCAATGTTGTGAAGAAATGCTTTTGGAGGATTAATTATTTTCCATTGAATAAGAATGGGCAGCTGAACTAAATAACAGATTAACCCCTCGGAGAAGAAAACTGAAGTTTCTTAGGCAGAACAAACTAAACATTGAAAATTGAGTTATCTTTGAACTACTGTCTTCAGAAAACTTTGCAGTAGAGTTTGCATGTGAACAGGTATTTCCATTGTCATGGAAAACTGGGGCCAAAGATGCCAAGCTCTGTGTAAATTGTACAGGAAGGCAGTATAAAAACATTCCCATTGATCAACAGTGACACGGTACCATATCAGACCATACAAGAAAGGAGGTAGGAAATAATGAGTACAACTGCTGTGAGAAATACATTTGATACCTATTTAAACCAGACAAGAGATCTGGGCTGGTAACTTTATGTCCTTCAGAGAAAGCGTATGGGAGATGATGATGAAAAGAATCTGCATTTTTGATGGTATCAAGCAAGTGCTGAACTTGGTCGAACTGACGTTACAAATGGGCTGCAGGTGAAATTTCACAAGACCTTCAGTCTCTGAAGGACGTATACTCTGATTAAGATATATTGAATCATTACTTATTCAGTAAGAGACAGTTAAGTTCTTCCTGCTAAAAATTTAAGCAAAAAGCTTTATCTTTAGGACTTAAAGAAATTAACTTCCTTTTAAGTATAAAACTGTCTGCTAAAACCAAAGGTGGGGGGATGGGTGCCTCTTACAGCTGCAGACCCTCATCCAAATATTTAAGGTGTCAGGATGTCAGTTAAAGTGCAGTCTCGTACTTTTCACCAGCACTGATTGGATCAAATGTATATTCTGTAAATACGTATCTCTCCACCGATGGCCATGGCACTGCCTCAATAAATACCAGTACTCATTTGGGCCTGTTTCACATTTACTAAGTAATCATTTAATTCTACAGTCTTCATAGAAAAAGACTATTTGACTAAATGGACTTTCAAAATGGGCTAGGTAGGCAATGTGAATTTTAGTCTCTGAAGTGGATGATGGTGTTTTGTGCAGTCTTGGGATTCACGAAGAGGGTGTCATAATTGATATTGCCCAATGATAGACCTGTTGCTCATGGCAGACAATAGCCAGCTGCCTCCCCATGGGTTGGTCACAGTGAGCACACGGAGACAAAAGATCCCTTTGCCAGACTTATTTGATTAGTGCAAAATTCTTTCTCCCTAATATCTCTGTTTCCTGTAGCTGGTGGTAGAAAAAAGTGAGACTAATCAGGTAAAAATGCTTTCTTTTCCACACAGGGATTAAAATTTCAAGGTGTGTTATCAATTCAAATATTCTTGAATACCTACAACTGTAGCTTATTGAACAGAATGAATGTGAATTGGAAAAACGGGTGGGTTTAATTCTCTCATTAATCAGAGGAATAAATTGCATTAAGATGTTGATGTTTTCCTGGAACAGAAAACAAAAGATTCTGTGAAAGACATATAGGAAATAACACCGAACTGCTGCAAGTCCTCTAGTAACTGCTGCCAGGAGCTGCAAACATCAGAGGTAAATGAATAATCACCAACAGAGCAGAACAGCCATTAGACATAATGATAGAAAACCTCCTTTTGCACTCACAGACATCAGCCTTTCTGTGCAATTACGAGTTGGCAGAAGCAAACAATTGGCTGTAAAACAAGATAAAGAGCTACACAAAGAACCTGGCTTTTTACTTCGAGTGGACTGCCAGTGAATTCAGCTGCTCTGCTTGGGAAAGGGAACAAATGAGAGCATATGCTTCTGCAGCTTTCAAAGAAAATTCAAAAAATCTAACTATTTTAAATTCTTGCTTCTTAAGAAATCAGTCAAGAACTACCCAAAATGTCCAACTCTTCTACAACTCTTTTGAAGTAGAGCTAGTAAGACCTCTCAAGAGGTCCCTATTTATGTCCCTATTGAGAGGGGTGCAGAGAAACAGAAGGTGGGGGTGTATGACCAGCTGATGAACAGCAAGAGCAGGATAAGGGGGAACACTGTAACCTTGTGTCTGTTGTTGACTTCTTACGCATCACTCACGCCACTGAGAGGAGAGTCATCTCATGTCCTGTGTGGCCCAAAATGCTTTAAGCACTATTTGGTCTAATATTTCATTATGAGCTATTTTTATTCTGTGAAGGAAGCTGCCAAAGAAAGTGGGGGATGGTATTTGGGGGCACGTAGTAAAAGATACCGACTAAAGAATGGATAATTTAGAAAGAGAAAACACCGAGGAGGTGTGCTGGAGACAGAGAATGACTGATCTGCTCAGTGTCACCGTATAAAACTAATATAACGTGAGTTTGCAGGGTGACTTCCCTGTGGATGCTTTTCTTTCTGTGTGGGTTTGGAAGCTTGAAATGCAGAACTGTGGGATTTGACTGGTTCACCTTTTTTTTTTCCCTGTTCAGAATGTCTGCTAAATTCTAATTTCCACATCTTAAATCTCTCCAGTGCCAAGTGGAAAGCAATATTTCACTGATCACCATCTTTAACTGACTCCAGCTAATTCATGCTGAGAATATTAGAAAAATACAAACTATATATCTCATCACTGAGCAAGAAGGCTCAGGGCTGCATTTCCTCTGCGTTCTTAAATGTTTTGTTTTTATATTTAGGAAAGAAGACAGGCTTTCAATTGAAATCCTTTCCATAAAAATGAGAATACCTGGAGTTTTAGAATAGAAGAAAACAAATTACATAGTACCCTTCAAAAACACTTTCTAATTCTGGTTATTCTGAGCTGAAATGATGGTTCTGGCAGTCTTCTAAATTTTAATGAAAACTTTAAGGCATTTTGAAATTTCAGAGTTAAAATTTATCACTATGAAACTCCTGCAGGGAAGCAGTGTCCTAAAGAACAGGTGACAGAGAAGAACAAGTTGGTAGGCTCTCAAAAGTCAGGCTATTCCATACATTACAGTGGAAAAATAGAGTATTTTTAATTTGAAAAGTATTTTGACCCTTCTTGCTTATTGTAAGCTGCATGCTGATCTCTCTCAAACAAAGAGAAAATGTTACCATATCATAGAGCTAGAAAACATTTGTTCTTTGCTGAAACACAACATAGAGGGTTTCAGTTCAGAACTAATGTCATTTTTCAGCTCAGTTTCAGAAAATAAAAAGTTATGTTCTCTGCTGCTAAAGGATTATCTCATTATGAATAAATTCGCTCTCTTGGAAATCAGACTGTTGTGCTGCGTGGAAGGTTTAGTTTCAGGACTTCAATAAAATGATAGGTTGACCAGATGTTTTTCTATCACTATTTGCATAGCAATATTTTACTGATGAAGGGCCTTTACTTACACAGCTATATTCCCTACGAAGTCAACAAAACAGTATATGTAAATGAAGAGAAATATGACACTTGATTGTATGAAATGGCTTTTTAGGTAATCACCTTCAGAGTGTGTAGAGACTTCAAGGGATTTTACAGCAACCTGAAAAATAATGTCAAAAAAGTGTCAGCGTGACAGAGATGAGATCTATTTTTCAGAAAAAAATGTAATCAGCATTTCTAAAGGACTGACTGAGAGAATAAGCTAAAACAAACCAGACTTGTTACAGGCAATTGAATAAGTAATATGCATGCTTGAAATTACTTTATGTACTGAACTACATATTTACCTGATGGCTTTACTAACAAGAAGTTATTGGCTGTCAGGAAGGTAATCATCATCACATCTCTAAACAGGACTAAACACAGTCTCTTTGGCTAAACATATGCAATAAGAAGCCGCCACAGAGTTTGCTGACAGATGGTTTTTGAGGCTCTGCCAGTCCTGGTGCGAGAGGTATATCTGTGTTATATTGACAATTTCATCTCCAGTATGCAAGGTATTTCCACACAGGTGTGAAACTGGTTTATAAATTTCCAAATTATATATGTGGTTTTATATATGTATAATTTTCCAAATGTTGTGTGTGGAATTTCTCAGTGGTGCAAGAAAGGCAGTGACATTTTCTGGGTAGTTCTCACGGCCTGATACCTGAAGACCCAATGTAGTAGGTGCTGTGTAAGAAAGTGATTTTCACTTATGTGAGCAGACCAGTTGAAATCAGGGCTACTTGTCTGAGCTGTACTTGGCACAGAGATTTATTTACAGGAGGAGAACCTTGAGGAAAAAAAATATTCTGCTTTTATAGACTTATCATGCAGTCTCTGGCTGAATGAATGTTATGTTATTTCTAAAATAAAATAACATATAATTACTTCCCTGTTATATAAAAATATATTTCATGACAAAATATTTTTGTTAAGTTGTAGCAGTGTACTGAAATACTATAGAAAACATAATTTTATTATGAATCTTTACTAATGCTTTTTATCTGTATTTTAATAGCACGGTGAAAAGCACTTTATTGCCTAACTATGCAAAAATTTTCTGGGTTGGTTGGTTTGGCTTACAGCCTTCATTAAAGGAAGCCCTAACACAAGTGCTTAACTATTAGCATATTAAGGTATTGCTGTATGGGAAAGCAGTTAAACACTTAAGCATTTCATTGAACTGAAACCACACAGTGTAAATGCACAGTATTGCAAATTGCCATAGGTAAATGTATAAGGCTGGAACAGATGGAAACGCTTAGAAAGAAGGAAATGTAGCTGTTTCTCAAAAGTGGGAAAAGATTAGATGATGTTCTTTACACCAGAAAATAAGGAAAGGAAAAAAGAAAGATAGAACACAAAATAAATTCCGGTCCTCTTGCGTCAAGAGATCAGCTTGATAGATGCAAGATCAGATCCCAAGGTGCTCATTGAGTCCTGCTGAAATAGTTGCAGAGCACATTCTGTTGGTTGGGCTTTCTGCTGCAGGGACACCAACCAACTCTCACCCACCTCTGCTGTCAAAAATAATTTGAAAATGCTGATGAAAGTTAAATAGACAAATTAAAAACAATTAAAATTTATTTGGAAAAGTTCTCCCCTTCCTTTTATTTCAGATTCAGTGAAGTTTTTCAAAAGATAGGCTGTTAATCCACTACAGTTTCTCTGTCAGGCTGCAGCAAGGTCTTTCCCAGTGAGCACTTGCATGAATCAGGTATCATGGGTAACTGACTTGTCTTTGTTAAGTTTGAAAAGGCAAACCACAAATGAAAGACTAGGAAAGAGAGAAAAACTTAGGTGGAATAGAAGTAAAATGTAAGAGAGGGGATAACGGCGAACCTGAGATTTTAAAAAGGCTTGAATTTTAATGGGTTGGGCATCCTTGCAGTCAGGCTGCTTTGTGGGTTCATTGAGGGATGATGCCAGCACCTCTGAGAAGGAGAACTAATTGCCCAAGCTGGCTGGCTCTCAGTACTTGCCCTGCGAGTGATCACCCTAACCCTTGCCATAGCAATGTCAGAGAAGGACGAGGTCCCTTGTCACTCCCGGCTGACCATAGCAACAGCTGTGTTAGTCATCCCTGTACCAAGAGAACACTCTAGGTTCATCAAAAATAATTTGCAATTCAAAGATTTTCTCTTCCTGCTGCTATGCTGGCTTAGGGCCCCACGTGAATCCCTGGAGCTCAGTTTCACCACTGAATTCTCATTAGATTGCCTAAACCAGGGAGAACTGTTTTTCTGTTCTGTCAGGAAATAGCTTTTATTAACAATTTTACAGGACACATTTTCAGGTTGAGCTTGATTATCTGTTGCTTTTCTCATTTTCATTCAGCAAGGCATTTTAAACTCTAGCGAATTTTTATAGCATTTACATGTCCCAACTGTAGAGAGTCATGTAGGGATTTATAGTGTAAACAAATAATAAAACTCCTGGCTAGGACCCCTCCTGTGAAATTTGACTGCTCTCACATTACATTTAACAGTATGTAAGCTCTACACAAAATAAACTTCCTGCAGGCTTTGAGCTTGGTCCTCTTATTGGAGAAAAAGTATCTTAATTTCCCTGCCAAATACAGGACACTTTCCTTGTTAAATATAAATATGTGTATATATACAAAAGCATATTTTTTTAATATATATTTTTTTTACATGTTGTTAATGGATGATGTAATGCCTTACTTTATGCAATAATTCCCTTGGTAAAAATACCTTGTAACTAATTTTTGTTTTTCTCTATTAATTTGTTCATACCAACACAATAACTTGGCCTGCATCACTCAGTTACTAAACTACACTTATGAGACACCCATATGTGCCAGGGCCCAGGGCTCCTGGAGATGAAATGGTTCCTCTACTCTCCTAAAACAAAGAAATCTGAGAAAACCAAAATCAATCAGGAGTTTCCTTCTGTTGTTTGCTATTTTGTCAAAGATACCTGGCATTAAAAATAAAAAAAGGAACAATGTCTTTAAATGTGTCTCGCAACAGCTCCTTTCTGTTTGCTGAGACAGATACTTTTCCCCAGAGAGAACAACTCTGCACAAATAATTTTTAAAGATATCTCTCTTGCACAAGAGACCTCCTGCAATTAAGAGTGACTTGAGTGTGTCAGGGCTACCCCTGGGTGTGCCAGGAAAGAATGCAAAATGCTGTGGCCAGAAACAAGACCTGTATTCTTTAAAAGTGAGAGCTACAGACATTTCTCTGTCATATGTCTACTCACTTTCATGTGTATTCATTCTTTTTCTTTTCTAAATCTTGGCCTCAGACTCTCAGAGCTGTAACAGCACCTCGGCTACTCTGGTGCTCTCTCTCTAGCAGGTATTTACATCACCCAGAAACCAACAGAAAAGCAGTTTGATATTTGAAGTTAAAAGTGTTATTCATATCAATATCTCAGAGACATTTGATAATGAGACATTAGTGCAATAGATTTAAAAACTTTTAGTTTGCTACTGGCTTTTAACTTCAGAGGAACTGAGTAGCAGGTGATTTGGTGTTTTTTTTCTTCTGCTTTTGTGCACATCAAAGTTTTTGAAACAAAGATCTCATTGTCATTAATGCACTCCGCAACTATGACGGATCTACTTTCCACAAACTGGCAGCCAGTTTGCCTCTTACCATTTTCTGGTTCACCACCACATCAAGAACTCATTGCTAGTCCAAGCACCACCAAATGTCAGCAGCATCAGTTCCCCATGCTAAAGCAACCATGACATTAAAAGGTTCCTATTACCCACACCATATCTCTAATTTCTGCATGATTTAAATGTGCAATCGGCACTGTTAATTAGGTGGACCGCGCTGCCGTCCCAGGCACCAGTCCCTGCAAAGGGCGACAGTTTGTTCCCAAGCTCCGAACAACCCTAGGTTGATACTTAAGATCTTGTCTGAAAACCGTGGTGCGATGATTCCTTTGAAGGTCAGTTTTCCCAAGACATACACAATGCACTGCTATATCTCTGTGAAGCCAAGGAAATAGAGATGCATATTTTGCCCAAAATATGACATGAAATTAAAGCACAATGTCACAGTAATTAAGACGCTGTGAGGTAATACAGGTGTGCAAACCGTCCTCCTTGTCTGTATTTGTGATGACTGATTTATTTTTGTAACCTCCAACTCTGTTTTCCAAAGGAAATATCTTAGTGTGTTCCTTCTCTTGTTTCCTGCACCCTGCTTAAGCACTGGACTAAGTGAAGAAATATAATTTTCCTTGTCAGCTTCTTGGGTTGCTTACCTTAGTATTTGAATGCCTCATATATTTATTGTCATAACAATGAGGTAGAATTGACTGCTGTTGTCGCCCTCGATTCACAACCGGGATACCAAAGCAAAAGGCAGTTGAAGTCACAGTGACCAGAATAGCTAGTGATCATGTAAGGTCTGAGTGATGAGGGACCCTAGGGAGAGGCTTGAGGACTCATTTTCAAGAGTTTTTACCAATACCTGCTTGCTGCCCCTCCTGCTGCCGTACCGCCCAGCAGCATCACCCTCTCCTGTCACCTTTTGCATCTTGCTTCGCTCTCTGGCTGCTGCAAGAATCTCCCTCTTATATTTAGACTGGTCGCAAAGGCTGCAGTTTGGTAACCTCATGTAAAATAAAGCACTTCTTAGCCCAGGCGATCCTACTGACTTCAGTAAGAATAATAGTATTGGACTTCATATGTTAATAAACAGGAAAAAATAATAAATAAGCAAGCTGGAAATATATTTTGTATTGAGGCTTGGCTGTGAAACAAATATGCATTTTCTAGTAGTCAATTCATATTATACTGACTGGTAAAACAAATGTATCAGATGACAAGGCCTACACACAGACTCATATTTGCAGGCAATAAATCCAGCAGGAAGTGAAGGACTGTATGTTACTGCTTCAAGAAAGCACAATGATCATGCAGCCTCAGAGCTCGCTGTTGGATGAAATCCACAAGTTCTGGAAAAATAAGGCATTCCTTGGCCCCAGAATTCATCTTTTCGCCTCATTATTTATTTGCAGTTTGTGTATGCTGATCTGGGCAGACAATAAGGGAATGATGAACAGCACTGAGTTGCAAAGAGGAACCTTCCAAAGCTGCGTTGTGCTACTGTACTCAAGGCGACACCTTGAGAGTAGCAAAACTTTGATGTCTTACTTGACCAGCTACATCCTAAATGAAGGATTGGATTCAAACTCTGCAGCAGAGGCTTGGAAGAGCTGCAAGGGGAAGGTCCATGCCTTATTTGTCCCTATTTCTTATAAATTGTCCCTACCTTTCGCTGCTGGAGTTGGAATAGTGCACTAAGTGGACTCTGCATCTTATATTGTGTTTGGGGGGAGGGAAGGTCAATGCCTACTTTTTCATCCAACCTAAACTCAAAAGCCACTAAAATATTTTTACAGCTACCTTAAAAATATTAAAGCAAAAGTTTCAGTTTCCATATCCCTTAGTTTATAGCCAAAGTTTTAAATAATTTACCAAAACTATTTGATTCCCATGTCAGACCCTCTATTTCTGACAAGAAGTGTGAAAAGACACTGCCAAGGTAATGGCAGAACTGTATTCCACAATGCCCTTAATCACCGAAAGGGGTTTTGCTTCCCCCCAGACTTGCATGATGGAGTTAAAATTTAATAGGAAATACCTGCCTCATGCTTCAGGACACAGATTTTTCATGAGTGACTGTGGTTAATGATCACAGTGATCAAGACAAACTTCTATATTGAATATCCATCTATTCTGATGTTCTCCGGTGCAGGAGGGGGGAAACCTCTCCTAACATTTTCAGTAACATGCCAGTCTCTCCTATATCTCAATGCTAGGTGAAAATGCTTTGTTGTTGTTGATCTCCGGTCGGGTAGCCCAATAAGAAATTTGTTTTGGCTGCATTTTAAGAGCTGTGATCAGGTAGGCATCCTAAACTTTTCTTTACACACTTGAGACTCCAAAAAAACCTACTGTTTTCATTTTTACTGTGTATGTAAAATTCAGAGTGCTGTATGTAATCAAAGCCTGGGAATTTACACTCAGTTAAAATATAGTGAGTGATTCTCCTTTTCAAAAAACAGCTATAGGCAGGTAAACAGTTCAACAATCAAATCAGAGAAAAGAATCTACTGCTTCCAGGACAGGAGAAATTGACTGGCAAGAGGAAATGAGAAGAGGGGCAGGAGCAGGAGAATAAAGGTTATTATATGAAGGGAAGGCTACCTGAAGAAAACATAAAGCAGGGTTGCTGTAGAGCTTTATAATGTTCAGTAGTTTATCACAAAACTGCTCAGGGCCTCAGTCTGCATCCCTGGGTATTTCCAGGCCACTCTCCTCCCTTAACTACCTTGGGAAGAATTCAACCCCCAGACTGAAGTCTTGGTACCCTCTCTCTGAGTTCAGTATCTTTCTGCTGGACGTGAGGCAAGATAGCTTGCATTTCCCTTTGCAGACCAAGATTAGCCATCCAAAGTCAACACCAGCCTCCGGCAAGCAGTAATGCATCATTACCAGGGTTGTTAAACTGCCCCCAGAGCTGGCAGCAAGACAGTCATAGCTCCTGGTATGTTTAAAGCTATAGAAATATTTTTCTCTCCAGGGATAAATCGTCTGGCTATACTTCCACCCTCAAAAAAGGGGCATGCTAGGCCAGCTCTTTTGGTGGAAACTGCTTTAGGGGAGATGTGGATGAACTTGGCATCTTTGAAATCTTAGATGCTTTCAGATAAGCTTTGATCGTGGCGCTCCATGAAATTCGTTTTGCTGGGAGACTTCACAGGAATGCAGAATTAAACTGCTATCTTGCTTTTCTAAGGTCACATAGATGACTAATATCACACTTTAAAACATATTATTTTTACATCCCTAATTAAGAAAAAGCACCTCGGTTAATTGTTTATTTCCAGGTATAATATATAGTCAGTATTCTTAACTGCTGCATCTATTTATATTTGGAAGGTGATGATAGCAACAGGAAGGTCTAAAGGAAAAGAAAAATGATAAAGGAAATTCATACTAAAAAATATTTGTAATCCTCTGATTCCCCCAGGAAAAAAAAGCTTAGATTGCAAATGTAGGTACTGGATAAACTGACACAACTATTTACCATTTTAATGTGCTATTCTCATGATTCTAAACCACCCTGATATTAATACAAAATCACCTCAAAATCTGTTAAAAAAATGCCAAATTAAAATCTAATAAATATTTTGGACAGTATGGTTAAACATGTTTTTTACAGACCCCATCACTTATTAAAAAGTCCTGTTACACCACAGTAACGCTTCATGTCCTGAATTGCACAAGCTCACTGTGGAATAAAAGACACCACCAGTGAATACCAATAAGGCTGCTGAAGGAGCCCATGCATAAATAGTCCATACATATAAAGTAGGGGTCACATTTTGGTGGTACAAACAAGATGATTGGAAAACAAAAGCTTGCCTTTTCAGGCTTAAAGACAGCCATGAGAAGCCCTACGATTTTATTAAAATTAGAAATAAGTCTATGTCTTTTTCCTTTTAATCATTCAATTTTTAGTTCAGTCATTTAATAGCTTGTTCAAATCTGTCCTCATTTATTGAAAGATCTCTGTCTGAAGATGTTTTAACAGCCTGAGGGCTTGCCTTAAATATGTACTTAATACTAAATAAAATTGAAACAGAATATCTGCAGTCCTTCATCTTCATACTTAATGTGTACAAAGCACCACTTAAGTAAAAGGGAGCAAAGGGCTGGGGGTGATACTGGGTCCATTTGCTGCTGTTCCACTCTGTTTTGCACCTGTACTGACAGCATTATGCTTATTGTGCCATAAAGCCATTTCAAAAAGCTTGGAAAGAGCAGAGTTTTGCTGTAAACATCAGGACAGGAAGCTGCCGACTGCAGAAGGGCAAGAGTTTCTTTAAACAAGGATGCAGAAACCGGTGTTTCTGTGTACGTGCTCTAAACAGACAGCACTTGCTTATGCAGAGATGTTGGGAACCTGTGGTCCCGTAGAAGGAAAACGATGCTGGTGTGCCTGATGTACTGTATTTTGGTGCCTTCCATTATGATTCTCTCCAAACGGATATAAAGTAATGCTTTCTGCTGTTTCATCCATCTTGTTTAGCAGTTAATCCACAGCCATCTGCAAAATGATAGCTGATGTGCAAACTGAAACATCCTTTAGTTTAAGGATAGCAAGCTCCAAAACCAGGAGTGGTGAAATCAATCTGCTTGAATGTATCCCAGGTCAGCAGGTGGGGAAAACTTTGGACCAGTTAAAAGATGCCACACAGACAACCATTGGCAGGGCAGGGAAGAGCACACGAATGATTTACTGAGCTTTCGTCCCCTGAATCACTGTCCCCTCTGTTTAAACTAAAGGTAGCTTTTCAGGACATGATGGAGAGAAATTTGTACCTTTTCCATTTTGTTGCTAAGTAAGAATTCATGACATTGCCTTAAATGCTGTAGTTTTCAAACAACAGAACAAGCACTGACAGAAAATAGGCCCATTATCCTTTTGTTCATGGAAGTGTCTGAAAAATGCCCAGCCTGACTGCTGTGCAGCCTCAGACATCTGCTCTGTGAACGTGGAGTAAGGAGATCTGACTTGGTGAAGAGCTTTGAAAACTAAAAGTCTCTGTTTAATCCTCCTCATGGTGTACCGTACAAGTTTGGCACTAGTGTCGCATAGTCTTCCTGGGTTAACCCTGGCTCCACAAGGATCACCTCAGGCTCTTGTTCCTCAGAAAGCATCTCCTGCACTTTTTACCCCATCCAGAGATCTTTTGAGAGTTTCTTGCATCTACAGTTTTATTGTCTAAGCTAAATTACTTCCTAATCAGAGTCACCACTTACCACAGCTTTTACTGGATGCCTCTGCCAAAACTCATAGTGCTGCTCTCATAGCAAGGGCATTTGAAATCCTTTCCAGAGAAGATCCAATTCCAGCAGCCAGCACAGCTCTGACTCTCGCTACGCTCCTTCCCCAACCCCTCACTCACACCCCAGCTCGCAGTCTGGCCAGTACAGCCAGCACAGGCCCTCCTTTGCAACCCACGTACGGCCACACAACCTCTTTTCCTGGGGTGGGTGTTTGGGATACGGAGGGAGCAACACTGAGATGCAGAGCTGCTGGGAGGTGGGAGGATGCATTTCTCCCCTGGCACCGGACTGTATCTAGAGACAGCTGTGCTTGGCAGAAATGTGGATAACGCTGCCTGTGGACACTCAGAGGCTCACTTTTATCTTTGTGAGTGTGTGTGTGCATCACACAGCTCTGCTGCGCAAATAGTGAATCTCGTTACTCGTGCCCAGCCGGGGAATTTCCTCCTTGCCAGGTTCTGCTGTGGGTGGCTACTGGGATTTTCTTCCCCTGCACTGGTCAGTTCTGGACTCTGGTCAGGTTTTCTCTCAGGGTTTAACTGGTCTCTCAGGGTTTGCTGGTGTACTTGCTTGACAAAGTAGAAGAACCCTTTGTTGGATGGTATTGGGGCCAACAAATATCTGAAATGTAGGAGTGCAAAAATATAAGCAAAATTCTTGAGTTATTTCTGCAAGGGCTATAAACTTAGGTACGGTCTTGAAGAACTTGGGGTTTCTCTGTGGGAAACGGGTGCACAGGTATGGTGCAGATCGCAAACATGTCAAATTCAGCTTTCATATTTAACAGGTCTGCTGAATGTCACAGAAGCAGCACTATCGCTTAACCCTACAGCAGGGCAGCATGACGTGTGGAAGATGCATTCTTTGCATTCCACATTTCTTGACTTTGTGCCTACGTCCAACAGTGACTTGACATCTTCCCACTTTACTAGCTGGACATTAAAATTTTTCTTTTTTTTTTTTTTTCTCCAGGATCTTATCCTTAGTTCCTGTCTTGTATCTTTCTTCTTTTCCTTCCCTGACTCTTCTATCTTCCTTTTTTTTTATATCCATACAGCCCTCTCCCCACCTAAAGCTCCTGCTACAGGATTTTTCAGCAACACTTCATACATACAATAACTATGGGGAAAATACATTTGTTGGTCATTTTCAGGGGTTTTTTTTGCTGGGAACACTTTAATCGTGAAAACCATTGTGAAAATGCTTTTGTATTTCTACTGAGCTGTATTAGAGACACTGAGGCAGTTATACACCTCAGTGTGGCAGGCTGTCTGCCACAGGACTCTTGTAGCCAGGACAGACCAAAGTCATGAGTAAGAACAGTTTGGTATAAAGTTCTTCTGAGGGCAACTGAAATAATTGGATAAAGCAGACAAACTTTTAAGAGCATAAACCATTGTTTAAGAAGACTGATATGTCCAAAAGTTTGTTTGATTTTTTTTTCCCATTGCATTTTATTTTACCAAATGACACTACCTCACTCCTCCGGCCTTGCCTTGTTGAAGCAATCTGTGCAGAAACCAGACTTCAGAGTTTTTATGAGATAACTATCCTGTTGCTATAACAACCCTGCCTTAATGTTTCACCCAGTCTTGATATTTACAGAATAAAATGGACTGCCATTTCCAATTGTTTCTTCTCTTGTACCTTATATTGTGGCTCCAATGTGGAGACAAATGAAACTTGTAACTCAGCTAACTGTTCTGTTACAGCTTGAGTTTGGACTGGGGCGAACTGGTTTCCACCATTCCACCTAGCAGCATAGCAGGATGATACCAACACAGGACTATTAGCAGTAATGAACAGAGATGGCAAAAGGTGAAAAACTTGTTTGTTCGTTCTAGCTGTTTGGTCCAGCTGATGGAAACTCTATGCTGTAGACCTCATGTGGCAGATATCAACAATTGTACCCAGTTTACTTTTCTCCCAAGGCCAATACATGGTCTCTGCTCTACACAGAAATCCCAGTTCAGTTTTTAAGGTTTCAAAGTCTAAAGGTTTGAGGTCGAAAAGCAGAGACTCTCCTAGGGGGCACAGTGAAACTTCTGAATTCTCCACCTTGAGAGCTGAGCTTTCCTTTTTCCTGGTTACAGAGGTCATTCATGGTGTGTCATTCCCTAGATTCAGTGCAATGTTTTGGGCTGGGTGACTCCCACAGAAGAAGGGGGAGCAGGAACCTTTTCTCTATGGTATATAACATATGATAAAATGCTAAAGGAAAAAGCTTAATGTCCAGAAAATTTCTTTGAGTCCTCCAGTTCTCAAGACACAGAAAGTGCACTAGGAGGTAAATTTTTTAGGTGTTTTTTTTTAAGTGATTGCAAGCAAATAAAATACAAACGAACAGACCAGAAGATGAGATATCCTTTCAACTACATGTTTCTGCTGTTGATGAGCCCTTTCATGCCGGAAAATGCTACAGACATTTACCTCTCTGCCATTTCCCAACTTGGATAACAAAACTGAGGCCTGAAACAGCAAATGGCTGTGGTAATGTGAAACGTTTCAGCAAACAGTTGGAACAGGGCAAAAGCTCCCTGTAGGTGAATTACTTTTTGCTCGGAAGGACGATGGCGGTCTGCTTACCTCAATGCACTTCATTTGGCAATGGTAACATTTGCTTTCCCAGAGAAAATTTCAGAGAACAGCTAAGTGCGCATAGGGTCTTGTGAGTGCAAATGTGAGTGACCAGCTTGGAGCACGTAGCCTCTCCACCAGCTCACTGAGCTCCCCCGTGGTCTGTGTGGTCATCTGCACCCCAGCGAGGTGAGGCTAACGCATGCCCACATGGCCACGGTGTCCCCTGCCCTCATTTTACAGCAATAGAAATCACTTGGAAAGAGCAACCGATTGCAGACTGCAGGTCATGGCTAACTCTATTCCACTTCCCTCCCACCTGTATGTTGTGTACCTTTGCTGACCCATATGATCCTGCCCTATGCCATGTTTTGGGGGATGTGGTTCAGCGTAAAAATAAAAGACCGCTCCTTCTCTTGCTGCCTGTTTTCTTCACTCACACCTTCCTCTACCGCTCAGCTGCATGCTGAAGCACGTGGGTTTCAGAAAGGTGGTGATACCTCTTTACTCCAGAGAGGTTAAGCAATCTTAGGATCTTGTTTCCTGAATGTAACCTTCCAGTTATTTGAAAGAGACTGCTGCTGTATTTGAATAATCTCTCTAACATAAACCAGTGTCGTCTCAGAAAGCATGCCTTCCGGCAGCTATGAAGTAATTTTTTATGTTTCTAATTCTGCAAAAAAAGCCTAAAGGGAGTATTTTTATGCTAAGGTAAGCTTGTAAATTTTAAAAAGAAATAGGGATTGAATTTAGAATATAATTGCCAAATGCCCTCTCTAAATCTGATAACTTGACACAATCAGGGGCTCTAGGAGGGGAATGATTGTGAGTAGCTGACACTCGTTTAAAATTTATTGTGAATACAATTGAACTTTGCACAGAGGTATAACCACCATCTCCACATGCATGTGTATAATCTGCCTTTCACTACAGCGAGGGATCAAACGCTGCCTGCCTTTAATAATTAAAGATCCGATGACATTTTCCTACCAGCTTAGTTCTAGCCTTTGCATTCTGGCTGGGCTCCACTTCAGCTAATCCAGTCTGACCTGTGGTTTCAGCCACTTTACCGAGCCCTGTGGCTCTGTGATACAGGGAGACCGCCCTCCCATGCCAGCCCCACGACCAGGGCCCTTCCTTGGCTGGGGAGAGGGTGTGGGTATGTGAGGGGTCAGAAAGGTACTAACTCAATTTCTTTTTGTTGTGTAGCAGGAAACAACTTCTGTCGATGAGAATAGCCATGGTGCACTTAATGAGGAGGGCAGGGGGCAGAGGACGTCAAAGGGACAGCAAGATCCTAACTGTCTTCTGATGAATAGTGGGATAAGTAGGAGTAACCCTCTGTTGAAATCAATAGGACAGGTTTACCCTATTGCTGGTAAGAGGGGAATGAGTCTTGCCCCAAGGTGTCATCGCTTACATAGGTCCCTGGTTTATAGCCTGGTTCCTGGCACACTTTTGTGAGCGCTGAGGAGCTATTGATTGGAAAAGAGAGTTTTGTGCCTTTGGTGTCACCTGCTATTGCTTTGTGATTTTGTTTGCGTATTTGTTTTGCAGACAGCTAAATCCTTTCCTCCCAGTGCCACTGAGCCATAGACAAACACCATGGTATCGGGACACTCTATGCTTAAAGAATATGTTTTGACAGTTTAATCAAAGGGGGTGGGGGAGAGCTCTGGGCTGCTGGCATGGTCCCAAGCTAATACATTTTTTTAACCTGATATTTCTCTTTTAAGCAGCTGGTAAGCTTTCAGACCTCCCAACAGGTGTCATCACTCACGGCCAACCCTGCTGTCCCAAAGGCTGCAGGCACTGTCTTTACTGGGTCAGTGAGAAGCCCCACTGGGTAAAGGAACTTGGAGGGTCTTGGCTGGTTCTGTAGTATTTCACATGAAAGAATACAATAAGCTCAAAATGAACCTGCCTTCAATCCCACCTTTGTGCCAAAGTGAGAGGCCTTTTGCAGAGATGTTTTCATTTTCATTTTCTTTTTTTCCAATTGAAGGTAGAGATGATGGGAAAACAGAATTTTTACCTGGAGGCAAGTTCCATTATTTGGGGTTTTGGTTTTTACCTTTGAGACTATTAAAAGGTGAAGTAGAAAAGCTTGTCACAAAGGTGTTCCTGAAATGAGCTGAATTATTTTGGAGCAATGAGTGCTCCTGGCTTTGCTATCACAGTGTGTCGTCAGATATCTAGTTTAGGCGGTATGTCCAGAGACCATGGGGCCATCAGGTATCTAACAGCAGCACCCATGTAGCACTGAACAGCTGAAAAAGACACAAAAATTAATGCTGAAACCATGCAGACAAGTTTTTCATTTAGATCTTCTGGTTGAAAATAAAAATAGTAAATCAAAATCAGAATTTTCTTAAGGAAGCTTTCAACATGGTGGAAGCCACATCTTATTGGAAAAATAGCTGGCTTTAAATCTTTTTTCCTGCTCAGTTAAGAACCACGTTACCCTTTCTTTGTCATGCTCCAGGAGAACAAGTCTTGCCCATGCTCCAGCCCACCCTCAAGAGAGAAACAAACACTTGCTGTGGCAGGGGTGAGATCCCATAACACAAACTCACCCAGGGCCTTCATTTTATTTATGAGAAAGGTCTTGGTCTTTCTTTCCTGACTCTTTGGACACAGCCTTGGGACTTTGTCAATCTTGGAGACCAACCAACTCTTGCAAACAGGGCCCAGAAAGCTGTTTTTGAATAGATGCACTCAAGTTTTCTCTAAGGCAGGAAGCTCTTTCACAATATGTTTTTTTGAACCCTTTGGATGTATTGTAGTGTCTAGAGAGTACACACCAGTGGACTGTTGGGGGATGCTTCAGGCACAGGGCTACTCACTGGAGGGGAGCTGCACTGACCCAAGTGGAGTCTTCTCTTTTCACCATCTCATCAGGTCATTCGCAGCAGAGCTGGAGAAGCAGTGGGCAGGGAACCACACTTTGGCAACAATCCTTTCAAAGTTTATTCTGTTGTAGCACATTATCCTTGGGGGCCTGTAGGGTTGTGGTCTGGAGTTTATTTGATTTCTTTATTTGCTTTTCTTGCTTTCTAAAGCAGGGAAGGCAGGGCAGTTTCGGGAAGGAGACAGGCAGTGTGCTGTTCCTCATCCCCCCTTTCTGTGCTCAAGGTGGGAGCAGATATCTGCAATGGGAAGAATGAGTGCATGTTACTTTTACATGTCTCTGTTTTTTGTCCTGCCAGGGGACTGCATGGTAGTCAGAAGAGCCTGAAGGTTGCTTGTCCTTGGATACTGTGCTGTACTGAGAGAGTAGGTGCCTGATAGAAGTCCGCATTGCTGGGTGTCATGGTTGTCGCTCCTCACTTTGTATAACTTACAGTCTCTGCAGAGCACTGTAGTTGGGTCTCACAGGGCTGTGATAGAGCCCCTTAAAAACCTGGTAGGCATCCTTCCCTGGAGAGGTGGGACAGAAATTAGACAAGTGTGCCTGAGAGAGGGCTCACCTTGTGCACTTGGGTGGCAGGCACAGCCCTGCTGCGTAAGCTCAGCCTTTCTGCTTGTGCTACAGGGCAGCATACAGGCATTTTTGTCTCACAGGACCATCAGATAATTCAGATTGGAAGAGGCATCAGAAGGGCTTCAGTCCCCCCCACATGCATAAAGCAGGGTCAGCTGAGGTCAGACCAGGATGCTCAGGCCTCTATCCAGGCATATTGCCAGAGACATTCTTGGCATGTGTGACCAACAAGTAACTCTTCTCCAGGCGCTTCTGTTTTCTTTTCTGAAAGCAGTAATATTTTCAGGAAACCGTGACAGAAAAAGCAACAGAAAAATACTTTAGAGAAAATCCCTGACACTTTTTTTCTGTTCTTTAAGTGTTGGCCTGCATACGCTCTGTTATCTCTCTGCAACCTTTACCATGGTGTACTGCTCTTGGGGCAGAAGATTGGTTCTTCCTTTACAAAACATGCAGGTATCTATATTTTAACCATCTTCCCCAGTCCCCCTCTGGCTACAAAAGCATTTATTAGTTTGCATGATAGGCATTTCATATGGGCTGGAAACAGATACGCAGACAAATCCTGATAAAGGCTGGAAAACATCTGACAGTTTCAGTAAGAGTGTAGGTGTTCCATACCACTTTTGATTGCCATTTATTTTAGATTTCAGTACCACAGTCAGATTGGAGACATGGAAATTACCATAGGGAGCTAGAGCACAGCCAGGAACTGGCTGCAGGGGAAATAGCTAGTTTCAAAGATGAAGTAGCAGGAGGTTCCTAGAAGATCTGACCCTGTTAGTTTCCATTAATGACCTTTACACAAACAGGACAAGTCAATGACAATGACAAGTGGCAAGACACACATAAGAGAGACAGAGGTAGGAAAACATCCCCCTAGGATTCTCTGGGAAAGATATTTCCTGGTTATGGAAGTTTAAATACCACTGGCCAATGCCCTGACAAGCCCTCCTCCGAAATACAGAAGTCAGGAATTTTGTCATCTGTTTTCAAGAAAAATTACCTGAAACCAAAAGTAGTTAAAAAATTCTGTCCAGCTAGTCAGAGAATGAGAAAGTCTGTAGGAGAATAGAAAATGGTGAATGAAATGGAAAAAGAGAGGCTAAGGGATTGTAGNCCTGAAACCAAAAGTAGTTAAAAAATTCTGTCCAGCTAGTCAGATAATGAGAAAGTCTGTAGGACAATAGAAAATGATGAATGAAATGGAAAAAGAGAGGCTAAGGGATTGTGTAGTATGCTTTTACTGTATAAATACTACCAGAAAATACATATACAGTTACATGTTTTGCTTCCTGTGCTCTCCTTGTTTCCGGGCTTTTCACAGAACTAGCTGGACTTGAGCAGAGCCAGGAGCGGCACAAAAGCCAGTGGGAGACACTTGTATTTATCAGGTAATTCCTATTGACATTAGAGTATTAGCAAGCCACTTTGTGTTTATCTCCATGTCTTTAGTTCTCCTTTCCTTCCAAAGCAGTTGTAAAGCCATACTACTGAAGTCAAATAATGGGGCTTATATTTGTTTGGATCATTTTTTGGAGAAGTTTTCTGACCTTGTGTCTCCCTTCTCTTCACCTTGTAAGTAGTTTCCATTTAGAAAGTACCACATTTGATTTGGAGAATTTCCTAAAAATAGCTCACAAATACACCTACTTCATGTACCAGACCTTATTTCTGGCATGGACGCTACTCCCACTTATTCCCTTCCCATACTCATTTGAAACCCTCCTCAAGTTTTGCTCTCTTCTCCATGGGACTAGCTTTAATTTCCATATCCTCTTTACCATTCTATATGTTACCTTTGCCTTTGCCGTCAGTGCCTCCATTCATATTGAAAATCTGGGTAAATTGTTCCTTTAGTTTTGGGACCACACCTAGANTAGCAGGCAAAATTTTTTCACTTCTTTCCTTCTGCTGTATATTTCCAAAGGGCATTTTGGTGTTTGGTTTAGTATCCCTTGCAGGATCTAGCTCAGATCGATTTTTGGCAGTTCCTACTTTTTAGCCGTGTATGTCTTAACCTCTGAAATCTAGCTTTACTTATTGATCTGTCCTTTTGCCTTTCTAGCTCTTGTAAGCTTTTTGCTTATATCCTTTGCTTATATCCTTTCTAAGGGTATTTATATATATTTTTAATAACCTTTTAAATTTGGGTATTTATTTACATAAGTGTGGAATTCATTTCTATAAGTTTTTCTTCTGGATGAGGGCAAAGATTTCTTTTCTTTTTAGCTCTTCAGACAGTAGAAAATTCCTTCCTCCTTCCACAGTTATGATGCTGTATAATCTCAGTCCAACTGATTTTACTAATCAGCTTCCTTAGCTTGTCTAAATTTGCTTTTTTGAAATCCAAATCCTTAGCTAAAGACCTACTCCTATTTATTCTTTGATTTTAAATATAAGCTGGATCAATTTGTGATCATTCTGCAGTTACTTTCTATTATTCTGTTCTATTAGCCATCTCTCTTTTAATGCCCTTTTCACTTGCTGAAATCCCACAGAGTAACGTCTCATTGACTTTCTGTAACTGCGATGCAGAAATGTGTTGGCTAATATATCCCTGAATACCTTGTCATTACTGGTATTGATAGCGTTTGTTCTTCAGCCAGTATTTTGGAAATTCAGCCGTCACGCTACAAGTTCCTGTAGTATTTCTCTTTGAAATGGAATGAGAGCTCTCTGTCACAATCACCCAGACAAATTTGATCTCTTCACTTGTATGAAAATTCAACCAAAACCCACCAAGCACCTGGCCTTGACTGATGGAGCACCATGTCCCCAGAAATAACTTTTTCCACTTCCAGCGACTTTACCTACGTGTCATCCTGTAGGACCTGATGTTGTACAACCTGACCACTCCTGTTACTAAAACCATAAAACATTGCTTCCACCAAAAACCTGCAGGAGGTTTGTTTTCAAGAAGAGATTTCATCTGTAGCAGAAGGAATGTGTCCAACTGATGAAAAAAAGACAACACAGTGCCTGAGAGAGGGGGGTCGCATCAGCAATATCAGGGTCTGGCAGTCTTTGTTAGTGCTCACGTGTCTGTATTAGGACTCACTGGCCTTCCTGGTGCCCCCTCCCTCCTTTTTACCTTGCTGCACTAGTTTCAATAGGTTTCTGCAGGTGATTGGATGTGGTGAATTTACTATTGTGGTGATGTTACTATTAGAGAAACACATGCGCTAAATTGTGTTGTGCTTGGACACTGTGAATGCAGTTCCAAAACATATCGTCTTAATTCGTTTTGTAAGCCTGGCAGTGCTGCGAACCACCATGGGTTTAAATGCACAGGCAGGGCTCGTTAGTGACCTTTTAAATGGAAAAATCCTGGCAGATCTGTCTCTGTGCTTCACAGGGAGGTGTGCTGTCCTTTGAAAACTAGCTGGTTATCCATGATGCTCCAAGAGTTTGTTTTGCTTTTCTCACTCATTTTTTCTACATGTAAAAAAAAAAAAAAAGCTGTTCACTGTTGGACAGAGGCATTAAAGCTTTACAGAGGGCCATTTGGGAGGATGAGTCCAGGAAGAGCCCAGGCCTGGGTTGAACCATAACCTTGGTCATCAATGATGAGGGGTTGTCATGGACATGTGTGGCCACACATTCACGTCAGATGCATTGCTCATGCCCTGTTTGGTTTAACTTCTCCATGGGGATTTAATTGTGGAGCTGGAGGTTGTATATGCAATGTATAGGTTGTATAGGTAACTTAGAACAGCAAATGATGGATTTTTCAGAGAATGGATTGAGAGCAGCCCTGAGGAGAAGGACTTGGG
>RSEF01000003.1:51717951-51729789 GCA_003993805.1 Himantopus leucocephalus | reverse complement strand
CCTAAAGGAGTCCTACAGGAAAGATGGAGAGGGACTTTTTATAGGGGCATGCAGTGATAGGATGAGGGGTAACGGTGTTAAACTGAAAGAGGGTGGATTCAGATTAGATGTTAGGAAGAAATTCTGTGCTGTGAGTGTGGGGAGACACTGGAACAGGTTTCCCAGAGAAGTTGTGGATGCTCTGTCCCTGGAAGTGTATAAGGCCAGGCTGGATGGGGCTTTGAGCAACCTGGTCTAGTGGGAGGTGTCCCTGCCAATGACAGGGGGACTGGAACTTGATGATCTTTAAGGTCCCTTCCAACTCTAACCATTCTATGGTCTTACGATTCTATAATTCTATGATCTTTTTTTATTTCTCCAGGTGCAGAACGGGGCAACCAGAGAGAGTCCTGGTCATTAGGAAAAAATGGCACAGCATAATCAAACCTGTCTAATTTTTATTGTTCATTTTGCACTAGAAGATGAGAGCAACAAACCCCGTCTGCCTTGTGTTCACCAAAAGTGAAATGAACTGTCTGGTACCTCTCCTTGGGTGGTTTTGAAGCCTTGCTCTGGAGCATGGGCAGACTATTCCAAGCACATTGCAAATGCATAATAACTTTGGGGAAAAAAGAAGTAAGGGTGGGATTTTGATCATGGTCCTTGACTACATGCTGCTAAAAGACAACTTAGAGTCCGCACTGATAAAAGTTGTCTGTCATGTGAGTCATCTGCAGTAAGACAATCCCTGGTGAGGCACAGGGGTCAAGAATTAACACCTAGCTTGTTGTTCCTTAAAATAGTTGACATAGAGAAAATAGTTGACATTTTGTCTCCTTATTGCAAGGGAGAGAGACAAGAGTCTCACAGTTTGTCCAAATGACTCAATTTCCAATTTTAGGAACATAATATTTGTCACTTTTTTAGCTGCTTTTCTACTAGCTGAAATGAAGTGTGTTAAGATACTTTTGTGACTGTTAGAGTTTATGAAGTCGATGGATCTTTTGAAATGAATAAGAGCCCAGGGTTGTGATTTCAGTGCTTACTTCAGATCTTACTGCCTTTTTGAGAAAAAAGAAAAAAGGATCTTGTCATCAAATTTGCACAAGGATTTTAGTGGCATGAGAGTAAATAGATAGCTATCTTTTCCAGTTTTGGAAGCACTGGTGCTTAACCCTCTTAAAATAAATTATTCTGTGCTTTTGCAAAGATGTAAAGCTCCCAGCTGAAATGTGTACCTTCAAAGCGAAACAGCTATTATTATCTTTACCTAATCGGGGTTGCTGCGTAGACAGAGACACACATAAAAACTGAGTATGCCCTTGTGAATGCTGTTTGCATATTCCCTCACAATGCATCCCTTCAAAATCACTGAACTTGTCACCAGCTGCCAATTTTCATCAAGAAAAACCTGTCATTAAGTTTACCACAAATATTTCTAAGCTGTGCTCACAGAATTGGCTTTCAACTCCTCAGTCTATAGCTGGATCAAACCCTGCTCTTGGAGTGCCTGTCCTGTCACGACTGCCATTGCTTTCCCATAGCTTCAAGGCTTCTGCTGGTCACCTGGAGGGAGTGAGGAGGAGTGCTTTGATGCACAGCTTGTTTTTGCAGATGAAAGTGGGGAAGATGGTTTGATTTCCTGTGACCCACTCTCCTAGTAGCTTCTGATCTGTTCTTACAGATCCAAAGTTTGGTGAGGTTTGTCTTAGTGCCTAGGGTGATAAATGTGGGACAGGGATGCTGTGGACCATTGTAAACTGGAACTCTCTTGCGCAGTTGCCTGGAATTACAAAGAGTTGATCTTAAGTTCTTAATGCCTCTCTTTGAACAGGGTGAAAATACACTATTGCTTTACATTTGTTATTTTAATAACCCTTTTTTCATTCATTGCCTGTAGAATAGGCGGCAGCCTGTGAGTCCAGGCTAAGTTGTTATAGCCCTGGCTCTTACTGCCACCTGGGAACATGAAGGATGGCTCTCTGAAAACAATGGTTTTTTTCTTCTTGAAACAAAAAAATGCTGGTTTTCAAATTTTAAGTAACTTGCTAACAACATAGAAACTCTAAAAATCTTAGAATGAAAGCAGTTTATTTGCATAAAACTATAATTTACACCAGCTCTGTTATTAAGGTAGCGGCCTGCTTTGTCGATGTTCCAGACTAAGGGGTTCCCCAATTGTGTGTGTGGGTGGCTGGAGCCACTAATTGAGGATGGAGAGTTTCATCCATGGCAAGCCAGATCTGCAGCATGGGACTTGTTTTTGGTGGGTAAGGGGAGGATATAGAAAAACAGCTCTGAAATGGCCCTGCACAGCACTACTGGGATTCTTCACTGCCTGTGCAACAGAAGCAAGTGCCTACTCCATTGTATGATAGCAGGGTATGAAGAATTCAGTCGCTCCCTGATCACACATGAAAGAGAATTAATCCTCAGAGTTTATATATATTATTGAGTGTGGCCTGCAATGAATTTTATGTATATAAATACCAAGAATGACCCATTATATATATCAGCTAATAAATGAAATGAATATTTGATTGCATTGTGTGCAGAAGAATTGCGAATAGATTAATGGAAATTTATCAAATACATTATCTATTCAACCAAAGCTCTAGAAAAAAATAGAACAAGATTTTAAGAGGTTTTACAGTGTAAACAGCTACTCAAATATGTTTTTTTTTTTTTTATATGTTACAACTAAAATAGCTTTACTGGTTTATGAGTTTTCAACCTGCAATCCCAACCCTTGACTCTACTTTGTGCAGACCTGAAGTCACTCTTTTTTGCTTCATGTTGAAACAGAATATGTGTGGGAGAAAGGAAAGGACTGTGTGCAAAGCAGAGACAAAATCTGCTAAGAGCAAAGAAATACTAACAAAGATTAAATTTTCTGTTCCACTCTTACTGCAATATTCTTTCCTTCACTAAATTCACCAATTTTTTAATCAATTTTAAAACAGCATGTTCTTTGTGATAACAGCCATGGATATTTTTTTGTTCAGAATAGACCATTATCATCACCTAGTCTGACCTCCAGATACCACAAGCCATGAAGTTTCACCTACGGATTCCACTGCCTTATAATCTGTCAGAGAAGATAAATCTTGGGTAAGGTTTACTTCTGTATTTACTGGCAAATCTCTCCTGCTCTAACAGAAATTTCAAAAGACTTTCACCCTGACCTGCCACTTAAGTCAATGCTGATAAAATTAGATCAGTCTGTCCAAAGGAATGATTTTCTTTCATTCTGAAGCACTGGATGACATTTTGCTTTTATTCATTTATGGGCTGAACCAAATATCAGTCACATCCCTGTCTCGGTGCACCGTGTTACTTGGGGAGCTTGGAGGGTGAATTCACATGATACCACAGCCCACCCGTGTCGCTGCCCGGAGTCATTTCCTCTAACATGCACAAAGCTGACAAATGAGCCAGAGGTTCAAATCAGGGGCTGATCTCTGCAGAGACATTGATAAGACACTTTCCCCCTAGCATAAACTATGCCCTGCCAGCTCCGAGAAATTAATTGAGTAAAGACTCACAGTGTTCAATGTATCAGGTAGAAACTTTGCTCCTTTGTTCTTCCAGGAACTCGAATCCTGCTGTGGTTTGCTTTTATATGGGTTACCACTCTACTTCAAGACAGCAAGTTGAAGTGGTTGATGAGCCATTGCAAATGTGCAGGAGGATCCCTTGAAGACCAGGGGGTATTCAACAGAATATTGAATATACCGTTTTATGCATCCCGTGGGTGCCTGCCAGACTTTTGTGATTCCCGCTCACTTATAATCAGAAGGATGTCTTTGGTAGTCCAAGAACATTCACTATTTACTTTATCTTTGCTCAATAATCAAAAAGTAGCACTTAAGAAATACATTGAGAGTTCCTGAATCAGCAGAGCATATAGATTTTAGCTGTAATCAAAGAAAATGGGTCTCGATGCAGTGAGATGACAAAGTACCTCTTCACAGTTCTTCCCTTGAGCAATTCTCTTGAATGCCGCTACCTCACTGTGAGATGATTATAATGAAGGTTTGCCCATATCCATCTGGCTAGTGTTTACCTTCCTGATGTCTTATCTGTCTTCTGGATTTTGGGGATCTTTCAACCCCTTCGGAATCACTAAAAGGTAGGGCACAGTTTCATGCTAAATATTTGAAGCATATAGCAGGATGGTGTCATTGAATATTTGATAAAAGTGTACCCAAACTGATAGCTGTTTGGGGCACTTCAACAAGATGCTCATTTCTCTGCCACCTTCCCTAGGGAACAATTCTATACGTTTTCCTACTCACTTTATGCTATTCCATACCGTGTGGTTGCTGACTGTTAAATATATTCAGATTTCTTACTTCAACTTTAAAAAGTCCAGAGATGATAAAAGCTGTGAATATGAATGGGATTTTCCTTAAAGCATGATCTGAACTTTAAGTTCACCATTCTTGGAGAGCTGTAGCTGGAAGAGGACCAGGCCAGCGGGATTGTGTGCTCATCCAGTTGCACCAGGCGACTCCGGAGCTGGTGCCACTGAGGAAGTGCAGTCAAGTCTTTCCATTGACTTTCTTCATGCAGACTTAATTTCCCATCAGAAAAGGGACCATCTAGGAACTTTTCTTAAAAGGAAGGTTTTAATGCTCTGTCTTAACAAAATGCTATGGACTCTGCGGGAGAGTTAGGCTGACCATGCTGGGGGTCTCCCTTGCTTCTTAAGTCAGTGGGACTGGGTTGCCCTGTTAACCCTTGTTTTGCTGATGCAGATTGCTTTCTTTGCCCACAACAGGCTCAGGCTGGGGGGCAGAAATGCAGCTTAACCCACACGGAAGACTGACAAAGATGTTTTTCACTCTCCTCAGTGATGAGTGCACTATTTGCTTTCTGGGAACATCCTGCACCTAATCAATTGTCTGCCGTTCCTGACTCCTCCGGCACCGACTTGGTCTCTCTGGTATTATGCCTGCAACATGCAGTTTAATCTCCTTAAAAGATGTGAGTGCCTGAAATTCTTTAGTTTTTCTAAAGCCTTTGGATTTAATGTAAGATACCGACATGAAACTCAATGGCCTATGATATTTCAGAAGCCTGACTAGATGATCTAATGATTCCTTCTGGCTTTAAACACTGAAACTCTTGGATCCTCACTTTGCTGATGACTGCCTCATATAAAATATAATTTAGAATAAAAATAACCTGATCATTCATCATATATTTTCTTAAAAGGAGAAAACTATTTCACTGCAGCAAAATCACAGAAAAAGGAATTTTACTGGCGTGACTGTCATCTGGTGGAGTGCTCCTTGACCCAAAGCCCTCCTCTTGTATAAAGGATTGGAGCCATTTCTCTGCACTGCGTCTGGGCTTCAGGCCTGTATCATCAGTGATATGTGGAATGTCCTTATCAGTAAAAAAAAAAGAGCAGAGCTCATTCGCTCGAGAAGAAAAACAAAACAAAGCAGCAACTGCAGTTTCCCTGCCAAAAAGAGTTCAAAGGCTGAGTGATGTGAAAGTTTCAGGGAGAACTGTGAGGATCAAGTGAAACCTTCTAAATAATAACAACAACAATTAAAATGTTGTTTTAAAATATATTAGAAAGGACAGCTGAACTAGGAGTCAGGAAATCTGGGCTCTCAATAGTATATCAGGCAGGAGAGCCTGAAATGAGATGTCAGTAGACTTTGGGTATTTAGACCCAAGTTTGTGACCAAGCTTGCCTAAAGCTGTCCAGCTCCGCAGCAGGTGCAGCAGGGTGCTGGCATGGCTTCTGCCCAAACCTCTGTGCAAACTGGGACCGGGGAACGGAGCGCAGGTGTCCCCTGACAGTGCAGCCCATGGGGTGGCTGAAAACATGTCCCTGCATGGGAAGAGTTCCTGCATGAAAAACAACTGGTGGCTGGTTTCCATCCCTGCCCATCATGCAGCTTAGCCAGTGATGGGAGCACTCAGCCAGCAATGCCTCCTCCCTCCAGGACTCCTCCTTTTCCAGCCAGCGATGAGGTGCCTTGCAGACTGCAGAGGACCCTAAACGTGCTCCACTGCAAGCAGCATGCTGTCTCTGCCAAGGTAAAGAGGGAAGCAGAAGCCCCGGCAGCAAGCGCCTGGCAGAAGGATGGGAGCTCACCAAGGGCGTCTCCCCACAAGCCCATTTTGAGAAGGGGTTTACAGTGAAAAAATGTTAGATTATTGGGAAAAAAGGACTGTAGCCCAGCCTATTTGCCGCTGGTTTTGACTCACTGTTTAGGACACTGCCTGAGAGGTGATTGTTTTTTTCGCCCAGAATGAAACCAGCAGGAGTTAACTAACAGTGCCCTTTCAGGTGCAAACCATCGTTTCCCCTCCCTGCTCCCTCCGCTTTGACAAACTGCTGTACGAGGCATGGATATGTGCAATCAATGCTGTGTCCTCTCAAGGTGGGTTCTTACGTGAATTTTAGTCCCCAAATGCCTGACACAGTTACTTTTTGAGAAGGACTTAGAATTGCTTCTGAAAAGTCTCCAGTGTAGTCTCCATCTGTGACTGAGTTCATTAAACAAGTTATTGAGCTTGCTTACCAATGACATGAGGAACTTCGTACTGCGATGAATTTGCATGATGATTTTGTTTTGACTTACTGACTTTGGGTTATTCTTATTACTGGTTTTGGTGCCTATAACAAAACACACATAAAATTGCTTTTTATTCTTTTTTATATCTTTTTTACATGCTTAGTTACTATCTGTAAAGTTATTGATATTACTAAATGACCCAAAATGCATTAAGATTTGATTTTTAGGAGGAGACACCCACATATGCATACACACAATTACTGCCGTTGTTCTTCTGGCACATCTGTGTCCAGTAATAAATAGTAATAGTACTAGCAACTAGTATTAATAGTAATAAGAATAGTAATAAAACTCCCCTTACCTGGAAAATGCTGAATAATGTCATCAATCATATTAACTATGGTCTTTTTTGTCTATGAATTGACGTAGAAGACTTGAATAAAATTATAACAATGTGAAAAGTAAAGATATCCCCATTATTTTCCCTTGTCTATTTCGTAATGGACGCAACTTGCCACACAAAAGTTTGCTACTGCTTCCCAGCACCTGCTGCTGGTATTTGTATTTATTCATTCATTAGGACACTGAGTTAAATTGCTTGTTTAGTTTGGTGTTGCTTATTCTGACTTTCCACAAATTTTCTTTATCCTTTGAATTAAATTTTCTTCCCTCTTCCCTCCTCCATTTGAGAAAGAGCAGAAAATCAGCCTTGAGGGAAAATAAAGAATTCTTATCCTTTTGTTTCCTTCTGTTAGAATTTGTGGCTCACTTCTTGGAAGAGGTTATACAACATATTTTGCCTGCCATCACCTTCATGATGATATGATGCTTGATAAAGGACATTTATACTCTAAGTGTGCACATTACTTCACAGTTTAAATAGCATCCTGCTCATTTGCCTGCTGGGCCACGGCATTCAGAAGATGATATTTTTCCTTTTTGTGGTTTGTTCCTGCATTTTATCAAATTATGGTGATTAAAATATGTTTTTCTGGAAAATGGCATGAAATCCTCAGCTGATATTAGAAAGTATTTGGTGAGGAGCATGTGGCATTTGGATATTCTTGGCTTATAGCACTGATGCAGTTCAGCTTAAACACTGCGTTGGTGCCAAAATGACTGCCATGGACTTTCTTGTGCAGTGTGAGCCTGGACTTTCCGTTTCTAGGCTTTACTCAATTAAAACACACAGTATACATAGTTTGCTGATTTGACTGAAAATTAAGTCTCTGTCATATCAGCTGGCATATCAGTTTGCTAGGTCTGATAGAAAGCTGGGAATGGGGAGGAGAGCCCCAGCATGGGAGATGGTGACGTCCCCTTTCCCCTGCAGCCCACTGCACGTGCCGGGGCTGAGCCATTCAGCATTGCAGGAGCACAAGAAACACACATTTGGGTAAGACCTCATCTCCCTTCTTGAAAACCTGGCACTCCGACAGGATGAAAATAGCTTGATACTGGTACCTTGTTTGTGTAACGGGTAGCTGGAAAACCACCTTAGGGTGGCATATTGTAGTGCTGCTACCAAAAAGGTGTTACCACTCGGTCCCTTCCCAATCACCTTTCCTTTGCGGTTGGCAAATCATTTGTGCCATCATTCAGTGAACGGGCTATGGGACTGAACTGGCTGAAAAATAATTCGAGAAATGGTTTGCTCCCAGCCAGGTTTTCTGAGCCAGTTCACAGTGTGACTGCAAATTGCTGCAAGGAGTGGGTAGTCTGGGCATGAGAATGAGCTGCTGGGAGTGGGAAGTGAGCAGGACGCCAGGACGGGAGGCTCCAGGATGTGCTCATTGAACGACTTCCAAAAAACGAGGACACTGAAGCAAGTTCATGTGGTAAGAGGAATGGGGGTGGGGGGTGGGGGGAGTGGTGCAAGGGGCAGTTGTGTACAGAAAAGTAGCTATCCAAAAGAGGGCCTCTAAAGACAGCAGAAGGAATTCTTGCTGGGGTGAGAGAAAGACAAGGTGGATGGCAGTTCTTAGGCTTTGCGCACCTATGTGCTTAACNAGTTCTTAGGCTTTGCACACCTATGTGCTTAACTTTCTGCCAGGTCATGAGGCTTGCTCAAAACACAGAAAATTAAGAACATATATGAAAGTCTGTGTAGGACAGATGACCAATTTTCTGAACTGTTTTTCCTTAACTCTATTTCAACTGTAGCTTAAAAATAATTAAAACAATATAATGCAAAGAAAAAAGTAAAATATAAAAAAAAATCCTAGTAAAGAAAAATTTTCCATATTTCCTCAGAGAATATAAAAAACCTTTAGAGACAATTGGCACAATTCTCTTTGATTGCTTTTTTTTTTTTAGCTCAAACAGGCTAAAAAGATTTCAGGATGTCTTCCTGCCAGTTAGTTGAATATACTTCACAAAATATGTTTGTAGTTATTTATGACGTCTCACCGTCCAAGAACATGCTGAAAAGTATTTCCATCATTTATGCCTATAAAGAGGCAGTAAAGACCAGGGGACTATCTCTACAAGCAGGACCCAGAGTTTAAAACTTACTGCATGAACAAGGGCTGCCTACAATGAATATTTCAGTGCAACAAGAGTAAACCCACTTTATCCAGTTCTACTTTATCCTGTTGAAAATCCACCCCTCATCTTTAATCCACTCAGGTCAGTTTTCCCCATCTCTTTAAAAATTCTCTGCTCCACAACCTGTGCTACGGAGATTCTTTTTACAGCAAAAGTAATTATGGCAGTTTTCCAAATGATCACAATACCACCATGCCCTCAATTCCCAAGGGGTCTCTCAAAGAATTTCTCTTAATTCAGAAAAAGATTACAAAGGTGGCATAATATTTCTGACTGAAATGTAAATTTGTCTGGGGAACTGCAGTCTTCCAGCAGCTCCATCTCTGAGCCCTGATGCCGCAAGGTTTCAGCAGGTAAGCAAAATCGTACATTTTGGTCATTTTGGTCACACCAAGAAAAACTGGCCCAGCTACGCAGCTAGTGTAAACTGGCTCAGCAGTCACAGGAGTGATGCTGATTTATGCCAGCTAAGGAAACTATTATATTCATTTTACTTATCTGTAAAGGAACTGTAAAGCCCTTTTCTGAAATAGCATGTGCTGATTATCTCTCTAAGGCAGAAACATGCCAGGAATTGTAAATTAGCCATTTGTAGTGCATTTGAGGTCACACTCAGGTTTATTGCCTCTTGGTAAGTTATTAAGCTTTTATTGAAGCATATTTTGTATGAGCATCAATATTATCCGCATGCTTTGTACCTAATGTGTTTCACTTCTTTAGCACATTTCAGTTAAGGGGTTTAATATAGGCTACAAACGCTAATGAATCGAGGTTTGTAGCGCTCCAGTGAGGAAGGTAAGCGGCACCATTGCAGGTCTGCAGGTCAGGATACTGAGGAACGGAGTGGCTTTCTGAAGACAGCACAATAAAACTCAGATGATGGTTTGTGCCCTTCTGCTGATAACTTGAGCCCTTTTCCCCTTTTCCCCCAACAATGGTGTAGGAAAGGAACACAGCTTGCCCATGGCTGCTGGCTGTATCCCCTGGAACAGCAGGGCCAGGGATGCACTCAACACTGGACACCACCCTGAGGCCCAGGTGCCCCTGGGCAGAGTTGGCCCCTCTGGCCTCACGCCCCTGCCTGGGCCTGTGCTCTCATCTCGACCTTTCATGCCAAGACCTGCCACACCAAGCACTGTGAACCCTCGTCCTAAGGTCCTTTGCCAAGGTCCTCAGCACAGTGCATCCTTCCAGCTCTCCAGCTCTTGACTTCAGCCCTCCCTGCCACAGCTCTGCTGTCCCCCCACTAACACCTGCACCTGGGCTCTCTCTCACACCCTGGCACGCATCCCTGCACACTAGATAATTGCAGCTGTAATAAAGAATTAAATTCGATCACCCCTGAGTGGGAGATCTTTTCAAGACTCTTTTTCAAGACATATTACTTCAGAGGATAGCTCTGCTGAGACCTCCAAGCTAACACAGCCTTAAGCATGAGGGTACTGGTGTTCGTGGAAATCTCTGTCCTTTATCACACGCTCTGCATGTGAGAACCCGAGTCAAGCAATGCAGAATCCAAGGGAGAAGACCTCTGCCACCAAAGATTAGAGGGACCATGCTGGGGCCCTACCGACATAGCCCCTGCCTGCCATGTCTGTGTTGAGGTCCTGGGGCTGGTGCTGGTACAACTGCCACTCAGCCAATACTTTTGAGACAAAACACTTTTGAGGCTGTGCTCGCAGCCCAGAAGGCCAACTGCATCCTGGGGTGTATCAAAAGAAGCATGGACAGCAGGTCAAGGGAGGTAATTCTGACCCTCTACTCTGCTCTGGTGAGACGCCACTTGGAGTACTGCGTCCAGCTCTGGGGCCTCCAACATAAGAAGGACATGGAACTGTTGAACTGAGTCCAGAGGTTGCTCACCCTACATTGGGTGCCAATGAATCTGTCATGGTTTGGGCTGGACTGGCCACTGAAATGAACGACAGATGCTCTCCCCCTCCTCTCTCTCCAAGGAGAGCAGAGAGAGAGAGAAAGACTTATGAGTTTAGAAAAAACTAAATTACTTTAATGAAAATATTAATAATAAAATAATAAAAATGAAATAATGAAATATATACAATATATACAAAACCAGTATCAAGATCCCAGGATGACTATCACGTCACCAGGAGACACTGGGAAAGTCCCAGACTGGACTCAGCGATGGATGGGAACTGGATTCCAGATCCGGATTCAGGAATGCATGGACTGGGATCACAGGCAGATGAAAAGACAGAGTCCTCCTTGGACACTGGCCATTGGAAAGAGGGCTGACCCTTTGATCCCTCAGCTTTTATACTGACCATGAGGCAGATGGGATGCAATACCCTGTTGGTCAGTTTTGGGTCACCTGTCCTGTCCGCTCCTCCCCACAGGTGGGACCCCTCTATGCTTTTCCACTTCCGATCTTCCAATGGGGAACATAGCAAAGTTAGCTGCCTTGGATGTTACAGCAGTAAGTATAAGCAAGAGCGTCTCCGCATACCATCCCTTGGTACTAACTATAAAAATAGATCTTATCCCTCTGAAAGCGAACAGTTTCTGCACAATATGCTGTTAATTTCAGAGAGTTCTGTTAGTTAGAAGAGGTTTAGTTGCAAAGTAAAGTTACNTGTTAGTTAGAAGAGGTTTAGTTGCAAAGTAAAGTTACTGAACAGAAAATTAGTTCTTTTTTACCACAAATCAGGACAGCCAGGAAGATGATCAGAGGGCTAGAGCACATCTCCTATGAGTACAGGCTGAGACAGTTGGTGTTGTTCATCCTGGAGAAGAGAAGGCTCCTCAGAGA
>RSEF01000003.1:51706761-51717851 GCA_003993805.1 Himantopus leucocephalus | reverse complement strand
ATCCCAGTGTCCATGTTGCTGACAAAGTTGTTAAACAATGCTGGGCCCAATACCAGGCCCTGAGGAGCTCCACTCATCGCTGGTCTCCGCTTGCACATCAAGCTGTTGACTACAACTCTTTGAGTGCAACCATCCAGCCAATTCCTTATCCACTGAGTAGTCCATCTGTCAAATCCATGTCTCTCCAACTTAGAGACAAGGACGTTTTGTGGGCCAGTTTCAAAGGCTTTGCACAAGTCCAGGTAGATGATGTCATTTGCTCTTCCTTTTACCAATGCTGTAACCCTGTTGTAGAAGGTGATCGAATTTGTCAGGCATGATTTGCATTTAGTGAAGCCATGTTGGCTGTCACTGATGGCCTCCTTATTTTCCCTGTGCCTTAGCACAGTTTCCAGGAGAAAATGCTCAAAATTATTCTGAAATATTGATGGCACCTCCTGCTGCAGAGAAGGATGATGTTTTCCTACCGTTGTTACCAGTACTACCAGTCTGAGACACAAATACATACTCTGCCCACTTAAGATTTTAATCTATTGCTACCTTAAAAGGAGATCATGGGGCAGCTTCTGACAGGTGATTTGTTCAGAATATGATTTTCCTGAATATTTTTTTTCCTTTTAAAGAAATACTTAACATCCATTTTCTTGTGATGATGTAGGCTGCAGCTTCTGTTCTGCTCGTTTGGCAGATTAATAGATTTCTTTCTTTCACAAGATCCCTTTACTTGTTTGTAAATTCTGTGTTTTGTCTTTCATCTTTTCTTCATACTGAATGTATCCAGGGCTCTGCAGCTTCCCCATAAGCATTCACTGTCTCAAACTTTCATCATTTCTCTTGCCTCCCCTGATTTAATTTCACCTGGTGTGTGGGTGTTTGGGATTTCCAGGGTAACACTTGCCACATGCCGAATTGTTTAATGGGAATTTCAGGGGGAAATAATGAGAGGTAAAAGAAGAATTGGAGGATAAGTAAGAGAGAAATGGGTTGGAGAGGGATGAAGGGGGGAAAAGAAAAGACAAAATAATTTATTTTTCTTGTTTAGGCATGCATGGACAAGATGCATAAAGGCCTTTCTTGGCGTGGGTGTCTGAGGACCTCCAGATATACTGGGAAATGCACTACGAGGATGCTAGTGCCAGAGCACTCCTGCTCAGATGAAGCATCTATATAAGCCTTGCCTACCCGGGTGCTGCACTGAGCTGCAGCATGACGGTTTCTCACAGCAAGGTGGGCCCCAGGGGGTGTTGTGACAGAAAGGCCATTTCTGCAGCAAGTCACGGAGGTTTGCCCAACACACCCAGCTTACCAGAGACCTTGGCAAAGGAAAATGCAGACGTCATGTAGGTATTCGCTCTCTTACAGAGCCCTTCTCCAAACCATTCATTCAAATTTCTTAGATGAGGTTCCTTTTTATGTAAGGGACAATTTATGCAGCTCTTCCAGTATTGGAGGTACTTTGTGTCAATAACTCATGCTTATTACAAGCCAGGAACTAAGAAACGTATCCTGTTGAGACTATCTGGCACAATTCTTCAAACTTTAGACACATATATTATGTTGCTCATTAGCAGATATAAAGTTTTAAGAACATTTTTTAACCCTTTCAAACTATGAGAAAGTTACAGCAATAGGTTGCTGGAGAGAACGGTGGAATTGTCTAAAATTGATTTGTTATCTACTATTTCCCCCAACCAGCTGTAAGATTTAAAAGCCAGCAGTCTCTTGCTGGTTTTCCCCTTCCTTTCGAGATCCTCTGCTCCACGCTCCCTGCCCAGCCCCTCCGCCTCTCTGGTGGGTTAGCTGGGAGCCTTTGGTAAAGACTTTGCAGCTAATTTGTGTCTTGAAAGTCGCAGCTGCAAACATCTTCTAAGCCTGACAGCTGATCAGTGCAGGAGCCAGGAGTGAATCACACCCCCTAGATGTCAACAGTTTTTGTGCTGTGAGTTTCTTTGAACTTCCTGAATGAGCGTATGAAGGGAAAGGTATTGCTAACTATAAAGGATTGAAGTGACTTCTGTCTTCAAAGTTTTGTCGCTACCTGTCATTAGTTATGTTCATTCAAAAAGAGAAAAAAAAAAAGACCTTTTGACTGATGAGAATACCTTGATAAGCAGTCAAAACCTTTCCTGGAGTATTAAAAAGGGATTACATGACATTCCTCTCCAAACAGCAAATTAAGCAAACAGATCCAGTCCCCCCTGGAATAAGCCAAGAGCCCCTCCATCCATAAAGATCCAAAAATCTTCATGAAAAGATGAACCTCTTTAAAATATTAAGTACTAAATAGAAAAAAAAATTATTGTGATCTTTCTTCATAATAGATTTTGTTGATAGTTGTTAAAATGAAAGTCCAAGAAAGTGCTGCAGATCGAATACAAAGGCCCTTGGAGTTGGGGAAGACTTAAGGAAACAAAACCCCTATTGTCTTGGCGTTTCTGGATGCACTCTGCAGAATCAAACACAGAGCTTTGTTATAGTTATTACAGGCATTGCATTGCTTCCCTAAGTGCACTCAACAGAGAAAGAACCACGGACTACTCTGGAAGGTCTTTATCCTGGAGAGGCTGAGGGCTTGAAGGAGAAGGGAGTCCAAGCAAAAATCCCCATGCAGGCACAATGATATATATGTTTGAGGTTTTAATGATTTATATGTTTCAGGTGGGGTTTTTTTTTTTAATCTCTCTCTCTTTTTTCCCTCCTGTTAATAGTTGTTTAACGTGTCCATATTTTTAAATGGAAATCCTATTTGCAGCAAAGACCTATCTTCTATCCCCCATATAAAATTATGCATCTCCACTGCAGACACCAGAACTGAATGAATATGGATATAGATATGGATATGGAAATGGAATGTTAGATTGAAATCAGGCCAGAAACTGGACAAAGTCAGTTTCAGGAAAGGTACTGTAAGTTTAGCCCAGAAAGTCTAAGAAACCTCATAGTTTTGTCACAACAATAGGATAGAAGATGGTAGCAGAAATGTTACTCTTATTTATTGTCTGATGTTCTTTATGGGATTTCAGAAAACCTTATTATGGAAATCTGTATTCAAAATCAAGACTCATATGAAAAAAGAAAAATCCATTAACATATTTATTTAACATAATATGCCACCACAATAATATTAAAGTTCCCAAGGAAAGGCACAGTATATAATGCTTATTTTTCCTTTTACAAAAGGACAGAGCAAAGAATAATGTACTACCGATCAATAATTAGAATGATAAATGTCTGCAGAGTTGTTCTGTCACATTATACTGACAACCATTGATTGAGCGGTGGACTTCCAATGACAGCTGTAATTTTTTAAACATAGTTGGTAGCTATGTGTAGTGACTACACATACTTAGCAAAACACCTTTGCTTTGAAATCACCTAAAATCAGAACAATGGGCAATTGTTAAACTGAGCAGGTGTTTACTGCAGAAAAAGACAGTCTGAAATATGTGAAAAGAGATTAAATCCTCTGAGAAACCTTATCTAAAGTGCAAGCTGTAAACTCTCTGCAAAATCTTTCCATTATGTCCACCCATACTGAGACAACATTGGCTTCTCCTTAGGAAGGAAACACTTTGCAGTCTGGGGGCAGAGGGAGTGAAGGTTGTGATGTGTAAAGCACTGAATTGAATAGAGCTGTGATTGAGGACACTTAAGACAAGTCCAAAGTCCTTTATTTATCTCCCGTAAAAAGGGAGAGAACTGCATGCGTGCAGCTGATTGAGATGTGACATATATCAGCCTAGCAAAATCCTGTTTATGTTCTCCCCTGGAGGAACTGAAAAGGAATAAAGCTGCATAGAGGCAGGGCTATACAGGGATTTAGGACTTTAAGTGAAGTTTATTTTAACAAACAAGCATTATCTCTGCATGTTCCTGTACTTATATGCAAATATATGCAATTGTGAACAGTTTATATGGCATAAGAATACTTATTTTCAGTCATAATTCCTTAGATTGTGATATCTCTGAGGTCTTTCTCAAACTGCCATTTTTCTACTTTTTTTGCCGACAGCCCATGTCATTGGTGTGTTATGTGTGGAACGAGCCAAGAATGAACACTGATAATAAACCTGAGCAAGTAGAATCGCTGGCAAGACTTGAAATTTAATTCCAACCAACAACTGGTTGCTGCAAGTAAAGAAAAATCCCATTGAAATGACTCCCATGTTGAAACCTTGCCTCCAGCTAGAATGGGTGTGGAGATCCCTAAGCAACCGAAGAGGGATGAGGAAAGTTATTGGTCATAGTTTACTGCCCTCAACCCAGAAGAACAAGTGTTTGGACAACAAAGTGAGTTCATATATTCCCCCAAATTTTGCTGACCTCTGAAGGTGACATAGGTGCCGTGAACTCTGACCCTGCTTGCCCTATAGCTGAAGGCATGGGGACCAGCACCTAGAGGCCATTTAAATCTTGCTGGGGACATTTTTCCTTTCATAAAGCAGCAATAAATCAGCAGTAATGTCCCCAATGAATTCACATCACGAATCCATGTTTATGGATTTCGTCAATATAAGATAATGTCAATGAGAAGCACCACAGACTACAGGTCACTTAAGGTTACGTATACCCTCAGGGCTACCCAAGTTTGTGTATTTCTAGCAGGACTGAGCAGGTCTCTGGGATTTCTTCTGATACTAGTCCCAACAAATTCCACCCTATATTTCATTTTACATAAAACCCTGAGCTAGGCTTGCCATTTCTATGTCCTAGGTAGTACAACAGGAGCTTAATGTATAATGAGGGAAAAGAGTGTCTGAATCTGCCAGTTAGAGCTACAAAATTACTTAATAAATCTTACTTTCTCATGTATTTAAAGTCTAGAAGCATGTCACGTGAGGGAAGGATAGTTTGGACCACAGTGGCTGTCACTTGGAAGTTTTTTGAGATTAGGAATAATATAAAGTAATAGTTCTGCCAGAGTTCCCTGCCAAAGATTTTGGCTTATCTCTTTCTCATTACCCACTTGCAGCTCATGCCATATTTTTCTGAGTTTCCACATATTCCAATTATTCCCTGTCAATACCCTGTATCTCCTGCCACCTCCTGGCTACAGGAATGATACTAGCAGTGGCAATAAAAATCCTTGAGCAGAATAAATTCTTCCCTATGAGCACTTGGAGTAACATCCAGATAGAAGCTGTGGTGGACACCCCTTGGAGTGTGTTTATTAACAGTCTGGGGCAGATGGTTGTTCAGTTATCCAAATCCCAATTTTCCTCCTACCCTGCACAGTTCCAGCATATTCTTTCTTCAGAAAGTCCTGCTGAGCACTGCCTTCCAAACCTTTCTGACTACAGATTTTGCAATAATTAAAATGCAGTGTAAAGGTTATCTGATAGCCAAAGCTGCAGGTGATGCTTCTGAAGCCCTCACTTATAGAGTCAGGGATGCAGATTTCCGTAAGGCCAGCTTTGCAAGTTCACCTTTTCCTTTTCTAATTGACCCCTGCTTGCATTATACTTTGCATGGGGATTCATTACCTGTTTTACTGCTAAGTTTTGATAAGCTCCTTATGTTGATTAGAAATAAAAGGTGATGGTAGTCAAGGGAAGTTTCAAACTGGCAATGTTTTTGCTTTGTGAATCTCTATTGTGAAAGCCACGTGGGTAATGCTTGGGCTTAGTAAATGCAGAAGCCATAAAGCCTTTATTGCTCCTGTTAACACTTTATAAAATAACTTCTCCTACTATTGTGCTCTTTGCAAGAGATTATACTCATGGTATATGCTGAAAACATTTACTTTAAAAGAGAATTTAGCTTTACTTCTTTTCAGGTTCAGAATGATGCTCAGGTGCATTACCATAGGATAATTATTGCATAATTTATGTTGAAGGAACTTTTTGGAGGTTGTCTTGTCCAGCCCCTGCTCGAAGCAGAGCTCACTTCCATGTCAAAGCATGTTGCACAGAGTCATTCCCAGTCAAGCTTTGAAAACCTCCAAGGACAGAGATTCTCTGGGCAATCTGTTCCCTCATTGAACCACCCTCACTGTGAATTTTTTCCATGCATCCCGTTGAAATTTCCCTGCAACATGTGACTCTCAACTTTCATCTTTCGATTGTGCACTTCTGGGAAGAGTCTGTCTTTCCATACCCTGCCCTTTAGGGAGCTGAGGATAACAATTAGATCTCCATTAGCTTTTTCTTCTCCAAGCTAAGCAAACCCAGCTGCCCCTGTCTTTCATCCTACATCATGTGCTCCAATCTCTAGCCCTCTTGGTGGTCCTCACAGCTTTATCACAAGTGATACAATAAATAAGTTACATAAACCAATTTATTTTTGGAAGTAGCCTGGGTAATGTGAAGAAAAATTTCCTTTTTCCGGTTGGATTAAAATACAGAGGCAAATGTTTTTGCAGTGCTTTTGTGCAAACTTGAATAGAAAATAACACAAATAATGAAATTAGGCATGGAAATACAAGGGCAGGAGGGAGCAGGAGTGTCACTGTGTCCCACTAGCTTTTAAGTCCTGCTCCCCTGCACTATTCCTGAGAGGCCATGAGCCTAATATGGCACTGCAGATTCGTTGTAGCTTGTTTTTTCGGAATACGCCAAACACAGGTGGAGGGAAGTGAAGGATGTGGAACACTAACTGTAGCTGCCGCTTGGTGAGAGATCCTGCAACAAGATGCCAGTGGGATTCAGTCCCTCATAAAGGCAGCATCCAGCCCCACAGGAGGCTGCAGGTTGGGCTGTCCTAAAACTTATGGAAATCACTTACTGGACTTACCCAAAGTCAGATCTGCAGAAGTTGCTCGCAGTGTCTAGAAACAGAGCCTTATTTAAAACACTGGCCCTGATTCATTGCTCTGTTACAGTGGTTTAATAGGGTGGTGAATCACATTTATCGTTTCCAAAAACTTGGAAGTATTGGTAGAACTCTCTCAATTCATAAGCTTTAATATACATTTTGTGTGTTTTAGGACAAGAATCTACATTTAAATTTAAGACGGTAATAACACCCAATAATCATAATGAAGGGGCTAATACCAAAATTTTCACTGTACTATTGTATTATCAAAATAATTATTTTGCTGAAAATGCTGTATAGCAAGAAAAAGAAAACTTTTAACATTACTGATTTACATTTCTGGCTTGAGATTAAGACAGCCAGAAACTTTTTGCTGCGTTTAGGTATGAATGCAATTGAAAAACATGACTTCGAGATATTGATTACTAGGATATTTCATTTCTCGAAGGTTTTTGTTTTTGACTGCTTGTTGTAATGTTCAAAATCCTGTGTCCCTTTTTTTATCCAAATCCTCTTCTTTTTTTTTTTTCCCCTCACTTTCCTTATCCCTTTTCTCGTCTCTCGTCCAGCTTGCAAGTAGAAAGGGAAGAGAGGAAGGGGAAAGGGTAAAAGGGACAAGAAAAAAGCAGTACATCCACTTTAATTTTCTACACAGGTATAAAAATATTCTGCAAACATTTTCAATTTCTTTATCGAAAACATTTCAACCAGCTCTGGCAATTTAGCTGGAAATTGCCTAAGGTAATTCTGTCATGAACAGGAAGATAGATATCCTCATATCATTCATGTTTCCCTAGGTATGATGTTTGGCAAATAAAAGAAAAATTGTGGCAGATGAAAGTGACATATCCTTTTCCAATTCTTATTGTCATTTATTAGCTGGAACAGAACTGCTTGATTGTTTTTCATTCTGTTTTTTGCTGATCTTTCCCTCTTATTTAAAACGAATAAAAACAATTGGGCTGGAAACCCTCTCACAGTCTCATAAAATGCTTCTGCATTATACTGCACATTTTCTTCTGCATTCTGTCTGTTTTTATAGCATATTTCATATAGGAAAGCTTTGGGAAATGTAAACCATGATTGCAGTATATGCCCTCTTGCTCTTGAGAAGCAGTGTATTTAAGCAAGGCTCATACCATGATTCCTGAAACCTATTTCTAATCCTGTCAATGTCTCATTTTATGACCTTGGGCAAAGCTTCTCTCTGCCCTTCAGGCTACTCATCTGTTATATAAGAACAGAAATCTGAGATACTTTAGGCGCATTATGAAGCTTAATCAATATCTGTAGACTTCTCTGAGATGCTCAAAGGAAACGTGTTACCGAAATGGACAGTTTCTCCCAGTGCACGTATACCCTATCAACAAAAACCTTCTGTAAGCCTTATCCTGAGGCAGGGAGTAGAGATCATAGGCTACACATTTTGTTTAATTTACTGTCCTCTGCCTACTACCAACTGCATGCATGAGTAGAGACAATCACTGCCCAATTTCTCCCGTTCATGTGCTTTTGTCAGCAAATTCAAACAGTGAAGAAAGCATGGTCTGACATTGACCCTTGGGGCTCCACTGGGCTGCCCACTTTGCCAAAGCTGGATTTGTTGGTTGTTTGCTGAGCTGCTGCAGCCCAGTATAGTGATTTGTCTTCTCTCTTGTTGGTTTTGTACAAGACAAGCTGTGTGAGGGAAAAGAAGCTTCAAACTAGGGTGCTTTCACCACGGGCAGGAGCCCACTGGCAGTGCAAGGTGTAAAAGAGAGATGAAGAAGCAGGAGAAAGCCATCCAACTGAAGGATGTTTTACGCCATGAGTGCTTTATCAGCCATAACGAACCACTCAGTACCTAGGCCAGAGGGGTGGCCAAAGCCAGGCATTATTCAATTTTTCTCATTTGCTAAACATCTCAAAACTCATATATGCAATAGTTTCTAGGTACTCATCACTAACGGAATTTTTTAAGCTTTTTAAAGATGACCTTCCATTGGTACTGGTGTTGAACACACATTAAAAGGATATATTTATTTATCATTAAACTTCATATGACAATGCTGTTACTTGAAAAAATACGTGTATTCAGGGCCACACACAAACACAGGGGTTTACATCTGTGTTTATATTTCTCTGTTTCTTGCAATCTTGGGCATTAAATTTACCAATATGCTAACACTGGTCAGAAGAAAACTGATTCAGTTGGATAAAATTTTTAGATAACAGTTTAGCTTGAAGGGCATTTTCCAGATGTGGAATGCTCATAATTCACCATAATTAAGTGGAAAGCTTATGATTTTCTTGAATTTTGCATAGGTTTGCAGCATTTACAGAAAATAGACTATTCCTAGCTCAGGGCTTTGATAGCTTCCTCTAATTATGTCAACGTGACAAAACAGTTTACTAAAACATGCCTTGAAGTGTATGGAATATGTATATATTGATCAACAGGTATTCATCTCCTGGCAGAAGTTTGTAGTTACATGATTAGATCCTATGCTAGATGCCAAATGTAGATACTTTTCCTCATTTATTGCAAATGCTCCAAAATTGACACAATTAAACTAAATGCACAAGTGCTAAACCCTACAAGCTACTGCCACCTACTGCTGTATTTCTTCGGGAAACATTATTGGACTATAGTTTGCAACACATCAGTGCTTGCCAGAAAAGGCAGCTGAGAGGTGGAGGTCACCTTCTGATGTAGGTGAATTTCTAGTCCTCTTTACCAAAGTGTCTGCCTGCAAACATGAGTGGCACTGATAGGGATGACTACTGAGCTTTTTGTAGGGGGTCTCCCAGATCATACCTGTGCTGTTCTACAGCCTCCTTCTTCTGAAATTCTTGTTTTGCATCTTCAGGCCACAGAAACCTCTTCCAGTTATTCACTCTATCAGCCTCCATTCTCCTCCAGACACGGAAAGTGCACTTATGCCTCTTTTCTGACGACATGCTTATATAGGGTTGGTAAATTCTTTTCTTTGGGATTAACAATCCTGTTCCAATCCCCCAGACTGTCAGTCAATTTACTTACTGGGATTAACACTGTCCAACCTTCTTCAGCATCGGTCAAGTGCACTTGCCCCATCATTTGCCTTGTTGTCATCTGTCCCTTCGGTTGCTGATAGGGTTAATCCAAGTTACACAGCTCCTCCAGCTAAGATAGCATACGGAGGGAAATCCTTCTTGGAAAAGGACATGCAAGAGGACCAAAAATCTCCTGAAACACTGACCTAAGTTACCCCTTACATGCAAAGACTGTAATTTAAATCAAAGAAAGCAAATTATATAACAACAAAGTTTTAGTTTGGTAGTCAAGCTATGAACTGAAGAAATCTGAAGTATGGCAGCCTGACGTTTGCATTTGCTTTTGCCTTTTTTTAAATGATGCTGACAGGTTATTTAAAATCTAAAATATTTTGTTGCAATAATGTAAGGATTTATGTGATATGCTCCCATGTTGGTCTCTTTTAGCAATCCCTCCTCCAGGCTTACATTCAGGTCAAAATGTGGATCTAAGTGTTTAAACAAATTAATCAATGGTATAATGTACACAGCTTTTAACTGAATGGTGATTTCAACTGCTAGTCTGATGATCACACACATCTTACTCCTTTCAGTAGTTCAGGTGATATTTGGTTGGGTTTATAATGCACTTCATGTAGATGCTTTATTATTTATCCAACAAACCTGAAGCCATAAGAACTCAAATGGGAGGGATTTTGAGAGATGAAGAGGTAAGACAAAAACATATAAATGGAGGATCTAGGGTTTTATCCCAGGAAAATATCAATTGCTGAGCACAAATTCTTTTATCTTGAAGATTACAAGACAATTCAAGCCTTTACTTCAGTTTTACTCACAACAAAATAATTATTGTTCCCTTCTTAAAGTGAACAACTACCTTTCATTTCTTTCTGGGGGTCACATGATAGTAACCTGTGTATATCACACATTTCCTTCAACTCTGCATCCTCTGCAGAAGCACAGTGAGTGGAAAAGAGGCAAGAAAATCAGAAAGCAGGGAGGCTTCTGGCAGAGGCACATGCAAATGAACAAGAAGAAAGGCAGTGAATGGGGAAAGAGAAGAAATAAGAGTAGATGAAAGGGGCCAACAGACTAAATAACTAGAGTTGTGGCACCTAGCGAGTTGCCAGCAAGATGACAGCGTTGCCTTTTATAAACAGGATCTTTGATGCGGGATATGCAAAAGCTGGAGCTCCTGCTCCAGTACATCTCCAAAAGTTCATTATTTTTCTTAACCCACTGTGGATGTGTGTAAGTTTCTGCCTATAGCATGCCCAAACAGTTCATTCTCACTGGCCCCCACTGCTATCTGCTCTGCAGAC
>RSEF01000003.1:51691555-51706751 GCA_003993805.1 Himantopus leucocephalus | reverse complement strand
CTTAGTTCTCTAGAAAGCTAGAAAATGAATGATGTCCTACATATGAGATCAAACAAACTAGGTAGGATACTATTTCTTGTGGAAGGCTTTAGTTCTGCTGGATTTTTGATTGCTTTTGAGAGGTATTTGTGACCCTTCCCCTTCTTGCCATTAAAATTCGTCTAACCTTCTTGTCCACACCTGCAGTGACGAACATCTGACTTTTAAATCAACGGACCAGTTACCTATTAGCCCCTTAATCAGGGAGAGACTGTCACAGCAGTCACAGCATCCCACCGCTNGAAATTCATCTAACCTTCTTGTCCACACCTGCAGTGACAAACATCTGACTCTTAAATCAACGGACCAGTTACCTATTAGCCCCGTAATCAGGGAGAGACTGTCACAGCAGTCACAGCATCCCACCGCTGGAGCCCATCAGAGGAAAAGGCGCTTGTTCTCAGATCACAGGCCAGAGAGCTGTGGGTGAATACCCATGTGTTCGCCTGACACCTGAATCGGATTACACTCCTGTAAGAGGTGCCCAGAGAGAGACGTATCTCATTAATTATACATGCAAATTGGGGTCCAGCAACATCTCATGAGGTTCTGTATTGCAAGCCATGGTTTTCTGATGCAGTTAGCAGCTTTTCAGTTCAGCACAGCAGCAATCTAATTAAAATGGCCATCAAAGCAGAGCTGAACTGCATTAAATGGTTCCCATTAATGTCACATTTAATTTAGTGGTTTGGTGTTGAAGATGTTCATTACTGTCCTTTGCTAGGTTTTGAACTTCTGGACAACAAGTTTTATAAATGATATTTACATCTCAAGAAATATAAACACAGTGTTTACATATCTGATAGCTCTTCTGTCTTCTCACTCCCCACTTGATATGTTGCAGCTCGGTTGCCAGCTACCCCTTAAGTCCTTCTTCAGAACATCCTGAGCAACTTTGAAGGGGTGGGGGAATTGCAACAAAGGGGAATGGCAGCAGCTTTCGTTGTTGTTTGTTCTCTCTGTCCTTCACACCAGTTTTTTTGTCTAATCGTGCAAGTCAGTCCAGTCTCTTCCATTTCATAGGCACGATGGGATGGCTGGACCTTCCCATCAACTAGCACTGTTCTGGCTGCTGTGCCCTAAAATTAAGGAAGGCTGAATTGCAATCTTTGATAGAAATAGCCTGCTATTTCTAGAGGTCAGAGAAAATGTGGTGGGAAGTTCTCACCTTTGGGCACTGCAGAATTACTTTGCTGTTCTCAGAGCTGCTTCTTCTTGTGGGATAGTCAGGAATGAAAAAGGAACCTGTCACTAAGACCCACACATACACAGAAGAAGGAGAGGGAAAAAAAAAGGTATTCTAAAAGGGTATCATTACCTTTTTTTCCCCTTTTACAGACGGCTCTGTTTTTATTTTAAAGCTTATATAACAGTTTTGTGAAATAGAACAGAGGAAAACATAAACCTAGAGAAGAAAAAAATATTTTACTAAATTTCATCCAAAGCACAATTGTATAGTATCAGTGGATACATTGCCAATGTATACATTGCCTTACTGTAAAATAACATCTTCCAAAGAATGTGTGGAAACTCTTTACATTACTGACAAGAAGTCACACTTTTTCATGTGACAGAAGTGTGACAAAATCAGAAAAATACCTCTGCTGAATACTTTAAGTGAAGTCATTATGAAAAATTCAGAATTCAGTACAATGGAAATATTTTGCACCTTTGGTGATCCAGGAAAGATGTCAAATAGTGTATCAGAATTGCAGTCAAGGAGAAATTGATGATTTTGGACAGAATTCCCAGAAATGTTTTTTCTTTGCCCATGAAAATTACTTTTTTCTTTCACATGTCTAAGTGTAGTCCCCACCCAAATAACAATATTAATTAAATTAACACCAGAAAGATTTCAAGAAGTTGCAGGAATTCCAGTTTTGGAGAGGAGCAACAAAATAATTCTTTTACAGTGGCATGATAGGGGACTTTAATATAACCACACACCAAGAAGCTGGTTACTAGAAGGGAATAAGACTAAGTGTTTGAAGAGTATAAACACTGTATAACAGGAAGAAAAAGTCAAGTGATTCAAAGGGTGCCCATCTAAAATGAGTGGGATGAAACTCAGCAAAGACTCAGACGAATGTTACAATGTAATATTTTACAGTTTCAGGACATTAGAATGTCAGAACCTGTTACTCCAGTAAAATCACCCAGACCAAGTCTCATTTCATTATTTAAAAGAGGACTGGGAAAAAAACATGACTTTTTAAACTACATATGTATCTCTGAAAAGGAGGGGTTCTTTAATTTTGAGCAAGTCAAATTTTTTGTCATGAGTGGGATTATATGGAATTAGTAGTTCGCTGAGACTGTTTACTAAGAGAAAGAGATGTGCTTAAATCAAATGAATTCATTCACTGTAATATCATAGCACAGCAAGTCAGCCATGTAATAAGCATAGCCTGCCTTTCCAGAACATTGAGCTTAGATGTGAGCAACCCTTGGACATTTTGGCTCTATCTACACCAGTAATTGAAAAAGGAAGATTCCTAGAGGCTGTAATTCAATCATCTGTACTATAGAACTGTTACAATGGTACCTGATATGCTTTATGACCAAAGTCCAAGCGTTGCCACTTCTTGGGTTTTTTGGGGGCAGAAACTCCAGTTGCTACAACACTGAAATTTTCCATGGGAGTGTGTCATTTCAGCTGAACCATTCACAAGTATTTTGCTAGTGAAGAAAAAAAAAAATGTTTCTTTCTGGCTGAATTGATGTTAATGGAAGTGTTTTGTTTTGTTTTGAATTTTTTAAGCTGTTTCAATGAGCTTAGGTTAGAAGAAAGGAATTTATTTTCATTACCTCTGTGAACTATGTTCTTGGCAGCTCTCAGGAACTTCCTGTCAGAATTCTGCAGTCAAATTAAAGGATAAATTAAAGGTGATTTTTCTCTTCATCTGATTTGATTCTCCTCTTCTTCTGTGTACTGCTTCCCCCCCCACCCCCCCCCCCCNCCCGCCTTGCCAAAGACTGTCTTTTTTTTCTAAACTCATTGATTAATCCTGAAAAGTGCATTTTTCTCTTTGTAGTACAATGGGTTCACCCAAGGTTACCTTGAGAAACAGTAATTTTAGGCTCCCTACAAAGATATACTTCCTTTGCCAATATCAGTGTGATATAGGTGTTCTGGAGAAATATTAAGCACACAGACTGACTAGACTAAAAATATATAATATGTTGGTTTCCTTTTGTTTAGTAGTACTTTTGCCTTATTTACAATTTGATAATCTTAATTGTAGTAGAAAAAGAAACAAATACGTTCTTCTGTCTGCAATCACAAACAACTTCAGTTGTTTGTACTTCAGAAAGAGAAATGAACATGTGCCTCTCTTTCCTTCATGGATTGTTTGCTTCCTGCTGGTTTTTAGTTTGCTTTTTTGTTAAACTTGTCCATTTCGGATATGTTTGTCAAACACATACATTCTGTAGTATTCTCTAAAACACACCAGATTTAAGGTGATACTGCACTTTTGTGGTTTTCTATATGTATTTTCCTGTCCTTTGCGGGGTGGGCAGGATATTCTCTGTGGCTCCAGAGAAATGACCAGGTTTTGGACAGCTGTAGAGGAAGAAGTCATCTCTAATGGTGTCCCATTCTAATAGATCTGCCAGTGAAACAATGTTTTTTTTCTCAGGAAACACATTCTGAATTGGATGGCAAGGAAAAACAGATGGGAAGTGGAATTAAACTATGCTTAGTGATTAGCCTGTTGCAGAAACATTCAGCACATTTTGGAGTAATCATATTACTTCTGCTTCTCATTCTAGGGACAGTGAATATATAGTAATGCACTTGAACTATGATCAGATCCTGCCCCCCCAGGGATTACATTTCTCACTGCAGGTAAGCAGGCAGACAGGATTAGTGAATGAGTGCAACAAGACTCAGAACTTTCAATGATTCACTTTTCTGATTTTTTTTTTCTGAGGGTAATACTAGCACAAAATCAAGTTCTAATTTATCACTACCTACCAACACCCTACTTAGCCTCCCTTAGCTCAGTATAAGACAGCCGCTCCACCAGGTGATTTATTCCATACTCTTAATATAATTTTATTAAAGATAATAGTCCTTGAATCAAGTGCCTTCTGCATTTATAGATCTGTCACCTCTCTGCCCTTTGACAACTTTCTTAGACATGTTACTGTGGTAAGTGTAGCAAATGTGTTAAAAGATACAGCAAGCTTTCCTTTAAGAGATAGGAAACAGCATTGCGTTTAAGTCTGCTGAAATGTGTCTAGGAGTACACTGAGGGAAAACAGCTGAAATATTCAGTGTTATGTTGTTATAAGACAACAAAGAACTAAGTGGGAGTAATCAGAGTATTCTGCTGTGTGAGCTGAAGCTATTGGGCTGTAACAGAAACCAGGGCAATGCAACTCCCCTTGCCCCTACTGATGCTTACAAGGATTCTCTTGCATTGCTTCTTACAACTTTTCTCTGAGGATTTCCAGATACTTTATAAACACAGACAAATCAAGCCTCGTAAGGGAATAGCTCTCTGTACCATAGCCATACAAGTAATCTAAACGTTTTCTTTACATATGCTGTAACAAGTCCCACAGAAACTGGTCTCTGGGAAAGAGATCTCGTAGGTATCAGCCCTCCTGGCTCATGCTGGTGGCGGGGAATGTCGGGCTCCCGAGGCTGACAAGCAAGCATGCATTTGCAGAGAAGCATTACCTGCTTCTCTGCAGTAACAGTTTCATGGATTGTTAAATTTGGCACTGTACGTTTATGTTTTCTTCATGTGGTCAAACGAGTTTGAGGTGGGATCCAGGTAGCCTGATACTCAACTGATACAATCCCTAGCTCTCTTAAGCCTTTTCCTTTCCAGAAATGAGGCAAGAGAAGTGATTGCAGCCCACCCCGTTGAACTGCTACTTAAAAAAAGAATAAGTTAGCATTTAAGCTACAATAGTTCTTTATCAGACTCATTTCCTACCCGATTAACCTCACATTGCTGAGTGAAGATTTTGACCACAGCTCTATCCAGTTACTTCAGCCAACATCACTTGGCTGTGATGTAATTAAGCATTAAGGCCCAAATTGCCAGCATCAGTGTGCTAGTGGAGCATGTCTTAGAATGACTGCATGGCATGAAACCTAATAATGCACTTCCAGACATAGCTTATTGTGCTGGTTTTGGCTGGGATAGAGTTAATTTTCTTCATAGTAGCTAGTATGAGGCCGTGGATTTGAGCTGGAAACAGTGTTGACAATACAGAGATGTTTTTGTTACTGCTGAGCAGTGCTTACACACAGTCAAGGCCTTTTCTGCTCCTCACACCACCCCTCCAGAGAGTAGGCTGGGGGTGCACACGCCGGGAGGAGACACAGTCAGGACACCAGACCCCAACTGACCGAAGGGATATCCCATACCAAATGATGTCATGCTTGGCATATAAAGCTGGGGGAAGAGGAAGGAAAGGGGGGATGTTCAGAGTTACAGAGTTTGTCTTCCCAAGCAACCCTTAGGCATGATGGAGCCCTGCTCTCCTGGAGATGGCTGAACGCCGGCCTGCTAATGGGAAGCGGTGAATGAATTCCTTGTTTTGCTTTCTTGTGTGTGTGGCTTTTGCTTTACCTATTAAACTTTCTTTATCTCAACCCACGAGTTTTCTCACTTTTAGTCTTCTGATTCTCTCCCCCATCCCACCGGCGGAGAGCGAGTGAGAGGCTGCGTGGTGCTTAGTTGCCAGCTGGGGTTAAACCATGACACTTATTCATGGCAGATGGACAGAAAACAGCTTCTGGAGACTATTTTTCCATATGAACACAATTAATTGAACAAAATGCATACAGATAATTCAACGCTGTTGTCACAAATATATACTTAAAAAACCTGACTGTTCAGGTTGCTGAGATGTTTGCGTACTGCCAACACATGTGCTGGAAACCAGTATATGTGAGTGATGCTCACCAAAACCCCTGCCATCAGTTTCCTTTCAGTAGTGAGCACCCAAGGATGTAAGGTCATTTGTGCCACGGAGCTCCTCACAGCTAGTGATGAAACCTGTGCATCACCAGATTACACCCAGCACCCACAGAGTTCTCCACACTAGTTTCAATAGCCTGAATCTACTTGAAAGAGGAGTAATTATTTGTAATGAGATACTATTCTTCTCAAAGTAATTACGGTATATTATACCAATACATGAAAGTTTTAACTAATGTCTCCCATAGCGCTAGTAAATTCCCAGCCTACTGGGTTTATGCACTGCTGAAAACTTGTGTATAATTTTACATCTATTTCTTCTATAATTATTATAATTACAAATTATTTTCTGCTCTATGATTATGGAAATATTTTCCTTTTGATTTGAAATAAATATGATTAATTACATCATTCCTCATTGTCCCATACAGTAAAATATTGTTCTTCCTTAATAAAGTTAGAAACTTCTGGGGTATCTCCTTGATTTAATGTACAACTCACAGAGGGATTTTCTTTTGTTTGTTTTAACTACTGTAAAAATACCTGTAAACTCTTCTTGCTTTGCAGAATAATGTTCAAAACCAATGGTCCATTGTAGTGTGGAGAAAAGAGCTTGAACAAGGATAGAAGGCGATTTCCTGCAAGCAGGCACCCTAGAATGGTAAGACAGGCTGATAACAAGGAAAGATCTGAGGTCTGGATTTGCTGCTGGTTTATTTTTTCCTTTGCTGCATCCAAAGAAACCTTGAAGAACAATTTTTGAAACATCCCAGGTTATTCCCAAAACTCAGCTTAATTTTCTTGTGCTTTTAAGTCTTGTGTAGACCACTGTTGATTATGGTCTCTTTCAATCTTGTAAGGTTCCAGTTACATCTGTCTGGAATAAAAAAAAAAAAGTCATTTTTCTATCTTCTGAGAAACTTGTTCTCACAAGGTGTCTTCAAAGTATGTGAAACATACTGATAGGACTCCAGTCCCTCTGCAACTAGTAGCAGCCAAGGCCATTTCACAAAACACAGCTGGAAAGAAGAGAAATAGCCACTTTCAACCTCCCACTGACTTGTAACAGGATAGTAATAATTTCTGTGCAAAAAAGGAGTCTGAAATTAATTTTCCGTGTCTGCCTGGAGTGTCTCATGGACACCTCTGCCCTTCCGACGGAGCAGGTCTATACAAACCGGTTAAAGATGGGTCACTTGTGTGGCTAGGCTGGGACCTTTGGCACCAGGAGCTGGGAGGAGAAGCCTGCAGGATGAAATTTCCCACTAACTTAATGGCTATGTCTTTCACATGAAGAAGGAGGGACACAGGTTTTACTCTCTACCCTTCACCCATGACCAGAAAAAAAGTGAGAAACAAAGGCATTGGCAAAGGCATATGGTTAATTTATAGAAAAGTAATTCACGGGGTAATATTTAGGTCAGTGCCTTTTCTGTGACTTTTTTTTTTTTTTCTCATACTAGAAAGTATCAGTAACAGGAAAAATAATTTGTGAGTAGAAAGTTGAACTGCAAAGAGTGAGAATAGAGACAGAATTGAAATAGCTTCAAGAAAGCTATCTATCATTGTTAAGGAAAATATTTAAGAGAAAACTTTGGAGCCAATAATTAATTTGTTTGAAAACTGAGGGTTTTCATGAGTGAAATAGGTCAGCTTAAGCTAGCTTTTGAATAAATTATATTAAAGTTTTATGTATTCTGCCTCTTAAAATAATAGTTTCAGGTGGAAGGAAAAATGTTAAATAAGTAACATGGTGGAAGTAACATTGACATTATGACTGCCTTTAATTACTACAAAGTTGGAAATTTTTTGAGAACCAACTTAATTCTAAAGGCAGTCAACACAGAATTTAATTTATGAATTAGGGTTGTTTGCAACAATGGCTTAAGAAGTCAGAGACATTCACAATGGAGAGTGTGGTGGGGGGGAGCAGAAAGACGTGCTTCACAGGGTGGGAAGAGGGGATGGAAAAGAGGAGGAAGGAAACAGCAGAGAATGCAAGAGGAAAAGTACAAAAAAGAGGGGCAAGCAGAGCTGAGAAAAAAAAGGCTAGTAGCTAACTAGGTAAATATGGATATGTGTAGTGGACTCTGTTGGGTCTGCATATGAAAATGCATTAACATTGGAGATCTTTTGGTATTTGCCAGCTGTTTCAGAATTGCTGTAATGCTGTTCAGAATTCCTCTTTGTGCCAGGCAGCTATTGTCCCAGGCAAATGGCACACTGGGGACAGATCCAGGAGGAACTCCACAGGTATGTACCTCCTCTGCGATGCAGAGTGAAATTGGAGCTGCCCACAAAGGCAATGGAAATGTTTCCCTGGAGAATCCTCTGCTGGGTGACTACAGCCCTTCTATGTGGGCGTTAGTGTTGCTGCAGTAATGAAGGCTGTAAAGTAGCTCCTCAATTTAGACAAAAGGAGTAAAAATACACTTTGTTTATTTAATCTTCTGAGTGTATCTCAGAAATCCTGAGCTAGGTGCTTGGAACCTTTATTGATTCTGCAACACAAGTGAACTTGCCACACTGACATGCAGACAGCTGCAAGCAGGTGGGTGTTTTGCTGTTTTCATAATGCATAAAATGGTCTAGAGAGCTAGACGTCTTGCTCAGCATTTCTGAAGGTTTCGGATGAGTACAAAGCTGACGGCTCAGCCTATTACTAAATCATAGAAATGTGCTTATTTTGCTTGTTCAGTATGGACTACTGTCCTGGTTTGAGTGACACAGAATTAATTTACCTTTCAATAATTTTACTTTTCAGTAAGGTCTCTTCTAATGCTTGCAAAAACTGCATTTTTGGAAGACTCTAGTGTCTGAATTTGTGAAAATATTTACTTTGTAGCCAACTACGGTATGCAGGTTTCAAGGTCTTAATGTTTTTGAGGAGGAGCGAGACCTGGGCACTTGACCCAAGCTGGCCAACGGGATTATTTCATACCATGAACATCACATTCAATATAAATTAGAAAGTTTGCAGAGGAGTCTCTTTCTTCCTTGATGGCTGTGATCCTGAGAAATTCTTGCGCGGGTGCCGGACCCCTGAGGGCTTCCCTTCCTCCCGAAGCTGTAGCGTTCCCAGTGTCCGGGATTTGCTGTCCACTGCTGGGAGTGCACAGCTTCCTACTGATAGAATTGGCTGAGTATAATCCCTGTATATTTTATATTGGTATCAGGATCGATATTGGTTCTTTAGTATGATTAATGTTAATTATTTAGTATTATTCTATTAAATCTGTTTATATTTCAATCCTCAGGTGTCCCTGTTTTTCCCAATTCCCCTTCCTGGGTGGGGAGGGGTCATCGGGTGATAGAATAATTGTCTAAACAATAAATTGTTGTGGGTTCTTCAAACCATAACAACTACATACACAGATTTCTTTCCATCCTGCTTATCCACAAAGTGAGGTAGCCATCTAGCCACAAATACGGGCAATGAAGGCTTAAAAGGTACAGCTCTGGTAGCATATTCACAAAACTGGGATAACTGTTCATACTTGTGAACATGGATGCCTGCAAATGCATTGAAATTCATGCACAAAGAGCTAAAATTAATGCCTTATGCCATCATAATACTGTACTGAGTTGCAGAACCTCTGTCTTGCAGGACCTGACAATGGATCAGCTTTTGTTTTGCTCCATCAAAGAAGCTCAGCTTTGATACTGAAGAACTACAGCCTGAGTTTTAGGAATGTAGGTACTTCATCCTTGATAATTCTTTGGCCCTTGGCACTTCTGCTGCTATGTTAACCATAGCAGAGGATTCAGTGTAACAGAAACTGATTAAAACCAACCTTTGTCACATATGGTACCAACAGCCTACAGTCATCCGATGATAATGAATTTCTGTCACTACACAAATGTAGCATTTTGAGACTAAGAGGTTGAAAACTGCATTCCCTTTATCAACCCCCTGAGCAACTGCTACTGCCACTTCTAAATTGTGTTGGAGATGCTGTCTGGCATCATAGCAAAATTAGAGGTTTCTCCCACTGTAGGGTGTCTTGGTGTATGGCACTAGTATACAGCCTGTACTTGTGGCTCAGAAAGAGAGTTTTCACCATAAGAAAGGGTAACGGAGTGCTGAAATGGGTGGCTGTCTGGAAAACCCTTCTGGCCAATTTTTCTTCAAGCACACAGACTAAGAACAACTCTGCTCAATTTTCGTGTATAGCACAATGAACACAATTTGTAGTCAGGTGAAACAGAATTTGAGGACAGATTTCATGGAGTAGTTACTCTGAAATACTTAAGTTTTGCTTTAGATGTGGAGGATTTTGATAACAGGTACAATGCATTTATAAATTGTGTTGTTTTTTAGCTAGTGCTACTGGGTAGCTTAGCTGCAGCTGTACCTCTGTGATTTCAATGTCTCATGCAGCTATGAAAGGGGATCACACACTGAAAAATACCTCAATCATCCATCTAAATGTCTCTGGTTTTTAAATGACCTTAGTATGGCAAATGACAAGATATTTTTCCTCAGGGGAAAGCATTTAGGACACTTATGAAGGTCACATTTTGGGTTAGCCATTTTCTATATCAAGCACTGGAGGTATGAACCCAGGTTTTATTCTTTTTCCCTTTATACTTGTTCAGTGCAGAGCTCTTTTCACTGTCTCAGCCCTTCACAACATCTCAAAATAGACTTGTTGGGGCAAGAAGGGATTTTGCTGAAATTGAGTTTTGGGGCATTTCTGAGGTGCTCTAGGCTATTAAACCAACAGAGTAATTTAAGCAGTCACATCCCTGTTCTAAGGGCATGCTTTCAATGGAATTACTTTAAGCTATCGTATCTTTGCACAGCTTTTGCCATAATATTAATTTGACAGACTTTTCAGGAGCTTTCCCCCAAGATTCTTCCTTCAAAATGTTTGATGCTTCCAATGACTCAGATGAGATGTAAAGCAGCAGACCTAATTTTAGTGGCAAATTTTCATCAGTATTAGCTTACATGTAGCTATGTGCCTTCCCTTCAAGAACTGTTACTCTCTAGGCTAGCAGTAGGAACGTTTAGAGCTGGTTCTTTTGTAACAGCAATGCAAGTCATGTTGTGTGCTCAGGAATGAAAGCAGGAGTGGGTGCAAAGGCTAAGAAGATGGTTTTGGAGGACTATGTGGGGCAGAAAGAGGCAGGCTTGCTGTCCTTTGTTGTCCTGCCCATCCTGCCCTTTGGGGTATTGCCCATCGAGTAATCTATCTCTAGAATCACACATCAAATTTGTCTTGAAGTGTTATTTGGAGCAGGTGAGGAAAGAGTTAACAAGCTTCTGATAAGCCATAGGGATGATTCAGGGACCAATGCTTGAGTTCACTCTCTTGTCATCTTTCATTTAGTAGTCAGCCAAGATGCCTAGGAAATCAAATAATACAGTAATATAAAAATATTACTACTGTTTATGAGCTTTCTTTCCAATGCCAAAGGCTTTAACTAACTCAGCAACAAGTCCAGCTTTTTATGCTACATGCTCCAAAGCCTGCACCCTGAATCTAGCTCTGATCTGAAGCTACTTCATGTAAATGTGTATGATTAAGGGTTTGGCCTTAATCTTACACCTATTTTCTTTCCACCTTTTCAGGATGTGCAGAACCATTCAGTAAATTGGATGGTTCCAGAAAAATATTTTCTATTTTACAATCCCTAACCTTAATTGCATCCTACATACGAACGTTATTACCCTCAGGATATCAAAGCCTATGGTAAAACAGAATATAATGCCCAATCCCAAGAGTTTTTCCTGATTTTTGGACCTTTATGGGATTCTTAAATTGCTGAAATGTAATCACAATCCTCATTCTAACTTATCTCCTTGGGTAAAAATCTTCTACTAGAAGACAGTAACAATAACTGTGAGAATTTTTCTATTTGTCTCTGGAAACTCCGAAGAATCTTGAAGTAAACTAAGCTTTTGTGTATTTAGATTTTTCCCTTATTAACTATATTCCCAATCATAATCCTTACCCTATCATAGCCAGAGGATCAGTAAAATGAAAATACAGTAAAATAGAGTAAATACAGTAAATACAGTAAAACACAGAAAATACAGTAAAAATCTTTATCAGAATGAGAATTTCTCCTTACTCTGTAGGCTGGGAAAAACCCGAGAATAAAATAGGATTTTTAGACTTTAGATTTCTTAACTGTAACCCATAGACCTAAGCTTAGTTATAGACAATGCATTGATATTGATGATAAAAGAGAACATAAGGCCTTAGGCTACAGTCCTAATCTTAATTATATGTTGGCTTCAAATCCTACAATAATAATTAACAGCAGATACTGGTTATTGGTTACAAACACTACTCCTGTCTAAAAGGACAATGGAGAATCAAGCAATGAGGGGAATCACATTTTAAAAGAGAGTATAATTGAATGTTCTGGATATGCACAAGCTTTCTTATTATTGTCAGAGGTCATATGGGATTCAGAAACAGAGCACCCAATGATTTCCCAGCCTTAATCCTGAAGTAATGCTAACTGCAATCATATGCAGAGTAGAAGGTGCTGGTTTTAAGGATTGTGTATACATTAGACCTTACCAGCACCAGTCCTCCTCCAGTTTCCTTTGACCGGGTTCCTTTGTTCACTTTCTTTGGGTAGGGAAGAGGTCAAATGCTGCCTCAAAGGATTCAGTAGCATCTCATTTTCCTTTGACAAATGCTGTTGCATTGACTTTCTCATGTCAAGGAGTGTGTTCAACTGAAACTTCGTTACTGCCTGACAGCAATGACTGTGTACGTCATTCTGAGCAGTGGGGATGAACAGTGTTTAAAATGAGAGAAAAATCCATGATTTGCAGGGCTGGGGGCTGCCTCCTTATTTGGCAAGCCCTTGCTCAGTAAAATACTCTTTTTAAATGCTCATTTGTGGGTTGCAGTTTAAATTACTGTTACTTTTGCAGTATAAAGTCATATTCAACCATTGGTTGCTCCTTGCTGCCTTTCAATCAATAATTTAAAAGCATTTTGAAAGCCTTAAATTGAGTCACAGGGTTAAGCAATCATGATAATTAATGTTGTCACGTGTAAGAAAGAAACCTGTTATGCCATGAGATTTGAGAGCTACCTCAGATTCTTGTCTTTTTCATTTGTATTTACTGCTTATCTATATTTTTTTGAGGTTTCAATGGAAATTGTCACAGGGACAGAAAATTCTTATTATCTGAAAAACAGTCCTCTGAAGGGTCTGTAGGAAGTCTTTAAATAAGAGCTAGAGAATATTAGTTTACAGCATGCAGACAGGTTGTACGAAGCTTTCTAAGATTAACTTCATCAAAAAACTTAGAAACAGTCAGTGATCAGATTGACCTTTTTCTCATGTAATGCCACTTACATATTTGTTAGGAATGGATTACTACCAAAAAAACCCCAGGACTCAAATGTCACTTTTTGTTTGTATTCATAGCTAAAACTAAGCATACGTACAGAAGGCCTATGAAGCTATATAAACTTCTAAATTAGAATTAGCTATCAGTAAAAAAATAACTGTACAATAATGCATAAACTGAATTGAAATATGTACAGGGTCTCTTAAGTTACTTTCACCTCAGTGAAGTTGTTACATGATGAATATCACACCACAAGTTAGTGGGAGAAAGAAATATTTATTGCATGTTCAACAGTGAAAGGATAAATCGTAAGTATAGATATAAATAATACTGAACATTAATTTTATATTGACGTATCTTCTGTTAGCTCTATCATCCGCTACTCTTTTGACAACACCTTTTGTTTAAAGAGATACTGATTAGTACAATCCTGACTTCTCAAAGTTTTCATGTGATTGCATGTTAGATAATATTCTCCTGTTCAGACTGAGAAAGAGATGAAATCGTGAGGTTTATATTTGCCTTGATCCAAGACTACAGTTTTAGAAATGAACTTGAAGCTTGTGTGCTTTGTGGCATAGAAAGTAATTTGTCTTTTTGCAGAGCACTTCATGGCAGAACTGGTACTTTCAGTAGGCAGACATGGAGAAGCCTGATTTCAAATATATGATGCCATAAATCCAGTCTGTGGGAATATCATGCTGACCACTTGCCACTTCATTTATTTTGTTTTTCAAAGCTTTTTCTAAACCTTTTAAAAATTGCAGATGGTGTTTTGTCACAATACCTTATGTCTGCTTCTAAACTAAGAATTAGAAAGGTTGAGGTTGGAAGGACTCTCTAGATACTGTCTAGTCCAAATGCTCTGCTAAAGCAAGGTCACTGCAAGCAGGTTGCTCAGGACCATGTACAGTCAGGTTTTGAGTATCTCCACAGAGATCAATGGATATTAATGCCTGAAGATACTTTACGTATTGCACCTATTCCAGGGGAAGTTACCCCAGGTATTGTGGTAAACTTCACAGTGGATGTCTGNTGCCTGAAGATACTTTACGTATTGCACCTATTCCAGGGGAAGTTACCCCAGGTATTGTGGTAAACTTCACAGTGGATGTCTGGCTTGTGGGATGTGTTCCCTGTTAATCAAAGAAAATACAAGCACTGTTCCTTTCAGACAAAAGCCTCATTTTGGACCGTCTCCACCTTACCCCTGTGCCTCTAAGCACGACTTTTTTCCTTCAGGGGCAACTGCTAGTCCCTGCTCTGAGTGTGGTCTGACCCATAGGACACCTTCAAACCTGAGACTGTTGCTTGCCTGCACTCCTAGCAGGAAGCGTGTTATAAGGACCAGCACTGCAGCAGCCTTCCTTCCTAGTTCTCCTCTTGAGAAGACTTTCCCACCCCCGTTTTTGAAATCACTCTTTCCAGCATTCACAAGGACCCATGGTTCTCCTTTGAAAATTTGCCCATCCTTCTGGTGGGATGATATAAGACCAGTTTTGTGAGCAGCCTGAACCCAGGCTGAATTCAGGCTGACTATAAGAAGAAATACAGATGCCAGGGGTCCTGGAATGAAGGTCCAGCCTTCCCAGCACAGCATATTTGCAGCTCTGACCATCTGGACTTCGTTACACAGGCCGTTTCCATCTGCCACCTGCTTGATGCCCCAATTTCTTTTCTGAGGTTGATCCCATCTGGTTATAGCTTATGGTTCCTTTTCCTGCACTGTAGGAACTGCACAACTCTCTAACCAGACATTGTGCACATTCCCACACAGGCACCATCCACCCCCTTAGGAACCATAATGTTCATTGCATCTATAATGTTTCCTGATTCCTTGAATCACCAAGGAACAGCAAACAGTACAAACAAAAAGACTGGTGTA
>RSEF01000003.1:51666061-51676220 GCA_003993805.1 Himantopus leucocephalus | reverse complement strand
AAAAAAATCTGCCTTTACCTTAGGCCTTTATATCACAGGCTAGAGGATGGTCCAAGAACGGCATGGTCTGTGAATTCTGGAGCAAGAATGACATAGCGGGTCTGTTTTAATGATAAAATCACAGCTGCATTGCCTTCGTGAACGCAGCAGGTTTACAAGGTGGATCTGAGTACATACTTTGTTTTTATACACAAGTGTGCTGGGATATGAGAAGCTATTGCAGGTCTGTCCTTTCCAATTACTGAGTCTGCCTGCTTATGTTTGAGCTCAGACTTTCAGTATAATCACTGTAAAAGGTGGGCCTGAGCCTTGGAAAACTGCATAATTTCTCTTCTTTTACAGCTGCTGATCAAGTACTGAGTAACACATTCCCTGCATTTACATTAGCTTTTTCATTATTTTGCTGCTAATCTCTAGTTGAGAGCTTACGCAGCCCGGCAGCAGTATCATGCTGCTCCTCCTTTGACAGTCACCTTTTGCTGTTCCTTACAGCTGTGCAAAGTGGATCTTGTGGAACCGTTCTGAGCAAGACAATATTTAAAGCTCCTTTTCTGTACGATTGGAAATGACCCCACTGACAACAAACAGCCAACAGCCGGTTCCTCATCCTGAAGTGCCATCCCACTGAGATATTCATGGAAACGTGGGGGTGACGGGTATTAGATGCATAACTATCTAAGGAACATTAAACCTCTTGTAGAACAAGGTCTAATTCAGCTAAGCCAGTTACACCTGTGTGTCTTGAGGACAGAGTCTAGTTTACTATTTTGGGACTACCTGTGGCTATACGCTCATAAATTTGGAAATCACTGCCAAGAGATGCTAAGCACTTTCCCAAGATTCACTGTCAGTCAGAGCTGGCGTTAGGCTTTTTGGACCCCATACATGGGCTAAAGCAAAAAGCCTGCCCTTTTTCTGTCCAAGTTTACTGTGACTTGCACAGCTACATGACGATCTCAGGGATCCCCACCAGGCCCTGTTATCTCAAGCAATTGCGCTGATCGCTCATCCCTAAAACTGGCTTTGCAGCCAGCCACTATTGCTAATCTCCTTCTCTCTCTTACTAACCCAGGGGCAGAGAAAACTGATCATATTCATTGTGAGATAGTGAAAAGAAAAACAAAAAAGAAAAAATCTAATAGCTTTTGTATTACCAAAATATTTTACTGCTTTCAGAAAGCCCTGAGTAACATGCCAACAAAAATATGACCCTCCTGCCCAACTAATGACGTACACAAAAGCAGCTCCTTTTGCAGGGCAGTGGGAACAGTAGGTTATGAGTGATGAAAATCTTCAAGGGCACTTTTTTTGAAATGATGCTATGTACTTTCTCTGCCCTAGTGCAGACACACTACTCATCACTCTAATTGAATCAGTGACTTATTCTTATAGACAAACATACACATTGGCATTCCTGGAAGGCTGTGAAAGACACAGCGATAAAAGACGAGTTGGTCTGTTCTGTCTGCAGTGTTATGTCAGTGTCATTTAACGTACGTGTTACTCTAACACTCATGCTATGCTAGCACGCTGTGAGACAAAGCGACATGCTGGTGTATCTGGACTGGAAGAACCTTCTCCTTTTTTATGGGACAGAACTTCAGCAGGTATAGTAACACATTTGTCTTTGGGCTCAGACAGAGCCATAGCAATTTCCAAAACCTGAATATCTGACCCAACCATTATTCTGGTCTTCCTTCATTCTTTTATGTTTTGTACAACTTTGTATAATTGTCCTGCATGTCTTAATGTCTCACTTCATTGCAATGACCAAAGGAAGCTCTCCTTCTGGTTTAGGATACCTGAAGCCCACTATGCAGACTGGGTCAAACCTCAGCAGGAAGAGTAGCTGGTACCCACCTGCTGTCAGCACACCCAGTTGGGACAAACCCTTCTGGGCTGAGAAAAAGCTCATCACCTACTTAGCCCCTATAAAAATATTAAGGTCTTTTCAATGATGATTAGATGTGTGGCACCAGAATTTCATCTTCTTTCAGGTCCTTAAGTGCCAGAAAGGGAAAGGGTTTGAACATACCTTGGCATGTAGTCTTTCTCACCGGTGAGCTACTCAGCATGGCATTAGCTGGGTCTCTGTCAAGAAGCACCCAACACCGTGCTGCTGCATAAAACCTTCCTCTGTAGAAATCTAAGTGCCTGACCTGGATGCTCTAGATCATCACACAGGGGCGGGTGCCACATTATTAAGTACTGTGACGTTTGGTGTAAGTGCCTAAAACAGGAGGTTAGCCATAGCATCTCTGCTCCTCCCAGATGCAAACAAAGCTGCACATTTGGACAATTTAGAAGTAACTCGATGTTCCTTTCTTTTCTAGGTTTCATATATTTTGAGGTCATAAGTTTTGAACATTTGAGGCTGGCAGCACTTCAAATATTTAATATCTGAAATATGAGCTATGTATATTGAACACAGTGGGTTATTTCAGATCCTTAATCAAATTGGTGTGCGCTCTTATTCCCTGTAGATAGCCTGAAATCTTCTAAAAACCATAGACCTGCTGCTCAGTGAATTCATTTGATAGAATATTGACAGCAAGTGAAATGCCAAAACATGGCTGAGGCAAATTCATACTAAAAATGCAAAAAATAACAAAGGCTTCTTTTTGGTTTTATTTGTCCATTGTTTACTGGGGATGACAGTGTTTTTCCCAGTAAATTAGAAGAAGTTGATATATTATTTGACCATGTGATTTATGCTCATCTGTTTCTCTGCTGCTGGGGTCCAAATTCTAGAATTTAGTCATCTTGCAGCATCCACTGATGCCACCTCAGAGGTAAACACTCAGATGAGGAGCTAGCTCTTGTTCAGAAGTGAAACAACTAGAAGTGGTTGTGCAGAACTAGACACACTTTATGATAATCCCAGAAATAAACAGGGAACAGAGTTGGTAGGAGAAAAAGAGACATATTGTGAAACAAATACATTCCATGTAACCTCCAGTCCAGCTATCCACTGCTGGGGAGAAGAAGGGGAAATTCCCTGGGCATTTGAATTATGGAATGCTATTGAAATAAGAAAATAAATAAAGTGACCTGTGTAAATTTGAAATACAGGTACAATTAAGAAAAACCACACCAAACACCCAGAAACCCAGAAACCCATACCCCAATCCAATTAATATGAGTGAAAAAAAATCAGCTTCAGAAAACAACCCTTCTTGGAATCCTTATTGTGCGCATGTATGCACTTCTGGATCAGAAGTTAGTGACCAAGGAAACAGGATTATTCAGACTGAGAAAGAAACCTCCAATCAAAAACCTAATCATCAATTGTGTGCTACTTGTGTTGTTTCGGGTTTTTTATATTCTATATAAAACCCATATCTAGGAAGAAAGACGTATCGAGAAAAATCTGTATAGGTGCATAACCGTAAGTCCATAAGATGTTCAACTTTCAACACAGAATAAAAGATGATACAGAATGGAGGAGCGGAAGGACGTTTGTTTGCAAGAAATACATAGTAAAAGAGCAAAATTACAAACAAACTGAAGAAAATGTATTTTTATTTAACATGAATGAAAAGTCTCACTGGACTAAGAAGAAAAATCTTCAATTTGAATTTATAGAAACTGCTCCATGCAAAGAATGATAACAGCAAGTTGAAATAGCAACATCTCCTATAATGTTTAGTGATTTTAAACCATTACTTTCTGGCAGTCACCCTAATCTGATTTTCCAATGCATCGTTTCCCTCTCTGTCTATTATCATTTATTACACAAACATATAAACCTAGCGATTTTTATAGCAGTGATTTTGTTAGTCCATTTCAGTTATGTTGTTTGTTTCATAGAATTTAATGATTTCAATCCTCATTTAAATAAATAAAAAATTGCATAGCAATAGCGAGTTATTAGAATATGTGAAAAATTATGATTAATGACCCAAAAAAAGCCTTTTGTCTCATGTAGATATCTATTGTGTATCTACTAAGTATTTTAAAGATAGTGAAGAAATCCTTACTGAGAGAAAAAAGGATAATGAAAATGAGAATTCCTCTCCATTGCAACTTTGACACCATCATTAGCTAGCTTTCTTTCCAAAAGACGATCAGAAGGGCATGTGGGAAAAACATATTATCTGAGTAACAATGACTAATGAAAAGAATAGTGAAGTAGTGACAACTTTTTCCAATTCAGAAAGGACCATTAGTAAAAAAAAATGCTGCTGCTGCACTCCCAGCTCCGGGACTCCAGTATTTTTCACTTTTATATAATCAGAATATGACTAATACTGCAAAAAACTTTTCATTAATAATTCTATGGCAATTTTTCATTCATTTCCATCGACTGCTTTCAGGCTGCACTTGTATTACCATACCATAAAATGACACATTTTAGAATAACATTGTGAATTTAGATGTGGGAAAACTTGGAATTCTACCAGGAATATTTTCCTTTTTTTTTTTTCCAAAAAGTTGCATTTATTTTTCTAACACCTATAATGCCATCAAATAAATAAATAGTAGGCTACCTTCACAGATTAACAAAAACTTTTCTAAGTCAAACAAACATTTAGCTAGCAATTTCAGTGTGTTTTTAGACCTGGAAACAAGGGGAGCCTTTGAGTTTGCTCATCCAAAGTGAGAAAATGGAAAAGCTATGCTCGCTCATCCAAAAGTAGTTCAGCACTGAAAGCACACCAAGACACAGCACAGAGCCTCTCTGGCAGACTTTTTTCCGTTTAATTACATAATGTGATTCTATTGGGGGACAAAGAAGTAAGCCAGCAACGTATGGTAAAACAGTCAAACTATTTCAGAATGCACACTCTTATGATTGTGTTTATAACTTAACATGCAAGAAAATATTCTGGGTTTACCTTTATCTAAGAATCCTACTTTTTCTCCTTGAAATCTGAAATTGCTTNTGAATTATAACTTATTTTCCAGTTTGGGAGAAATTCTGGCAGTCCCTTCTATGAGACAAGGCACACGTTTTCTTATATCAAAGCCTGTACATGGGGCTAACGCATTGCCTTGTGTCACAGTTTCTTTTTAAGGCTTTTGTTTTTGTTGAATATTTTCATATCAGTGGGAATTGCTCTACTCCTGAACCTAAAGACCGCAGGGAAGGAATGAAAACAGTATCTCTCTGCACCATCCTGTCTCTCTTCGGTAAGATCACGAATCACAGGTAACGTGCAGAGGAAAGTGAAATCCTTCTACAGTAAAGCAAGAAACAATATTCATGTCTGGCTGTTTCTGTTATCTGCTTCTCACAAAATATGCCATTTCTGGGGAAATCTTCTGTAGGCCTTGTTTGCCTCGACACGCACAGATTGACCAGCTGTGAAAAGATGCTTCTTTCTCTTCTCATCCCTACATGTGCTTCTAATGGAAACACCTGGCGCCAGCTCTCTAGAAGGGATGGGGGGACTATTCCCGCCTCCCCATCCAAGGTAGATGCTTTTGGAAAACTTCTGTCAACTTTATACTGATACCGGTTACATTGCATTTGTTGTGTCCTTTGAGAGACATTTTTGAAACAAGGTGGAAGAGTTACCAGAAGTCCTCCCAGGAGTTTCGAAGGTACTCTGGGGACACAGTCAACCACCCAAATTTCATAAAGCATCAGCTTTAATTTTGTTTGCTAATGAAGCAGTTTGAATGCAACTTGGGAAACATGGCTGCAGGGCTTTGCTTGAGTGATTTCTCATGCAATTACCTACGAAGCAGCTACAAAGAGTTACTATTCAGTCCTCTCCACTCAGACTGAAACTCTTCTGGTTTTCATGTGAATTGTGGCAAGATTGCAAATACTTGAGCAATAGATACTGACAGAAAGAAACAAGTAATTATGACTGATCTCCTAAGGACCTACATGAAAGGCAAGAGAATTCTACCTGGTTTATCAACCACATGCTTTGTTCCCACTTTCACTTTCTCTCTTCTGTCCCCTTCTACACTTATTCATTCAAAAAAATACTCTGTTGATACTGCCATAGATACCATGCTGCAATAACATGACTCCAACTCAAGAAGAGAGAAAAAAAAACTCTGAAAATGCTCAGTGACTCAGATTTCAGAGAGGATGTGCTAAAAACAATTTAAAAATAATTTAATGATAATTAAATAAACTGATATTCCTATAGAATATTACATGAATGGTCACATCTCACTCTCATTCTTCATTCTCATTCATTCACAAAGATCGGTAACAGCAGGAGAATCCTTTTAAATTAAAATTTCAAATCTTGCTATGCTTTTCACTTCCAGCTGTGCCTGTCTTTTAGACAGTCTAATCCATGAAGGATTGTGCTTGCCTTGAGATGGTAGGCAGGGGTGCTCTGTTTGCTTCTGTCTGCGATGCCTGTCATTGTCCCTCTTTCGCTCTCAGTCATCTGAGAACAATGTTCCAGGATGGCAGCTTGGCAAAGTCACGTCAGAATGGTGTATTTTAGGCTGGAGAACTACGAACTATCCTGCAGCAGATCACAAAGAGCAGTTGTATTTCAGCTAGTTCAGCTACATGTCATGCCTGCATCCCAGACTGGGAATTCAGGTAATCTGAATTCCCCCAGTGATGTTTTTTAAATATACCCCTAGTTATTTTTTTAATGTCCTGTCAGTTACTATGTAATTACATTACAAAGTGTTGCAGGTGACTGTTACTTACAAGGTAAATAATTAACATTGCTGTGGAAGAACACATCTGGAGACCCAGAGAATGAAATATCAAATCCACAAGCAGTAGATGGAAATTTGCATTTTTTAACTATGTAAATCCACTGATAACAGAAACCTTTATTTTGAAAGGGGAAATGTTTTAAACTCACTGTGATGGTCTGGGACTATTAAAATGAACCCTAAAACCAGAAGAAGACTTTGAAGGTATAGTTCATTAATGATTCCCAATAACCGCACCTTCTAATTAGGTGGTACCTGCCAGTGTACTCTCTACATTACCTCTCTTGGTATCTCAGAAATAGGTGCCATAATTAGTCAGGCTGTAATCGTGACAAAACAAATCCTTCAGGCCCCTGAAAAGTGTTGGTGTTAATTGCTGCTCTCCTAGCAGGGCATTCTGTGTAACTACTGAGTTTTTCACCAGAGACTAATGTAGACATCTTAAACTACCAATTCAAGGCTCCTATGGCAGATTTTCTAGAGTTAGCACTTTTGTGCAAAGAGGTGACTATTGCATTAAGAGGATTTATACACAGCCATTATATGGTTGATTTTCTGGTCACTTTTAATTAACCTATGCTTGTCTCATCCAATTCTAAAAGAACACAGTCAATGAATGTGTTATTAGTACATTGCATGTGCTACTAGCATGCTCCGTTCTATCCAACTAATTAAAATAAAGAATTATATAAATACACTTCTAAGTAAGCCCCTAAATGCAAACTATGACATCTGGCCCATAAGGCTTTGTCCATGGTACATTCATTCTTAAAATTTATTAGAAGTACTACTGTTGGTTCAGCTGTGTCATGGTCAAGGAAATACTAGTATAGACAAAGGTACCATCAGTTTTAAAAAATAATTTCGAATAAGCAGTGTTCAAAAGCAAACCAAGAGCACACCAGTGCACATGAGTACTGGTGCATTGAAGAGAAAGAGCTGCAATGACTTCCAGCCCTCTATGTCTACTCCCAGTTTCTGTCTTTACAGCAGGCAGAGCTGAACAACACAAAGGGTGATTCTGGAATCATTACAGCACGTTTGTCAGCATGTCCAAGACAATCCAGCCCTCATCTGGGGCCACCTTCATCAGTCAGACCGCAGACAGCAATGGTACAGAGCCTGCACCTTGTATGGTGCAGCCTCCAGGTCAGGTCGGACAGCTTGAAATTGTCACATCCAGCTGTTCTGGTTCAATCCAGCTGTGCCCAGGAGATGACACCTGTACCCAGACTGAATTAAAAAAAAAGGGCAGTCCAGTGAAGTTAGAGTATTCAGGTGCTGGACACTGAGAAGAGAGACAGTAATAAAGGTCAGCTGCTGCTGACAGTCATCCTTGAGACAGAGACACTAATGAAAAAAGATCACGTGTGCTTATCATACCTGCTCAAGTCAGAGAGAGAGGTATACACACATGGTCCCCTCTAATGAAGAAAGATCATGTAATGATTGCAGGTACCTAAAGTAAGAACACGAATTGTACGAGGAATCTAAGTATCAGTCTTATGCATCAGACAACCGCATGATTCAGCTAAGCGGAAAAAAGTTAATGAAGAAAGATAAGTGCACAAACACAAAAGATGAAATCACATGTTAAGTGTATCCTGAGAGACAGAGGAAGAGGCAGCAGTGCTCCATCTAAACAAGCAATCATGCAAACACAACTTGAGCTTGTTTCCAGCACATGCAAGGTCTACAGTGCAAACTTATACAGGAACTTACTGGAGGGCTGGGGAAAAAAAGTAGTAGTTGGAAAAATTCCTTGGGTGGACTGACGGGATAGAGTAATATTTCTATAAACAAACAAACAAACAAACAAACAAACAAACCATTTTCCCCTCCCAAAGCCCCAACTCAGCAGCTGTTGGCACCAGGTATCAAAATAACCGGGGCTAAAAACTAACAAGAAACGTCTTACAGATTTGGATTCTGCCCAGAATGGAACCCCCTGGTTCATAGTGCTTCACCCCAGAGCTTCAGAGAGAGCAGAAAAGCCATTCTGCAGCACTCTGCTGAGCAAATCTCCACCACAGTGGTGAGATCTGGCTCTCTTTCATGGACAGACAAAGCCAAAATGTATGCAAACAAAGCAGGCAATAGCTCATGCCTCTCATGGGTCATAAGCCCGCAGCAAAGATATAACCAATGCCTTAAAAAGCCAGGATATAAAACACAGATCAGGGCAGAAAAGGAGGAGAAGAGCTGAATGCAAAAGAACTAGAAACAGAGGATAGAAAAATAAGTAGTATCATAAAGTATCTTTCAGTCTTTCCACAGTAGCTTCATTTCAATTAGTATTTCTTTCTCTCTATCCTTCTCGCATACGCACACATATCAGGTAGGAACAGAAGCCCATGAAAAATACAGCATTTTTATTTCTACCCCACTATCATACGTTTCTGTTTCCTAGGGGACAAAAACAATCTCCATGAGGGATTTTCCCATGCGTGAAATGGGTTTGCAAAGAAATGGTATCACAAGAATATCTGTTTGAAAGACTGTGTCCCCTTGAGAGGATCATCCTATGTTATCACATTTTTGTTTCTTAGCAGCCCCAAACAGTAAAATATAGAAAATTACATATATATACTTCCTGTATTTTTTCTAATATTGTTCATACTGTTCAAGGTATATTTACCTTCTCCACACATCTTAGCAAAACGTGCTGAAATATACAGATTAGGCATTTTTTCCTGCTCTTATGACCATTAACCAAATGGTAGGCTACCCAAAGTAATTTTTTTTCACTGCTGCATTATTAAAAAAAAAACACCAGTGTTATATTGCATGATAAAATTAGTTTAGGAACATAACTTCAGCCAGATACGAAGTTTACAAAGCTATGAAGAGCCTAGACTCCACTCCTGTATTTTCAGTGATACAATTAACTTCTCACTCTCTATGGTTCATGAGCAACCAGTGCTGCCTTCAGAGTCCTTCTGAGGAATAACTTCCCATGAGCAGTAAAACAGTAAAATGCATTGCTCTCCCTGGGCTCCAGTTGGGAAGTAGATCACTTGCATAAGAATTATTTCAGAGATGCTTGACTTTCCACTCATGTGTGTGCAATTTCATTCACATAAACTGCTTAAAAATAACTTTTTTGGTGACATTTTTCTACTGTCCCACAGGCAGAAGAATATATATTTATGCAGAACTAAAATGAATGTGACTCATTTACATCAATAAATTGGGTTTTGTGAAGTACATTTCAGTGCTCGTGTGCAAAAGTGTTACCAGAGATATTATAAGTTTTCCAGATACTAATGGTAATAGTCTTTAAAGAGTTCAGCACCAAAAGGTATTTTTTTTCTGAGGAATATTTCTGAAAGGTGTTAATGGCCTTTGCATTGCCAAGGTGATTTTTAAATTATTGTTAATAGGAGGAAATTTTAAGATTAATTTTTTGGAGATATTTTTAAGAAGGAAATTGTAGTTTTAGAACAGATTAATCTTAGCTCTTTGAATGCTATTCGTCAGGGATCGTCGATGTGCTTGAGGGTAGGATGGCTCT
>RSEF01000003.1:51639544-51666051 GCA_003993805.1 Himantopus leucocephalus | reverse complement strand
TGTGGCTATGCAAATATCAGTGTTATGTTAGTGGGCTCCGCAGTAGAGCAAAAAAAGCTGACAGGTATTTCCATTACTGTAGTAGCTGTTGTTTATTAACATGGAAAGAGGCAGTCCAGGAGCTATGAACAACATCCTTTCCTCACAGCCAGTGTTCCCAAGCACTCAGCCATCTGCTGGCCTGCCTACCTGTGATAATCACCCCTTCTCCCTGCCAAATTTTGTGCTGCACTATGCATGACATTTTAAATGATTTAATGGACTAATTTGCATTTTTCAAATAATTTTACATGCCAGTTAATTTCAGTTTATGGTTAATCTGCCCTTCCACAATCAGTGTTAGGGAAAGACGCAGAGAAGCACAAACTTTGCCAGTTCTGAGTACATCAGAGGGGTGCCTAGGGCTGCTGGGGTAAGTGCGTGGGTTGGGGTGGTAGGAAAGGTGTGCATGGGGGCTTGTCTGAACTTGATGGGTTTGCGATAGCAGCAGGGTATGCAGAAGTAAAAGAGAGTGCTGTAACTGTGACCTGCTCTTCTGAGTGGTGCTGGGGCGTCTAGGAGAGCTGGAGTAGCTGCACAGGTTGTCAGAGCACTGGTAGCCGGGGACATTTGCTTTGTTTCCCCCAAAGTTTTGCCAAACCTGTCCTTTATATCTTTCTTACCCACCTTCCAGCTGCTGCCATGGCTGGATGCCTGAGTCCCATCAAAGGCACCAAAGGGCAGATGAGTGATCAGCAGGGGGATGTCCAGATGTGGCAGCTTCTGCCAGGAGTTGAGCAGAACTTAAAGGGCATAAAGCCTGGAGCATAAACTTCCTGTCCATAGAATTAATTGTCAAATAAAAGAAAAGGGAAGGGAGAAAGGCAGAAAGACGCCCCTACCTCATTTTTAATGCCATTTCTATTATGAAACTGTAGATACCCAAAACACTATATGAACTGGACATCTTTGAGCTAAGCCGTTATAAACATTTGTCTTTCTTCATAAAGGTCTTTCCAAAAGATGCAACTAAACCTTCTTATTATGAACTTTTGACAGATTTAAATAGTAAATTGCACCTCCAGGGACAATGCCTCTAATCAAAAAGATCCAGCTTCAGATGTTTTAGATGCTCTAGAACATCCCTGTTTCCCACTGGCAGCCCTGACCGACAACACGTCCCCCACACCATAGTCATCGCAACCTCTTCTGCTGCCATGGGACAGGTGGCAGGCCGTAGGGAGGGCTTCCCAAAAATCTGACAGAGGATTTGCAACAGAAAACAAAATGATTAAAATGAACAAAATAGTGCAAATCTCCAGCATCTACAAAGTCTTTGGGGAAGTTGTGCTGTCTTTATTTTTTTGTGATTATGAATGTCCTAAAGTTGCTCTCTACAAAGCTAATTTTTCAGGTTACTTAAATGCCTGTCTTTATCCATTGTGTTAAAATGTCTGTGGCTAAAAATTAAAGAGACATTCTCAAGGCTGGCAAATTCAAAGTATGATGTATTTTCTGGGTTGAATGCACTTGAAAGTCCTTGTAACATGCTACACTGAATGATTTTTATCAAGAACAGTCAATTCTTTTTTATTTCATCAGTCCTGAAAAACAAGCAATGTGTGCATGATGAGAGGGGAACAGTTTTATGAAGAAATTGTAATTTATTATGAGTCTTCCACATGATCATCAGCAAAAAATAGCATGAACACAGATTACCATAGAGTTCTGGAAAAGCGTAGACCTCGTCCTCTTTCATTTTTCTTAGTTTTTAAATGGAATCCAACTGCACTGACCAACACCCCTCCATGGAGAAAAGTGGGTATGGGAGGGTTTGTTTGAAGGTATGCTCTGTTTTTTTGTTGTTGGGTATCATATGCAAAACGAATTTTTAGTGGTTCTGACCACTTGTAGTATCTAACAACTTCTGTACGTGAAATGAGTGCCTGGCACCTTGAGCAATCAAATCTGTAGCAATTTATAGCAATCTCCCACAGTGAATTAAATAATGATCAAAGTTTTCCTTAACTTGATTTGGGGAAATGCTGAAGTCCTTCCATTTCTTCCTTGAGGGGAAAATAAACATAGTTCTGCAGGTTAGAGCAAGGCTTTAAATAGCATTTGTGTTGGTTTTTAAGCCTTCAGAAATGAGGCAAAACGAACCCAGATTGTTCATAACTTGGTCTGCTCCTCTCTGTGAGACTAATTTATCCCTCTTAATATTGTGAATCTAAATGAGAAGTCTCTTAATCAAGGTATTGGACTAATGCCAGTAGCCTCTTAGGAACATTTACAAGAAGTTGTCACCAAATTGTGACCTCCATCAGTGCCCTGAAGGCCCTTTACCTATATGAAGTCCCAATAGCTTTTGCAAAAATGAATATTCGTATAAAGCATACAAGGACTTGGAGTGATGCCCAAGGTGTTTTTCTGCATTTCACCCACCTCAAGTCTGGTTTTTTTTTGAGATGAAGGAAAATCAGGAGACTCAAAAGTGTCGTGTGTATACTCATTCAGAATGTGAATGATGTTTACAAAATGTTTTTCTTAGCTATAAAATTGACAGCCCTATTTAAAGCCAGAAGAAATCTAAATCACTCTAATGACCTTTCTTGGGCTGCAGAAACCTGGGCCTTTTCCACCCCATCAGATATTGTAACATATTTCTCTAATTATGCATGGGGAATATGTAAATAGAACTATTGTGTGAAAGAAAAGAGAATATATGCTGAACAAAGCTATTGAAAACATGTCTGCTTAATGCCACCGGAAAGCTGTTAGGCATTTGGAATAAGAGGAATAAATTGCTTTTTTTTCTTAGGCACTTATAGTGCAGCACTGATGTAGTGACACAACACTTCAAAACCTTCAATGTATTCATCCTTACAACAGTTCGGCAAGGAAAGGAGACCCGCTTACTCCTTCCATACTGCGTGGAAGGACAGAGAAACACCATCATTCACTCAGAATCACATGAGAACCTTTTTCCTCAAAAAGGTTTGAACTGAGTTATCTAGATTCCAGGTTAGCAGCCTAGCTGCTTTCCCATCTTTCCCCCCTTATCAAGGAAAATAAGCTTCTTTTTCCAAATGTGTTTTGCATCTTATGTGATCAAGCAATCTGTACAGAAGCAATCATTATCAAACCTGTTATGGACTCATTACTTCCAAACACAGCTGGAAGGGTGGCAGGAGCAGATAGAGTGCAAAGGACTGAGGCTCAAAGACAGAAGTGTGAATATGAGAGAAAGGCTGGAGGACTTGAGTACTAAGCAAAATCAGGAACAGACAAATAGTAGGGAAGTTAAAAGGCAGAATAGCTAGGCGCAAAGCAGCAGACAGCATGAAGCAGCAGAGAAATTATTCAGTGCAGAGGAACCTCTTGAGACAGCAAGAAGAGCCTACTGCCAGGAGCAGGGCAAGATCACAAGGAACAGGAACCCTAAGTAAGAAAGTAGAGAAAAAACTGGGCTAAGTCCAGCTATTAATGGACAGAAGAGACCCCACTGAGTATGATGGGAGAAGAGGTGGTTGGTATTGAAAACTTCGTTAATGGTAGGAGGTTGGGTGGATGAAGGGCTCTTCCAGAGTGAGGCAGGAGTGAATGCAAAAAACCTGGGAGCAGGACAGATGTCTCTTCCTCACAAGCGCCTCTCTCAAGCCTGTGCAGAGTACCACTGCTGTCAGCATCTAGAATGAAGCGTATTGATTCCCCCAATATGACGCATGGAAAACATGCATGCAAATCTGTGATGCTCTTTGCCTTTTCCTGTGAGCACAGGTGCTGCAGCTGCCTGTGGCCAGACCTTCCAGCTGCTGCTGCACATGGACCTGGGAGAATCCAAACTCATCCACTGCTTTTTCTTGCCTATCTGGCACAAGAATAACCCCAAATTATTTTCCAAGCTCTGAGGTTGAATCTCCATTCTCATTCTTTAGCTCCAGTGCCTCTAAAACGTCTTTCGTCCTCAGACTTTAAAGGTTTTAAATAATAAACGTTGTCCAAGTTCTCCTTCCATTCCCCTGATTCCTCTTCAATTTTTTGTTTACAAACCTTTTTTTCCTGCTTTTAAGCAAAACTGTTAATTTGCCATTCTTATCCTTTTTTTTCCCTGTAATATATCATAGTCTAATGAGATTTCCAGTAGCACAAATAAGACTTCCTTTATCTGATTCTGTGTCATATCTCCAGTTAAATTCCATGGCTCTACAGGTGCCATCTTTAACTTCCCAATCGCTTGGAGACATCTCAGCTTTCTTAAGTTCATCCTAAGCCACTCATACATCATTTATTTTACTCTTCTCATTTAAAGTCTGTATTTTCATTCTACAACATGATTTGTAGAATAGCTTTGGAGAAGAGCAAATTTCATTAGTACTTCCATGTTTGCATATATTTGCATTTAGTATATGAAGGATGACAGAAATAAAGTTAATCTCTACTAGCTGTGTACCTATATCTTTCATAATACCTTAGCGTTGTTCCTCCTCTTCCTTCAGTACTTGTTCACAATCCCGCATATGTTACGATTTGGCTTAATTTAAGCCTGACACATGTGTCCTGCTGAAGTGTATGCCCATATCGTGGATACAGAGAATATGACTTCCATTGGTTTGTAAAATATCATACTCCTGGCGAGCTCCAGACCTGTATGGACTCTACAGTTCTCTTAATAGCATTATTAGCCTACACTCAATATGCACCTAATAGAACCTTTGTAGTGTAACTGTCTTACCATGATCGGCTTAGGCACAGCACTGGGACCACTGGAAACTGGATGTGCATATTTTTTTATTGAACAAAGTAGATGCAAGTGAGCACATCTGACTAAAGATCTTATATTGCTAACCCTGTTTCCTTAACAACACGTAGGGGTGTATCCACAAGCGCTATGAATCTGTCTGCCTGCACGTGTGGGGAAGAGACGGGAGCTCCTTTCCAGCGAGGTACCTAATATTCTAAACGTCTCCCCTTTAATTGACTACAGGTCAAGAATAGAGAGATTAACTTCATGTCGCCTTAGCTAGTATCCTAGAGCTTAGAATTTTAACCATTGCTAGAATCCCACCTTCTCACCTGTTAATGAGGCAGTAAATTGGTTTGCAGCAGGTTCTTGCCTCTAGATGTTTCCCATTCACTCTGTGAGCAGTAGCAAACCAGAGTCTGAGTGCACTGATGGTCAGCAGCAGTTATGAAACAGCTCAGGAGCCTTTAGAAATATGGATCTAAGGAACAAATTCCTCTGTTCTGTTCTACTGCAGTTGGTGATTATTATAAAAATAAGGTATTTGATCTTTGATTCCAACACAAGCTGTGCATGGGCATGAGGATTTATTAAGAAACTCTATTACAACCCCTTACCCTGCTGTTTCCCTGCTGATTGATGACTGCTTTTTGAAAGCTATCACTTTCCCAATTTGTCATGCATTTAACAAGCACTATGCAATTTTTGCAGAATGTATTTTAACAAGTGAATGTTAGTATTTTAACAAGTGAATGTTAGTATTTTAACTAGTGAGCCATCCATTGCTAAATGAAAAAAAAAAACCACAAACAAAACCACAATGTTGAAAATGTCTATTGTTTCTTTCTCAGCCACTTTAATCAGCTGGTATTGCTGGACTTATCCTGTACGCACATAGCTAGGTCTCTGAGTGCCATTAAATGATAAACTAGGATCTGGCCTTGCAGGCCTGTACTATGTTCCTGCAAGTCCCTCTGAAAACAGGAGATTTCTGTGTGCTTGTAAAAATTTACATGCACACGATGAATTGCAGAACTCCTAACAGCCCTGATCTCTCCTCCAGGTCTTAATTTCCAGGCTGAGGAGTAAAAATAATAATGGTATTTCTTGCCCTGTTGACTGCCACTGTAACATTTCAGGCAAGATTACATGTTGGAGAGTGTGCATCATCATGTGTACGAATCACCGCTTGACACTTCTCTGAGCACGTGGGTGCTACTGGCATGGAAGTCAATAGAATCATAGAACGGTTTAGGTTGGAAGGGACCTTAAAGATCACCTAGTTCCAACCCCCCTGCCATGGCCAGGGACACCTCCCACTAGACCAGGTTGCTCAAAGCCCCATCCAACCTGGCCTTGAACACTTCCAGGGATGGGGCCTCCACAACTTCTCTTAGCAAGCTGTTCCATTATTCATAATAATGAAATAATTCAGTAAGACAAAACAGCAAGTTCAGAATGGTAGGAAATGTTTTAAAGTGAAACAAGAAGTGTATTAATTCTGTTTATTGCACTGCAAAACAGTTCTGCATTTGCTGCTTTCTGATTTGTGTGCAGTTATTCACCATGCCTGAACTGAAATTAGTTGCTTAAGTCCTTCTTAGAAAAGTAAACTAGAACATGTCTTGCAAGGGCCTTTGCCTACCCTTTCTCATGTGCAAGTACTTAGAGAACTGACTACAATTTTGGACCATCTGGTAACCTCTGTCCAAGTCTCCTAAGTTTATTCCTTTTCCCTGCTCTTTTAGAATGTACATAATAAGCCCATCAACAAATACCAGGTTGGATAACCATATAATTGAAAATTTATTTTTCCCTGAATCTTGCTGTCTCCATAGAGCTAGTAGCAGCTGACAGCCTGATTAGTAGGTTATGCACAGTTTTGATTAGCACCAAGTATATTTGAACTGACAAGTCAGAAGCAATCTGGAAATGTTTGTTGATAAAAATAATTGGGAAGTTAAATTCAAGGATGACTAGAGAGAACATGTGGTTATCAAAAAGTATGCTTCGTGCAGTCAACTTTAAATTATTTCATTCCACATGCTCTTCTAAAACTAATCACAAACAAACATTGTCCAAACTGGAGTTACTCAAATGACCTGTGACTCCAGAGCATTTACAATATGTTTCACCCTTTAGCCAGGGAAATGTCATTGAAAATGCCAAGTGAATGGGAAGCTGAAAGCTTAAAAGGTTTGATATACTGGTAGTATTAATTTCTAATGTTTTCCCATTATTGTCAAGTCTGTTTAGGTATTCAGTGATACTGTTTTGGGTTTCTCCTTTCCTTGTTCATTCTTCTTAGTCTTTCAGTGCATTTTTAATTCTTGCAGGTGAGAGCAGTTAAGACCCCTTCTTTTTCTATTATGTTGTACTTGGCTTACAAAGCTCTGCAACAGTTGTCGTGCACTACTTCTGAAGGCACTGTTAATCCTCAGAGTATGATCTTGGCTGGGATGCTACAGGATGCTGATTCCCAGCTCAGTCCTGAGTTCACAAAACTCAGAATCCTTCTTATACAATCTTTCACATCTGTGACCTGTCAGTAGACATCTCTAATCAGCTTTCTTCTTTGGGCAGGAAGGGACACCAGTAAGTTTCAGGTGAAGACTACTTTCATGTCAATCCTTTTCCCTGACAGATATAGCTAGCATCCATTTAAAAAATGTGCAAACTCTGTTACAGAGTGACTTGACAGAAATGGCAAACATATATTGTAAAGTCACAAAGTCACAAAGTGTCAAGCCAAATTCTTCGAAAAAAGCTGAAGAAAACCTTGCCTTGATTTCAGCTTCGCCCTGATTTGAGCAAGGGGTTAAACTAGATGACCAACTTATTTTCATTACTAATTTCATTACTATTTACTCTATGGTCTTGTACTTTGGCAACTTGACAACTTCACTTCCCAAAAGCACTGCGTGCCCAGCAGCCCTCAGTGTATTTGGCTGTACAACAGTCTTTTGTCACTTGAGAGGCACAATCATGCATATACCAAAACAAACTTTTAAGGCTTCCATTTAAGATTCTGGATTATATTTAGAGAAATCATATGTGTAACTTCTGTGGGCTCCTTTAGACACTCCATCTGAACTTCTGATCGAGTGGGTTTTTTTTTATTTATTTCTTGGCTCAAACACATTATCTTTTTTTCCTCTTTTATCTTTTGAACAACACATTCCTTTTCAAAACTGTGTAGGTATCTTACACCCTTTAATTTGTCTACAATATAAAAAATAGACTTGGGGAGATTCCCCCTCTCCAAATTAAAACAACTCACAAAACCAACCAGCATTTGGAGCAATATTACCAATTACCAATTACCATTTTACCAAACTCAGAACAAAAGGAAAGGTGTTTTGTGAGTTGTGTTTTCCTTTTGGCTTGTTTTTCATTTATTTTAATTGCTGCAGAGTTGCCAAATGTCAGTTTGAAGGAACTAATTTTACACGGATGCCAAAAATGAAGGGAAAAGACTTATGCTTAGGATGCATTTTTTGTCATTGTGTTATGGGTTGGCTAATCCTTCATTCAAAAATTAGGTTTAGTCAATAATACTATTTCTAGCCTATCCTTCAGACCTTCTGCTATGTGTGGACTTTGGCTTGATGATTCTCTCACTTGCACAGGTGTAAAGCAGGACAGATATAAGTAAAGTCAATGAAAATTTGAAAGTCTCAAAGTGAGAGTGAAAGGAAAATTATTCCCTTATTCTTAGCAGTTGATTAGTTTAAACACTCTGGAGAAAAGCCAGAAGGCATTTCACACTCTAACAAGCCTGTCATTAATACAGATCCTGAGGCTGTTAATACCTCAGTAAAATATTTTCAGCTGTTTATAGCACCAGCATCATTTCATTTTAGAAGAAAGAAAGTTCTAGTCTCAGTAAATATATCAATTTATTGTGATCTCTGTTTTCATGTACTTATAGGAACTGTATAATGGAAAACCTTCCTAGAGGTAAAATAGAAAGCTAAGAAATGAGCCTTTTAAAATCACTAATCAAAATGAAAAACAACTCCAGTGAAGGAGGATGAGCGCAGGTATTTATTATCCCACACCCTTTGTCTGACTTACGAAGTGACACTGCAGATCTATAATTTTTTTCAATGGCTTTTCCAGGCACAGCTCAAGTTTGCTGGCAACATAGATCTTCCTTTCCCTCTCACAAAATACAACAGATACAGGACTCAAATGTCCATCTTTGTGATTGCAAGCAGACAGGGATTTTGTAGGGTCACTCCGCGGGTGGCTGACCATTTTCAGCGGTTTAGCAGGCAGGACTCTGGTGGTATGCGGAGGGTGGGAAAAAAAGCCATACTGTCCCAAGCAGACCTTTCTCCTCCTCTCTCAGTGGCGCTGGGTGGCAAATGCACCCGTGCTTTTGCCAGTGACCCCCTGGGATGAAGCGAGACTGTGTGCCCTGGGCACACAGAGAGGTGACTGGCTCCAGGCCAGAGCAGGGGCAGCAGGGACAAGAACAGCATAGGGGAAGCATAGGTGACATAAGTTAACATGCTTTAGCAAGGATTTAATTACCAGGGAGCTTTGCTCTGAGTAGAAGCCTCAAAATGGATAGAAGGTCATTTTAACCAGTGAAATGGTGAAACATTTTAGTGAAATAATTAATCAGAACATCTTTGACTTTTGGTGGGAGTAGCTGCCTAGGGATTTTGAAAAACAGGGACCTTGGGGATTTTAAAAAATATTCATTTGGTGATCACGTGCATTTGACTTAAAGTTTGTCCATAGATAAATACCCACAGTGTTTCTTCCATTTTTCATCCACTAACTAAGACATCTACTTTTATATTTCCATGTTTCCTACAGAAATAATTAAAATATGAGAGATTTCAATAAAGGCGTCTACATATAAGCAATTGCATGAATGCTTAATCAGTGCAGCTGTCAGCAATAAGGCAGTGGTGTGGCTCTCATTTTGTCCTTTCTATCCTTTTATGCAGCTGTCTTTTAATATTTACTCTTTACTCATGTTCTCATTTCTGGCATTTTTAAGCATGGGTCTGCTATGCATGGTTAGGGCTCCATTCATATTTTGGGTGACACAGTATTGGGGGGGAGTTAGCAATCAGTTAAAACAGCCCATTTTAAACCCTCTCAAGTTTGCTAGTACTGTAGTTATTCACAACCCAGTTTCAGCCCAATCTTAATTCAAATCAAAGAAGTTAAATATGATTTAAGTAACTGTCTTAGCTCTCTCTATGGCTTTTGTTGCTTTTGTCACTGTAATACTTTTCAAAAGGTGAGCAATAATGGCAAAAGAAAAATTCCTGGAAAGAGATTCTTGATGGAAGGGGAAATTGGGGGTAAAGGGTACGGCCTACATCAGTGACTCTACTTACTAATAATGAGATGAAATCCAGAAAGTACAAATATGGCATACATAACTAAGCTGAAATTTGGCACAAGCACTGGCTCCCTTTAGATATTGTGGTTTCTAAGTCCTGGTTCTGAGCCTACCATGTGACTAACTTCACATATCAATGGTATGGTAAACAAGATTCATATCCCTAAAAGCAAAAAGCGATGGTCTCTATCACTGGATGCAGAGGTATTATAAGGTATTGATAGGAAGTGCTTTGAGTCAACTAGATGTTCTTTACAGGAATCATAAATTCTTTGTGTTCCTCTCCTTCTCTGCCGGTGTAGGGCTTTAGGCAGTTTTCTCTGGACCATTTAATTGTCCTGTCAGTATATGCTTGGAGACCTGCTAATTCATGAGCCAGTAAGTATGATTTATGGTGCGTGACGTCACTACTGCAAGATGGAAGAACAAAGCAAAGAGATGCTTGATATCATAGCTGCTTTAATATCATTAAAATTCATATAGCAGAGTTAATGCTGCTCCTACGCAATTTTTTGTCCTTTCTTGCACTCTGATTAGCTTATGTTTACACAGCACAAAAAGTTGCCTGAAAACTGGTTCAGAAATAGAATTTTCATGATAAAATGTTTTATTTTCATGATAAAATGTTTAAGCTTCATGTAAAATTAACAGCTGTGACAAAATAACACAGCCTCTCCTTCTCTAGGCATAACGAGATCATTGTTACTTCTGAAATTTGGGTCAGTGAATATTGCATTGTTCATAGAGTCAAAATTTTAAAAGATCATAGCAAATTACTAGTCTGACATCGCACACTATACAGACAACAGAATTTCAACCAGAAATTTCTACCTCAAGTCTATATTTTCTTATTGAGCCACAATACATTGTCCGGAAAAAGTCTGCTTATCTAGTGCCATGTTAAGAAGTGCCTAGTGCTCAAAAACACTTCATAAATGATATTAGTGAGCATCTAAAGCAGAAGAATTTTTTTTTTTTTAAAGTTATGAGTTACAGGAATAAGAGACTGAGACTGACCTAACTTCTGAATAAGCTGTAGCCAGCTGGCAGAACCAGAAAGACAGCATTTCAAAAGCGAGTAAGGCACTAAATACTAACTGATCATTGTAGCTACCAATTTACTGTGGGGATCTGTAAATTACTTTGCCCAGAATGCTGAAACAGTGAGAACTAGTTTTGCTTGTGGCAAATTAAAGGTCAACGGTACACATGCCCTAAAAGCCATAAGTGATTCTGAAAAAAGGGATTTTTTTAGTATCTGTAGTGAACAATTGACTTTTGTTGCAGAGCATCGGATTCACATCAAGATCCAGAAGCAGCTTTAAGGTTGATCTGCCTGCACCTCAGTAATGTACACACTTGAAGATCCTTCTCAAAGGCTTCTGTTAGAGTAAAGAGAACTTAAAATTTGACTAAAATACCATTGATAACAAAAAATATATTGCCGTTACTCTGAAGACGATAAAGGAGTACGCTGCAGATACAGGAAATCCACACCCTGCATGCTTCCTAAGGTACATCTGAGCAAGGAACTGCCCCTCTGCTGAAGCCAGATGTTTTAGTCAAATTCAATTGGAAGAGCTGTTTTTTAACTGTAATCCAAAAAGTCCGGGAAACACAGGAGCGTAAACAAAGCCAATCAGAGAAGCAAAACACCATATGTGCCAAACTGAAAAAGGAATAATCACAAAGAGAAATGAGCAGAAGCATAGTTAAAATTTCTCATGTTGAAGAAATAAAACAGAGAACAGAGTTGATTAAAAGGATGCTGACTGATCATTCCTGAAAACTTATGGATAATAAATAATGCTGCTGTAAAGAAGAGGAGCTAAATATTTGCCTGCACATTATGGAATTTTGAAAAATGTTGTCAAAGGATAGGGGTTTGAAAAGTGAATCTTAATAGTTTAAAATAAAATAAATGATAGTAACAAAAGTTAATCTTAAGTGCTGACCAGCAGCTTCATATTTCCCTATCTAATCACAAGGAGAACATCTCTTGCAGCAGTAGAGAGATGTCTTATTTATGAATGAACTTCTTTGGGAGACATCTTATCTTAGAAAATATCTCTTATCATATAATTTTTCACATTCCTCTACCTCCAGCTTTGAGGACTTTGACTTCTCCTTCCAATCAATGAAAGAAAATGTATTGCAAACCCTAGAGAATCTACAGTCCTGTGTCCAAGCTGCATATGCAGGAAGCAGAAGAACCTGGTTTTCTTATGTCTTTCTCCTACCAATATCACATGTGATATTGCTGGCTGTATTACCAGCTCCCTGTCACAGGAAGGCAAAGCAAAAAACAGTTTCATGTTGGTTCCAAGCTAGTTCCAGCTAGACATGAAGATTTCTGGTCATATCTTGCCTTCCACCTTGCTGAAGAAATGGTTTTGTTCACCCGCAATAACATATGACTCACACAATCCTATATTCTCAAAAATGAAAACATCTAACTGTATACACATAAAGAAATGGTAGCATGCACTCTTTAAAGCTTGAATCTTACCAGTGGGGTGAATTTTCTATGGCTGACTATACTAGTATTACTAATTTGATTTAATTCACCAGATGGGACAGAAACCATGGAAGAAACCATGAAAGAGTTCAGAACTGTACCTTGGCATTTCAATGTCACATTATATCAATGCTTGCGAAAGAGTATTTCAAGGATAAAGTTGGATGCTATGGAGGAAAGCAAACAAATAAGTAAACAAACACTTTTTCATGAGCAGCAGAACTAAAGAAACCTTCTTTCCAATAGATTTCTGACCTTAATTTCCACCTGTTTTCTTCCTGCAATAATTTCAGCTCAATGTTTAGCAGCAGGTAAAAACACCAACAGCCCAGAAATGAGAATGCTAGTGGATCAGCTCTTTTGTAAGGTTGCTACTTTTTTCTTCAAATGGGGTACCTCCTCAAATCTTGCTTCAACTCACTCCTTCCTATTCTTGTGTTTCTCATTCTGATCAACAGTCAAACAGTTGTGTCCTAAAACCCATAAACTGAAATTCCACTTCTTTTTTAATAGTCTTATCCATATAGGTAGTTTTTGAGACCAGACAGTGATCCTGGAGAGATGGTCTGTCAAACATTTATAAATGAAACTTCCTCTTCTATTTCCATTACTTTCTTGCCATTGCAGAGAAAGCAGAAAGGAAAAGTTCAGTGTTTTCCTACCCTTTTGGCAGCATTCAGGGCCAGGGGGATGTTCCAAGGTTCTGAAACAGAAAAGTGCATAAGAAGGTCATTGTGTTTTGTATACGCGTCTCTCTTTTATACTAGTTTAATTATTCTTTATTCCCCATTGTGGGTGATCGTTAATCTGTGTAATCCAGGCACACCTAACCTGTTGCTCTTGAAGGGTCTGCCACGTACTGATTTAAGATTGATAAAAGCCCAAAAGTTATGGACCACATTTGCAGAGCAGAGGAAGAAGTTGCACATTGTCCTAGAGAATAACAGAATATAATAAACAAACCTTGCTGAAAAATTCTAATGAAGAAGTACCTAGGATGTCAAATTGGGATCCCAGTTTACAGTTAAACAGATCCCAGGTCATTTCTGCTAACTAGTATTTATTGTGTTCAGACATCACAGTTTAATACAATTTAAAACCATAGCACTTTCATCTAGCACTAGGTCTTCATTTCTTCTGAAAATCTGATTCATTCTGCTTATGTAAAAACCTGTCTCATAAAATACGTATGTACTTTCCGTGTTAACTTGATGTGTGCAGTATCCAATGAAGGATTCACTTCAATTCTGAGTGTTCTCGTCTTCCTATGTGCTGTACAGGTTGCTTTCCCAATAAGGATGGTCACCTGAGAAGGGAATAAGTAACTGCAAGACTTTCACTGTGAAACACATCACTGAGCTGAATAGCAGAAGAAAATATAGCTAAGTCAAATGCTTCAGCCAAAGGGACTCCAATTATACTCTCCAGAGGTGATTTTAAGGGTGAGCAATGCTGCGCGTCAGAAATACAATTCAGAGTTCACACAGAACAGCAGCCTGTTTTTCAAAAAAAACCCAAAAGGAACAAAAAGCTTCCCATTGCTATCATAAAAACCAAAGCTCGCTTGGGGAACAAGAGCCTTAGAGAACAAGAGCTCCTGACACAGTAATGCAACAATCCTTCTTTACATCAGCTGAGGACTTGACTCCTGAGTTCTCAAGCAGTTTTAGCTATTCGGGAATCACTTTTTTTCCACCAGAATGGCTCAGCCTTTCCTGTGGACAGAATGTCATAACTGTTTTACAGCTCACAGTTAGCGTTACAATTTAAGCCGGGTCAGGATTATAAGGAAAATGGAATGTGTTGAGGAAACTGCAGCGCAACTCAGCAGCTAGAACTCAGCTATTTCATGGCTGGGGTGCACAGTTGGCAGATGCACAAAACTGACATGCCACAGTCATACTGTGGGTGACCAGTGTTCCTCAACAAATTTTTTTGCCAAGTGCTGGGTTTTCCCCGTCAGCTGATTTTACAGAAGTGTAAGTGCATTGAACCCTAATGCCATATTTCCACTGCGTCCTCACAGACCAATAATATCATAGTACATCACACATTCCTCAGATGTGTGGACACAGGAGTCCTCTAAAACTAGAACACATTTCTCAAATATAGCCAGATAAGCATACAGTAGACTCCAGAGATGATCTGCTTATAAGAGAGAAAACAGTAAAAGCAAAAAAAAAAAAAGTTGATCACAGTTCTAAGTTACATCTGAATATGTTTTTTTGCTTTCTGAAATCTTGTAGTGCAGATGAATCAAAAGGAAGGAGTTATGCATGCCAAGAAGTTTTTTAAAAGCATTTTTCTTTCTCTTTGGTAGGTCAAGCAGCCCTTTGACCCTTCCCTTCAGAGTGGGAAGCAGTGTTGCCAACTCTCCAACTCTTTCACTGATAGAGAGTTACTCTGCATTTCTTACGTTGGTGGCAGGTGTAGGAACTCATCTTTTCACAAAGCAATTTACTTTTAATTAAAAAACATCTCCTTGGATAATCCAGTTAGCTTTCAGTTTTCCTATGTTTGCAAACTAATTTCCTTCAAATTTCAGGTGCTTTTTGTACTGCATAGGAGTCAATTCATATAAACTGTTCAATTTAATGGGGCTTTGGAGGAACAAATAATTACAAGTCTGACATGTTCTGCAGGGAGACATAAATCCTAATGCAAGTTCTAACTCCGCATTCACACAGAGTCTGTCCCAAATTATAAGGTAAACTTTCATTGCAGGTTTACCCATTTTTTTCAATCAAAGTCTCCTAGCATCCTGATACAAAAGCCTTATGTTCTCTTTGCCTATAGTTCTACCAGTGAACTTTAAAACCAAGCTAAAATCTGAGCAGAATAATTCAATGTTCTGTAGTCTTCTAATATCATCCTACTATTCCAAGGCTTGTATTTGTTAATTCTGCTATTTATACAATTCCTTTGCAACTTAAGCACCAGCCTGGTTTAAAACCCCTGTTCCCTTCCTGCACTTTATTCCTTTTAACCTCCTCCATTTCACACTTTCCAGCTCACCTCACCTAACTGATACTAGATGCCTATTCATAACAGTGATCCCAAAGGATTTAATCAGATTTCAGAAAAGAAATACAACTTTGGGAGCCACATCAGAAGGACCAGGATGGGGAGATGAGATGGCACTCAGAGGAATGGGATCTACTGGGTGGCTGGCTAGTGTGGGGCACATATAAAAAGCTTTAAGGTAGACAACTGCAGCATCAGCCAGACAATCATTCTGTTTTGTAGAGCAAAAGAGATTCCTTTTCTTGTTCCTTTCAGCTCTCCTAATTATTCCAGTTCATTGAGCAAATTCCACATTTAAGGATCTCCTAGGGATTAATACGAATATGTTCAGTCAAGTGCTGTACAGGCATACCAGCTCTGGCCTGGAGGAAGCATAGCTACATTAGCACTAAGTTCCACCAGGGCTCATTATTTTCTTAAGTTTACTTTAGCCTGGGCATAGCACTACACGGCTTTGACTCAACATAACTGGACTGCAGAGTGTAAACAGACCCTAAGTCCTTCTGCAGTTCTGCTGCCTTATAAGATGTGCAAACAATCCCACCTTTTCCTTCCCTCCCAACTTCTCCCCTACCTGGTACAAAAATGAGACTATGGGTTTCTCTTCATATGTCTCCACCTTCTCCATTTCTCTTCATCTACTGAACTCCGCATGGCTAAGGCTGTGCTCTCTTCGTGTAAAAACACACTGTCATGGCTTGAAAAAACATTGTAGGTTGTTCCCAGGAATGGAATAAGGAAGCCATGATGAGGCAGTATGGGATGAAGGCAATAGATGGAGATGCTTCAAGAGGGCAGGTGCCAGACAAAGAGTAATGTAGCTGCTCCAAATCATCTACCATTGCATCCAATTTCTTTGCACTGAATGTACTGGGAACCCTAGGAAACTGGCCTCATTAGACTAAAATTTAGCCTTTCTCAATACCCCCTCAGTAAAGCAATACATCCCTTTTTGCCTTGACTCCTTTTACTTTACATGAACACACCTTTCTTTACAGAACTCCCTTCTAATTCTTGCATGGCCAACCCTGAAACAAGACTAGTGTTGACAGCACTCAAATCTCCTTGGCACATCATTCGAAACACTTGGATAGGTTCAAAAAGTAGAATGGTTTTGTAACCAGCTAGGGTGGAAGACATCTCTAACTAAATAAAGGATTAGCTGCTGGCGATTGTCCCTATTATTTGAATTTTCTTACTAAATACCAGTATGTTGTGCTTTTGTTTGTTTTGCTAAGTCCTTCTGTCTAGCTGCTACAATTTTCCTCAGACTGTGAGGTTGAAAGAATTTCTTTTGATCTGTTGTGAAAAAGTTAATCTTGAAATAAAAAAAAAGTGTTGTGTTTTTTATTCTTTTTTTTTTATCTGGAGGGTGGAGAAAGCATCTGATAAATGCTTTTGCTTATATCTTCACAAGTCAATCAAAACAGCAGTAGGAAATTTCTGCCCCCATAGCTGAGAGCATGTCTGTTCTGATAACTTCATCCAAGGCACCATCTATGTAAACTTTGCGTCTTAGAAAACTGGAGGAAAAGGATAGTTACAAAAATCCCCAGAAAAGAATTCTTCACTGGAAAGTCCAGAGGAACCCAGTTTAATTTTCATTTACTTCATTTCAGCTGTTGACCCTTTACAGTTCCTTTCAGTCCACAGGGAGAATGAAGGCAAATACAGAAAACGTAACAGCACTGCAGATGCCAGGGCGGTTGCCAGACAAGCTGTAGCAATTGTTACTAGGGCTGAGCTGATCTTCAGTCAAATCACATTACCAGACAGTATGGGCATCTCACAATCTCCCCGCTATCCTGACTGCAGGTAAAACGCATGACCTCACACCACCTTTACCATGAGCTAAGATAACACTTTTCATCTTGCAGCAGGCTCCGTATAAACGTGTGCATGTCTGTGACTGCAGAGGTAGCTTGCTGCAGCCACTCAGTCACTCTGTGGTCACTCGTCTGTATCAAATGGCTTATCTACACGGCAAATTTTTTTCTGGAGCAGATGTTTCTCATTGATTTTCTGCATGAACATCTTTGTAAAGATTGCCTATATATTTAATCTAATTTTAAATTAAATTAGGTTAAATTAATATAGATTACATTAATTAGACTCGATCAACCTAATTTTTAAAAGGTACTTTTATCCTTGCACAAAAACATTGAAACATGGAGATAGCAACCATCCTTCTTCAAGTGCTGCTCAGAGAATGACTGTGATCACTGTTCAACTTCATTGCTGTAGCTGTTCTGTAAAATAAAGGCACATATTGTCAGTTTTTCCAGTTCATGTTGGTGAGAAAAACCTGTTCTCCTTACACTAACCTCCTTACAAGAATTTTTCTATATGGAAAAACTTGAACCTAGAATTCACACTTGTTAGGCCAATAGGGCTCATAACATAACAAGCATTTTGCTTGGGAGTCCAGTTTTAAAATAAATGGCATTGTTTTAATGTTCCCATGGAACTGTTTCTGCAGAAGAAACATGAAGCTACCATAAGTCACACATAGTGCATATGTGAATTTATGTCCTTCTCTTTATCTACATAAGAATTTTTGAAGTACAGTCAACACAGCAATGGGTACAGGGATCTTTCTGCACGCTGCTTGCATTTCATATTTGAATTACAGGCTAGTGGCTTTTTCTATGATGGAGCACTTACAATTGTTCTTTATGGTACTTAAAGTTGAAGCTAGATTCCCTGCAGGAACCATGATGAATGACACATTAAAAAAAAAAAAAATTATGACAATAGGAGGTGCAATTTAACATTTAGGTAAAAGGGGGATTTGGACTGTGCTATATTGTGGCACATTTTCTCTAAGGAAATATTAGGCACAGGACAATGATTTAATGGTTTCTGAAGACCAAAGGTTGCTCAGATAAGGGAGGAGTAGAAAACACATGCAAAGGCAGAGATTCAGATATGTTCTTTCTTCATGCCATTCCTCATGGCCTGTCATATGCCTTCAGTGAAATTTAGTAGTATTCTTCTTTCCTGAGAGCTGTTTCTGAGTTGTAACAATACAGTCCTTGGGACTTTGACATTGTAATTTGTTGCCACGACAGTAACAGGGATATTATAAATTAAGCTCCCACAAGGTTTCCGTGCCTCTAGACAGAGGCTGTGAAGGAAAGGGGCCAAGAAATTATACATGAAACTTATGAGAAAATACAATTTTTCTTTCAAACCATCAGCAAAACAGGGTTTGATGCTGTTCCAGCTAAAATCCATGGGACTTTCATCACTGATATCGACAGGAGCAGAATCAAGCACAGTTTGTCATAGAGATTAGTATGCAAAAACAAGAGATGTGAGCAGTAAAAAACCTCTGCAATCTCTCATGAAAAATCTTTTCCTGGCTTTTGTATGTGTTTGCTGTTGTTGCTACTTTCCTACATGAAAAAGAGAAGAGCTAGAGATCAGAAAAATGATATTGTTTGGTAATCTCCAAAGGATATCATTCTGCTTTCAATAAGATAGATTTGGCTGTTTTCCTCACTCAAGGAAGTCAGATGGTCCCAGAAAGGCTTTGCTTGCAATTACGCTCTCTGCTAAGACAAGGATACAACAGCTGAGTGCCAAGTCAGATCAACTGCTTCAAAGGGCTTCAGACTAGATCCTTTGGCTCTCTCTCACAGAAATGCTCTTCCATCACACAGATAAGTTTGAGAAAGGACTTTTTTAATGCTTAAGATTTAGGGATTAGGCTGTAAAAGGAAGGAAGCTAACCCCAAGGGTCAGCAATTATTTCCCAGTATTTTTCAGCTAATAATTAAAAAAAAATTGAACCCTTAGCACTGAATTGCACAGCCAACTTCAAGACAGAGTCAAGGGATGTTGGAGCACTTAGGATAGTTATCCTTTACAGCAAGGCCTTCTTCACCTGGAAAGAGAGGAGCTCTTTTATAAAACTTTTCAGCCATTGATTTGAAATATGGCCTGTATTGTTACACTCGTGCTGCAGAAAGAGAAGGGAAGGCACAGGGATACAAGCAATGTTTTCAGGGTTAAACCATAAGGAAGTGACTTTGTTATAGTGCTATGGGTACCAGAGCATGTCTCTGCCCTTCCAGGCAGTCGTGCTTCAGCAGGAATTGAATGCAGCACACCCTCAATCGTTAGATATGCTTTTGGCATATCCAGTGCATTGAAAAATCCCAGAACCAGGGGAAACAGAAGTGAAAATAGGCAGCTCTGACAAAGTGCTACATTTCAGGAAGAGGGGAGGCTTGGGTTTGTGTGTGTGTGCTTCCAAAGAAGTCATCATTATTGTACAGATGAACCTTCGTCTTCATCTTCATCTTCATCTTCATCTTCATCTTCATCTTCATCACAAAGTCATCACAACACTCAAGTTTGATGTGCAGCCCTCACGGTGAGGGTATTGCACTGATGTCAGTGGAAGGGTTAAATGTGCAGTGAACACAAAACACTGACACAAAGCAATTTGTTGTTCAGCTCTGAGAACAGAATTTTACCATCAGTGTTTTAATCAAGTTACAAGCTAAGATATATGTCTTATGGCTTCGGCGGTTTTCCAGGTCTGTGACAGATATTCTACACAGATTTACAGGGCACTTTGCCATTGTTCTGTCCATTTCTCACATTTTATATTTCTATATATCATCTTGACTTCAGTTAAGTTTCTGTTGTCTGCATATGATGCTTCTTGCATTCTCAGAATGGAAGGAATAAAGTGTAATTTCAAAACAAAAGACAGATAAAAAGGCAGCAAGAGAAATGTTTGCAAGGATAATAGAACCAGCCTTAAAGACAGAGAAAGAATAATTATAACTACTAAAGTTTGGAAACCAGTAAAGCATTCTCTAAATTGCTCTTTTCTATACAATTACGGAATAAATCTAAGATCAGAAATCTCGGTATAAGATGTGAGAACGAGTACCTAATGTGGCGGAATTCTTGTTACCATTAAGCTTAAAATGCCCATTTTTTCATTGTGCAGAAGCACAGTACATTAGCTTTAAAACTCTTGTTGACCTAAATAGAGTAATGTGCCTTTTTTTTCTCTATCACAAAAATTATACAGGTCCTTTGGGCCATTCATAAGGTGAAGAAAAGTGGCTAAGTATCAGTTGGGTCCATTACTCAGTTTTCCAGGTAAAACACTGGTGTTTATTGTTCCTCCACCCTCAGGGCTCTCATCTGTAGGGTCTCCCAGTGCTCCACATATTCACCTAGAGGAAAAAAAACCTGTTTGTTTTTTTTTTTCATTTCCAATTTTATGTTTTTGTATCAATTAATCCCTTGAGTTTCTTCAGTACCAGAAATTTATCATTTCTACTGTCTTTCTAAGATGGTAATTGGGAGTAAAGGGTAAGCCTTTCCTTTGGGTTTGGATTCAGGATAAATATGAAAAAAAGAGAGAAGCAAAGCAAACAGCAGAATAGCTCATCTTACTGAGGATAAACGTTCTCCTACTGGAAATATTGCACGGGTGGGTTAGGTCTGCTGTGGTGGGTCCATGGTGCATTGGAGAAAAAAACAAACCAAAAAAAACCACTTTTGGCCCTTCATTCACAATGTTACAGGAAAAGATAGAATATTAGGCATGCAGCACAATGAAAGAAAACAAGGTTAAGAGTATTGCAAATTTTGAAAAAAACATGATTAGTAAGTGGCCCATGACTGGTATTGCTGGCTTTCACTGAACAACAACCATGAATTTCCTACTGACTCCTCCTGAGCCTGGCACTGACGTAGAGGCCCTTGCATTCCCATAAAGGATCACTGCAACAAGTAGGATGAAGGGTTAAGATGAAGAACATAAACCGGATTAAGCTGGAGCAGTTAACATCTACAGTTACCTCTGCAGTAATCAGGGTTGCATGTCATTTTAAGTTCTTTGAACCATTCAAGGGTAAGAAGATGACGCTATTAAGGTTAGGAGTTGTTTTGCTGAAGCAAGAGCCAAAAATGCTCCTCAAAACCTGATGAAATATTAAAACTATTTCCAGGAATTTTTATGCTTCCCAGTTTCATTTGCATAGTAGCAAGAGCAGGAGAAGGAAAGGATAGTAGTCATATACTTTGGATTGAATGTGGCTGACACTTCAGAAGAACACCTGTAAAAACAGGTCTTCTGCAACTTGGCACTGATTTGGTTGACATCCATCAGATTCGTACAGAGAAAGAGATGGAAAGGTAATGTAAGAAAGAAACAACATGATAAGGTTAAGTATTACTTCAGGGATTTAAGAAGCATTGTTAAGATGCTTATTCTTTTTCCTTCCAAAACATGGATGACTTCTTTTAAATAGAATGTGGACATCTCTTGGCACTATGCCAGTTTTCCTCTGCTTTCTCTTCTTGTGTTTGAAGGTACACACAGTCACCAAAAGTATAAAAAAAACCCAACCAACCAACCAAACAAACAAAATTTTCCAATTCAGACAGGGATTTGGAATCATAAGGAAAACTCTGAGTTCATTCTACAGCAGATCTAAACTCAATAATAGTCAAGAGATGCCTACCATATTGCTATGATATCCTTGTATAAAAGCTGCCTTTTGTTCTTCCCTAGCATCAGTAGCAGAGTCAAGTAAAGTAAGGAAATATGATGTGTGTTTCATTACATTAACTATACATTTTCTTTCTTTTCTAGTTCCATTTTTCCATTTCTGAATTAATTTCTTACTGGTTATTTCTATCTCATTTTATTTTTCCACTTCTGTTCTTAATTTCTTCATTTACATTTAAGAAGTTAAACTGTATTCTGTTTTAAATAATACCTCTCTCTTTCTCTGTCATCAGCTACTGGCTTACCTTTTGTTCATTCCAGCTCTTGCTTTCCTCTCTTTTCTTTCCATCCTCTTTATTTCTGCGTTATCTGGCTGTTTCTTCAGCTTCACCTGTGTCCCACTTCAGCCTCAACACAACCCCATTTCTGTCTGAAACATTCATACACGACACTTTACAAATACGCAGCACCTCAGTGCAAGGCAAGGACATGTTTTTTCCAGGATCGAAACAAGAAAAATTTTGATGTGGCCAAGATGACACATCAGTGTCGGTACTAGGGTAAAATCCCCTTGCTGCCTTTTGAGCATGTAGGGTTCTTCGTCATACGGTCTCCTGTGCAGGTGGCTGCCCTGACTGAAGACAACACCATCATGCCTATAATAGCAAACGATACCAAGTGACCTGGGAAAGGACCAAAATTTCTTTTTCTCACTTGAGCTCCAACAGCAAAGGCCTGGTCTAGATTTCCTCTCTCCATAGAACTTCAGCTCTTAATTTAACAGACTCAAAAAAAAAAAATCTCATGTGGACAGCTTATGCCTCTGCCAGAATCTTTCAGGAGCTGCATATTTCCTTCTGTATTGGATGTAATTCTAAATAACTCTGAACCTCAGTAGAAAAACTATAGCTTTCATATATGAAAGGCTTTTTAAAAACCACCTGATTTACCTTAGGGAACAATACATGGATTATTAGTTACCATTTCATGAAACTGGAAATAATCTCTTGAGTTTAGAATCAAGAAGGTTAATTGTCATAACAATACTAATAACAGCTATACAAACTGCAGTATGCACAAATACTGTGCATCTTTATTTGTGGTGTTGGAGTTGAAAGTGAAATAAAGGACATATTAGCTTTTGAGATGTTTTGTTAAGGACAAAAGCTGATGCTCTACCATTTATTCTGTTGGTATATTTTGACATATATTTTTAAGGCTTATCTGTGCTGAAGCCTAAAAAAAATATTATCTTTTCAAAGAAGGGAGAACAAAACAAGGTCTTACTATCTTGCCAGGAGGTGCTGGGGCTCAGACAGTATGTCCAGTGTCCTGCTGCTTGCCAAGGACCATACAACTTATTGGAAAGTATTACACTTACACTCTGCATTGCCAACTACCAACTGGTCCAAGCAATTTGATGGTACTGTATTACATACTGTGAGAGTACTCCATTACCTATTCACCTGCAGCAGTATCTTGTAGGGTTTGCCAGATGCCCTAAAATCACCATTAGCACAAACACACATCAAGGTAAAAATGAATAATTTATTAATACAATCCAGACATGCTCAAACTATTCACAAAAAAAAAATAAAAAATCAGTGGCTCATGGAGAAAAATATAAATAACTGATGTTTAACTGCTGTTACTTTGAATGAGCTCTAAGTGATTTCTCACTCAGCATCTCTGAGCTATCAATCTGTCAATGAGATTTCTCAACTTTTTCCTCGGCAATCTAGTTCTTATGTAAGCCCTTCATCTTGCAGTTGCCTTTAGGGAAGATGATGGTAGTTTGTGAGCCTATTTCACTTACATATGCAAGCTTCTCTGCCACTGAGATCAAAATTTCTCCAGCATGCACACTGTCATGCAGGAGTCCTATGAGTATAAATTAGTTAGGTTGTTGAGCTCAACTTTTTTTCTGAAGGATTACCCCTCACTCGTAGATTTTTTGACTTGATGATGCCTCTGGGCATGGTGGGATAGAATGATTGCTGATCCAGAACACAAGTGGAGTCTCATAACCACAATCTTGGGGCTGACGTATTCCCACGGCTCGGTAGTTAACCCGTAGGACAGATTGGGTTATAAAAATAAACTGAGATTCTTTGCTTCTTCTCATGTCTAATCAGATTATTAGTAAAACAGCATAATTATCAATGAAATAGGTTATTTTTTCAGATTCCTGAAGCTTCTCAGGTTCTATCCAACATCTAGAATCCAAGGATGTTTCTGAGTCAATACAAATGATAGCACCCCATCGAACATGTTCTTTATCTGCTCCCATCAACCTTCCACTCCAGGCATATTGCTTGGAGTGTTATATTTGTCGTTAACATTCCAAGCGTTCCCTTCACTCGGGAACTGCTTGCCATCAAGTCAAGTCTATCTCCTGTTTTCAGCAGATAGGATGTAAACATTCTTCAGAAGACAATAAGCACGTTCAAATAAATATTTGACTTCTGACTGACAGGACCCAAAGGCTAGAAATAAAGCAACAGGGCAATCTCTGCCTAACAGACACATATAGACAAGGGCTGAAGAAAAACTAAATTAAATCTCTGTTCAGACCAAGCAGGTGCACGTCTGAGAATGACTGCTATTTTAACCACAAATACTCATCTCCATCCTAGTCTTCATTCTTGGATTTTCAAGGCTTGACTGGATAAAGCCTTGAGTAGCCCAGTCTGAGCTATGTGCTGATCTTACTTTGTGCAAGAGGTTGGACTAAAGACTTCCTAAGATCCTCTGTGATCTGAATTATCCTATGAGCCAATGCATAAATCAAAAATCATCCAATCCCTAGTGGACTTTTAAATTTTGATTTATAATAACAACTAGTAATCAAATAAAAAATGTCTGAAGTTTAACCTTACTCCTCCCTACCCTGTTCTAATCTTCACACCTCCTGGCCCTAGCGTGCGACACCATTCCTCTAGATACACACTCTCATGCCTTGGATGGTCCAGTTCAATACTCAGTCCCAACCTGTCCTCGCTTTCAAAGAACTGGCTTTCTCTTTGGCAAAAAAACCAAAATCAATGGCTTATTTTTTAAAGTAATTGCCATTTGCGAAACTCATAATTAGGCAACTAGATACCAGTAAAAACCCCTAATTCTTATTACAGATGCAAAAGAGGTGGTACAGAGCAAAAATGTAAAATATTTTCCCCAAACAAGGTTTCAGTCCTCATAATAGGTTTTTCAGTGAAGAATTCATGGCCTGAGTTTTCCAACACCATCTGGTGTTTGGAGTGCTAGACGGAACCATTCTCAAGAAACCTGGTTTTCGAAGGGCCAGGTCATTTCAGTGTGCTCAGCAAATAAGAGGTAACAGAGAGGACTGGCTACTTTTAGTAATGAAGTTCTAAAATTTGCAGATGTGTCCAAATTATTAAAGAGCCTACTGAAATTGGAGTCACTGACCCACAGGTCCTTTTTTTAAAGTGTAACTATGTCCTTTCTTAAACAAAAATTTTCAGATATACTGCCGTATATGTTCCTGCCAAGGTAACAGGTCAAACAAATAGCAAGGAAAGAATTGACATTAGGAGTCCAGGGGTTTGTTTCCAGTCTTCTGACTGTTAATAAGAACTTGCAGAGTCTGCCCCAGTTTCAGTGCATCCAGTGTTAGACAATTCTTCTCTGTCTCTAGAGGATGGATAAAGGTCCTCACATTTCAGCTAGGGATGGGAATGGAAGGCATAGAGTGTCTTTCAGGAGTCCTCTCAGAGGACCATTAACATCCTCAAATGGGAAAATCTGTTGGTATTTGCTCCTGAGAACTTAGATGAAGGTTTAAGGAAACTATCTGTATTCACAGTACATTTCTGAAGGGAAAATAAGATCAACACTGGAAATTTATTGCCTNTCCTCTCAGAGGACCATTAACATCCTCAAATGGGAAAATCTGTTTGTATTTGCTCCTGAGAACTTAGAGGAAGGTTTAAGGAAACTATCTGTCTTCACAGTACATTTCTGAAGGGAAAATAAAATCAACACTGGAAATTTATTGCCCGGGAATGGAAGGATAATGAGAAGGGCTGTAGAAGGAAGTTTTCTAAAGCATTTTTTTGGCATATCAGTCTTTCTCCCCGCTTCTGATCTTTCAAGGAAAGGAATCTTCTGAAGAAGCTAGAGAAGGAAACAGTTATGTATGAAGCCATGAGGTGAAGAGGTGATTAATGCTGCTCCGGTGCTTGGAAGGGAAATGGTAACTCCAAAGTTCCTCCTTTTCAGCCTTATTATTTACACTTTCTGTGACAAACTGCTGCTCATGAATGAGTTGGTTTCTTCTGTTCCATGAAAACAATGAAAAGTGGAAGTGTTCTATGTCTTAAAATAACTCTTTTTATCATTCAAGACCAACAGCTCCAATATGAATCAC
>RSEF01000003.1:51613299-51639444 GCA_003993805.1 Himantopus leucocephalus | reverse complement strand
TGGCAGTGTTAGGTTGATGGTTGGACTCAGTGATCTTAAAGGTTCCTTCCAACCTAGACAATTTTATAATTCTATGATTCTATTTAGATGTTAATTTAAAATACTGTTTTGCCTATTTTGGGACAAGATTAACATGTTTTAAGTGTAGATATACAATATTTTAGGCACAAATTATAATAAAATAATATTGAATTGTATTCAGTTAATTGCTCATAAAAAAGTTGAAAAAAAGGAAAAGTTAGATAATCCTTTCTGAACAGACAAAGACAATACTTCAAAAATTCACACAGGAACAAATGACGCCGGAAAATTCTCAGACAGAAACCTGTTTAGACACATCTGATGCAATAGAATTTCTAATTAGAAGAAGTCCAAATGAATGTCAGAGTCAACTAATTATTTTATCAGACAATTAGGGGAACCAGCGATTTCACAGAGAGATTACAAAATCAATGAAGGGGGAACTAAAACATTTTAATTCAAAGTGTTTCTAACATTAATCTTGAAGGGCACATCTGTCACTGGCAGTGTATTGTTAAGCAGCTCTTCTTCATTCCCTTCGCTCACTATAGCAGCGGAGTATGGCCGCAGTCAGGCTTCTCTGAATGAACAGGTACCAGAGACTCTATGGGCTGCGCTCCTGTCCTCTTGGGCTGGGACATTCCTCTCTCATTAACTGCATATGCTAAACTCCAGGATTTTTCTTGTGAAATGCTCATCTAGCACAGCAAAAGAGAAAAAAAAGGGATTTTTTCCTAGTTGAAAATTGAGAAAAAAAAAATCTGAAAAAACACCTTTTGCCTTGAATGCCCACAGCAGTGAGCACAAGAAGCAGCTGAACCCACAGAAAGCAGTTAAAGGTCATTACTTATTTGTGACCAAGACTTTGCTTATTTCATACCACTGCTATAATTAAGATTTATTCATCCAAGGGTTATTCTCTGTGCACAGGCAAACCTTCTGATGCGTAGTACAATGGTCCTCTGATACAAGTCCCCGAGTCGTCTTATCCTTCTGCTCTACCAGCTTCTGACTGCTTGAATACTTGTACTCTTTATTGCAATAAATCAAGTTACTGAAGAAGGAAATCAGATGGCTACCAAACCATTTATATTAGCTTTAGACTCCACCAACTTAAAATGTGCATCCCAGACATCACAGACAAGCATCTATCTGATCTATCACTGCATTTAGCTCAGCTGAGATGAAGGATCTATCTCAAAAGCACCCTGATCCTGTGTAAGTGACAGCATACAGTTACATGACCCCCATGGATTAGGTCAGTGGTATACACAGATGCTTCATTAACATACTGAGATTTGAGCTGTTGCCCTGGCTGTTCCATCAGAGGCGCGTCCATTCAATGTATGACCTTCCTTTCCAATGCTCCAACATCAGCTCCCACCTACAGGTAGATTTTTTGCCTGTCTACTCACAGCCCGGGCATTTGCAGTAGGGGTGGTGGCACAGCCACCATCTATCTTCATCTATTTTGATACACAGGAATGGCCAAGGTCCAATGGGACTGATAATGCCTTGGAGATATAACAGCATGCTGTTAATGGCAATGTTGAGCACATCTCCCACATGCCCCCTAAGCTAGTTCTGAGGCTTGTGGCTCAAATCCACTCTGCAGTTCAGAAGAGTAAGTAATATCAAGACTTGTAAATTATGTGGATAGTCAGTTTAAAAAATGTCTGTAATTTCTTTTGAATAAGCCCAAAAGTTTGGGCACTGATCTAGGATTTTACCAGATTTCTCCAAGTGTAGGCATTCCTTCCGCTTTGGCTAATTTGACTGTTAATTTCCAGTCTATATGCTGGTATTTTACAAAGCTTTGTTCTCACTCAGATTATGAGCCATATTGTCATCCATAGATAATATGAATTCATCATAAACTCACTGAAACAAAGTTTGAGGTAGGTACAAAGAGCATAACACAGAGAAATAGAAAAATAATTGAAAAAATTGATTACTAAAAAATGAAAACCAGTTGTGAAATTCTAATATACAGTTTCAGTTAAAAATCAATTTTTATTTCATCTAATCTTATTTCCCATTAATAAAAGTATTTTCATTAACAACAGCCTTGTATTGGGGATGGAGTCTAGATAGCAGAGATATTTCTTCTTCTGGAAAAGCAAGTACAACCACAGAGAGCGTTACAAGCCCATAACTGGTAGAGAGGGCATAGGAATGAATGATCATTGTCACATCATTGTAATCTTAGAGGACATTTGCATTCACCTTCTTTTCTGTGTGCCAGGACTTCAGATGACAATGTAGAACCTAAGCAGTTATTATGATGCATTGTTTGTACCAAGGGGCAATCTGGAAACCTGATGGGATCCTCCGTACTACTCCATGTCTCCCGTGCCAAAGAAATGCTTTAAGTGAGGTTCGCTTTGCATGACTTCAAACATATAAAATTTAGGTGATGTTGCCAAGCTGTCTTCATGGGCCAGAGAGGGAAAAAAGCATCCCCAGGCATTAACTTGTGTATCTTCTGTGTGTGGAAAGGATAAACAGACTCCTGGAGTCGTTTCTTTCTCTTCATTGACTAGCGAGTGCCTAGACCCCAAAGTTACAATAAATGAATGTCTACATCATACAGGTGGGTAAGTGACTCTCATTTCTGTTACTTGTTCACTCCACCTGAGCCAGTGGCAAAAATCCATTGAACCTGAGTGATAAAAGGGATAACCTTTTAGATTTGAGGAACAAATGTTTAATAACAGAAAAGACAGGTTTGCCCATTTTGAAAAACCTGTGTTCCCATCTCCCTGTTGCAAAACTCTCTAGCCGCTCCAGAAAACGGAAGGATATAATGTTTATGAGAAAGGCTGTTGCCTTCAGTTTATGGACAAATGGCAGATGCAGATACAGACACTTTTTCAGATGGATGCCAGTGGTAGGGGCTGACTGATGCACTCCTCACGGCTGCCCCACAGTTTACTGCAGGCTCAGAGAGCAGACCTTCACTAAAAGTACAGAGGGATTTTTAAAGTGGATTATAAAGACTGCCCTTTCAAAATTGTTCAGCTTATTTTGTAAAATGGCTATAAAGCTCATGTAATTGACTCACACTTTAAATCTGGTGCCATTATTTTTCCTGCTACTGCAGTAGTTAATAAAACTTTTATCATTGCCGTTGGCAAGTTGTTAATGCTTTATTTTTATTAAAGAGAAGATAAAACTGTGAATGATTTTGAGAGAATCCTTTTATTAGCAAGACTTCCTACATGTCAAATAATAAAATGCCTAGGTACTCGATATTGCAGAGAGGAAAACTGTAACAAAGTTAGTTTTATTGACTTATACTTGGCTGTATCGACACATAGACTGGTGGTTTTCAATATACTCTCTTGGGACCCCTGGGATCTCCATGAGCTTCTTTTACAAGACCCATATGCTCTCTGCATAGCATTTCATAAGCCTAATGGAAATATATCGACAGCTGTAAATCAAACCCCACTGCATTAGATGGTGCTGCAAAAGCAGTAGCTTAAAATCTCAAATAATTGCAGTGACCTTCCAGCCATGGGCTTAATGATTGTAACATTGGACACTGAGTACAACCCCCAATTTTCTGTGCTGTGGGAAATAGTAGTACACAAGTCACATTGTATTTTTGCCACAAAATCACCAATATTGACATTGATTAAAAAAAATTAAGTGGGTGGAGACATTTGTGGAAAGGATCCTTTCCACAAGTAGATGCCTTCTATTTCAGGGCTGGCCTGGCATAGTCTTCTGCTACCTACATGCCCAAGATATAACAAAATTAATGTTAAAAATATGGGTGAACTCAAGGAAGAGCAGACCAGAGAATTATCACCAGAGCACTGAGCACTAACAAATAAAACTTCATCAAACACAGTCTGAAACGTGCAATGCATGGTTACTGTGGTATCCACAGAAGAGCATTCCCATTGCTCTCCAGTGCCCACCTCCTCTTCAGTATCTTTACAGCAGCTCTACTCATATTATTCATTTTGGTTTTGCTCAGAAAAAACTTGAAAACAATTTTAAATAAGAATCAAATTATTTTTGCACCAATGCTCAGCCATTTCTAAAATAAGACAGTAAAAGATTTTTGCAACTCTGCATATATTTTGAAACACAACTGCATAACTTGCCTTGCTTAAGGCCAGAAGCAGGTCTTAGATCATCTAGTATTGCCTCTGATAAGTCTCAGGCCACTACGTTTCCCCCATTTCTCCCTCCATTGAACTTGTCACTTTGTGTCTTTGAGTGTGTATTTTATGTATTCCAGAAAAGCATCCATCCAGCAGTTTCTTGATTTTTTTTTTCTAATTCTTAAGCATCCTCACCATTAAATTCTTTTTTCCCATCTTTATTTCTGAGCAGGAGCCAAAGAACAGCTCTTAGCTATGCTGTTTCTTTGTAGACACTGAAGAACCTTTTGATACGCAGTGTCCACTTGGTGATACTTAATCTAATTACTTCAGCTTTATTGATAAGCTAAGCAAATTCAAGTGTCCACCTCTTTCCCTCTCCTGCTTTAGCTCCCCGAGAGTGCAAAGCCAGCACAAGCAACCAGCCCGGCTGTTCTGGCCGCCTTCTGTCCCTCGGCTGCCTTCTGTTTTCTGTCTTCATGGTATTTGCGCAGCCGGGTGATGAATCAGTCTGAAAATAGCCTGGTCCAAAAGAAAGAGAAGAATTAAGGGAGGAAACAGTGCAGAGACTACAGGCCTGGAAAGGGTAGGCTTGCCCTTGTGAGCCAGTGCTCTGGTTTATGCCAACTTCATGTGCTTGTGCAATTGTGAGATAAGGCACTCTGTTCACTTCGTCATTCATTTTTCTTCATATTTCCCATCTCAGACTTTTCAAAATCCCTCTTCAAGTACGAGCTCAGGAGGTGAAGACAGTGTAAGAGTATCACTCCTGCTAATGACACTCGCCAAAGTAAAACTGCCTGCTTCCTGCTATTCATTATTCTCCTCTTTACATGACCGAGGTTCTTATTCACCTTTTCCACAGCACTGGACAAGGACTCAGGTTGCATTGCTTCCCCATTATAATGCTTAAATCCTTTTCAAGGTAAACTGCCTTCCAAGATATGGTCCCCTCTACTGATGGCGTCTTAAATTTCTTAGAAAACATGACCGTTTCTCCTATGAAGAGAAATGCATGCTTACGTTTCCCATATAGCATAGTTGTGCCTGTGTACATGTATAAAATTTAGTCCTACTCTCCCAGATGTTGTTCACTATGTTTGAGACAGGAAATAATTTCTTGCCTGGGTAGACATTTTTTGAAATATTTCATCTTGCTTTTAATCATTTTCATGTTATAATGAGGGCAGAAATGGAAAATTAGGTGTCATTGTGTGCTGTTTTTCTTCTGTGGAGGAATCATTGCATCATACATGAATAAGAAAAATATTCTTTTCTTTTCACATTTTCTTGCCTTCTCCCCTTCTCTTGTTTAAAAAATGTTGCTTATGTACTTGAATGATGACTTTTCCTTACTGCATGCAGAAAGCAGTCTGTAGATAATATATTCACAGCAAATATTCATATCATCCTTGAAATTGTACGTACTGCATTGTTGGAAATGCAGAGTACAATTTTTGTACACAGACTTGGAAAGAAATTGCTAAGAAGGCTTACAGACCAGCACAGCACAGCCACAACTGCCAGGATGTAGATAAAAGACAGTGTCCCATATCTCTTTAGTTCGATCAGGCATTTCAAAATGCTAATGAAGAAACCAAAGTGACTGTCTTGTGCTCCCCTTCCACAGTAAGTGAAACGAAACAAAAAGGGCAGTTTTATACTGCATAACCAGTGCCAGCTGTGCTTCTTAAGGTTAATGTTAGAACGCCTTTAAATCAAGGGGATTATCTTCCCTGGAGTTTGTGGCTTGGCTTTTTGGTTTGGTTTTTTTTTGTTTGTTTTTTTTTTTTTTGTTTGGTTGGTTTTTATTCCCCCCACTCCTCTCTATTATGACTACAATCCATTAATTGTCTGGTTTACTAATTATTAGTCAGATCTAAAGGACTCCTTCTAACTAGACATTCTCTGATTAGAAGCTCCTTGGGTGATCTTAATTTCTATACATGGAAGCTTTTTAAAACGCAAACCTGTGCCTAAAGATTATGTAAAATAATCTGGAACAAGTGACTGAAAGTAACATTTGTATGGGGGTTTGCAGTGATTTTGTAAGTCTTACAATAAAGCTTAGGGAGGCAATCAAATGTTATGCATAATTTATGTGAATAGTTGATGTCTGCTGGGGCTACCTGCAACCATATTTTGACAGAAACCATAAACTAAGCCTGAGCAGGAAAGATTCAATCAAAGAACCAGGGTTGCCCATGCAGAAGAAAAATGTTACCACGGAACTGGTAGGAACTGAATTATTTCTCCTATTCAGTTCCTAGTACACGGGTGTCCACACCAACAGAAACAGCTTTTCTTGAAACTAACCTCAGATCCATCTTCTCATTCTGTCCAACTAAGCAAACTCTTCTGTTCCGCACTGGGATGTGTTAGCCAGGAGAGGTACATAGGAGTATAATCTGCTTCTCCATGATAAGAAAACTATTTCACTCTTCAGGGCTACAAAGAAATTTTACCAGTACTGGATTTAAGACAAAACACAGATGAGAAGCACCGTTCCAACTACGTGATGATTTTGTACTGCCTCCTATTAAAGTGATGAGACAGGACTTGGAGAAAGAAAATATCTTTTATGAGGCAAATTGATAATAAGCAAGAAAAAAAGGAGACAAGAATGAGGTCTTTGCTATCTAAAGAGTGATCAGCTTTAATAGAAGATATTGCCTCTCAACAGTTCCCTTTTATTTTTATCCCATCCATGTATCATGGAAGCAATTTCCCAACAGACTGAAAAGCAATGGTGAAATCCCTAATGGACCTACCAAAGTCTCTCATATTTCCACACATTTGAAGCCAAACTTCTCAGCGATTAACGTGTTGTGACTCATTGGCTTAAGAGCAGAGGGGCAGATGAACGTCTTGTTGTGGTGGAAAGACTTTCAAAGTCAGAAAGCTTTTGCAGCATTCTGTAAAAATAGCTTCACATCATTGCTTCTTCTCACACAATGACAGGGGACACAGCAAAAAATTGGGTTGAGGGGTTTTCTCATGGATCATAGCTGTAGCCTAATTTGAAATTAAGAAATAATTGTAATAAAAGAGTTGTATACTAAATGGAACAAATAATGACTAGCCCTGAGAGTTGAAATTTATCTATGCATAGTGGGGCATGCCCTCTCTGTTAACCATCATTACATGAAAGCAACTGCCCATAACACTTTAAGTATAGCCATGCAGTTTCAAAACATCATGAAAAATAAGCCTGCTTCTAGGTGAACCAGCTGTGTCAGTCTCCCAGACTGCATATACATCAATATCATAGGCATCACCCCCTGGCATGCTCAGCAGTTTGCAGCCTGGGATAGATGTTACCATATTCTCACACAACTCTTCTCATTTAGGACATGAGACAAGACATGCAATTAACTTCCAAGAGAAGGAGTGTAGACTAAAGATGAATTACTGGGAGTATTGAAATTCACAGTTCTAATTGCCACTATGAGGAACGCTTTGAAAATCAGGATGCTAGACCAATAATGTCTTTTCAATGGAATTTTAATATTTGAATACCTTTGTCTTGGATTAGGTGGATAATTCTGCAAACATTTTACATACATGTTAGATTTTATACACTGTACATAATCCCAACCTACTGTAAGATATAGCATGCCCCTCAGGCTATAGATTTCTTTTTAAGACAATCATTGTATTGAAATACCAGCTCAGATGTCATTACAGCACTTCCCTAATAACACATTTCTCATTTTTGTATCTATATAGATATATATTTAGGATTGTTAAAGTATTTTTGTCACAACACGACCCTGATCATATAAAAATACATGTTATGGCCTTTTTCAAAGCCACAGTGAGCTACTGGGTGATAAACAGTGCATCTGCAAAAGAAAAAATCTTATGGTTGCATGGATGGAAATGAAAACCCGAATGTCAATTAGGAAGCTCTGAAATGGAAGATGAAAGATATTAGTCATCTAAAATCTATCCAAAAGTTGCCAACTAGTCTGTAATCACAAAATATATGATGAGAAAAGAGACTGCATATTACAAAAGGGGGAATGAGGATGAGAAGGTATTAATTGCAAAATAACAAAGAACAGCTAGATGAAGTAATTACTCGGCATTCATAAAGATGACTCCTACCAAAATAATAACTACCTGTCTGGTACAAATAAATACAATGTTCTTAAATGTTATCTCAGTGACTGTTTATGCCCTCAGCTTCTGCCTTCTACTTTATTCAGTACAAGAGGATCAAAATCCGTGGAAGGTGTCCATTAGCACAGCTTATATGTTATGAAACAAAGTGTTAAATGTTGCCACAGGGCGAATGAGAATGGAAAGGGATGGCCAAAAGCCACTGGAAGGGGAAGTTCCATGGAGACTGTGTTACACCAAACATTACAATATATTCTAAAAGACCACTGGACTTTTTCAGCAGCACTTGTGAAACAAAGTGCTCTTTTCAGGTGACTTGTTTTATATGATAAGGAATGCTCTAATAACTTGTGCACTTAAACAAGGTTGGAAGCATGGCCTGCTGTGTGCACAGAGCTGAATAATGTCCCTGACAGAGACAGATGTGGATAAAATTCTGGCGAAAGTCATCCTGAAGAAACTGGGACACATGAGGCGTTTTGTGATAGAGAGATTAATTTCAGAGAAAAAGAAGATATATATATATATATATATACACATGGTATAATGCAAATAACACACAAATCATATTTCTATTAATGCAAACAAATCCTTCCACAAGCATGAGTAGGGCTTGAATGTGACCTTAAAGGAAATTTCCTGTGGTTAATTCTTCCCTTTCATGATTCGTGGAAAAAAAATAGATGTGAAGAACATTCATATTTCCAAGAAGAAAAAAAGTTATGTTTTTCATTATATGGCGATCCAGTTGTAGACATTCTTTGCCAACACCAGATGAAGGCTTGATCTGCCTGGAGAATACATATGAGGAAGATGACATTCTGAAAAATTCATGACCTACCAATATTCTCCATGAGTATACTTTTTCCCCCACTTCATCTCAATCAAAAGCACGCAGGGAAGTTTGAACAGCCTATGAGGATTTATTTTGGCTAGAGTTTTCCAAAATCTAAAGATTAAACATTGAAATAACATCCCAGCTGTCTTCAATTTTACAGCATGTTGATATGGATAAACAACACAACAAAGTGAGAAATGAGTTCAAGACAGTCATGATTCCTGCCAGCAGGATTGCAAAGGCTGCTTAGAGTAGGATGACTAAACAGAAAGAAGTTAAAAATAACACAGAATCATATAATCGTAGAATCATAGAATGGGTTAGGTTGGAAGGGACCTTAAAGATCATCTAGTTCCAAGTCCCATGCCATAGACAGGGACACCTCCCACTAGACCAGGTTGCTCAAAGCCCCATCCAACCTGGCCTTGAACACTTCCAGGGATGGGGCATCCACAGCTTCCCTGGGCAACCTGTTCCAGTGTCTCACCACACTCAGAGTAAAGAATTTCTTCTTACTATCTAATCAAAATCTACCTTCTTTCAGTTTAACACGGTTACCCCTTGTCCTATCACTACGATCCCTGACAAAGATCATAATCAGTTTCCTATCAGACCTAGGAACCAGTGTAAGTCTGACAGGACTGCTGTCAAAATTGTTGTGCTTGGGGAATTTAATGGCAGTTTTGTGCCTATGAATGATTACTGTACAAAAAATAATTCAGACTGCTCTTCACTCTCACTTGGCTCTGACGTGATAAACCACAGGCAGAATATGAACAGGGAACAGACTTCAAGTAAAAACAGAATGAAGACAAAAAGTTGTCACCTTGGGATAAGGCAGTTTCCAATAACCAAGAACTTGCCAAAAGAGATGTCTTTTGCTGCTACAACAGTCCCTTGGCTCCCTACGAGCATCTGACAAGAAACAAATAGACACCTCTGGGTGGTCTCACCAGGAAACTAGAGGTAGAATCACTCTGTAAAGAGTTAGACACAACTGTTAAAATGAGCAAGTTTTGCAGCAAGAACCATTTCTTTTGAGCGGAGCTTGAGCCCCTGAAGTAGCAAGGAGCTTAGGGGAGGCTGCAGCAGTCATGCTAAACCACATTTCTTTTCCTCTGTTCTAGCCTGATTCCCTGGGTTGCCACAGCATGTCCCACTGAGGGGCAGGTGTACCAAAACTTGCAATTGAATTCCATATTCGGTGGATTGCCAGGCTAGAGAGCGGTGTGCTACTCATAGGGGGGTATGCTTTCTGAGAGATGTACATATTTAAATATTCTTGCATTTTCATCTCTATCTGTTCCCTTAAGGTATTTGAGAACATCATCTTCCTACAGTATTAATACTGGTAACCTTACTGCAATTCCTACCATGTTTTTACAAGACCTAATGGGATTTTAAAAGTTTCAATTTCTATTTCAAAGGCAAATTAATCTTTCACTTCTTTAGGTGAAAAAATAATTAATTAGTGTGGATAAATACCCTTCCATCACAAGCAGTTACTTTTTTTTTTTTTAATTTTCACTAGGATTTAAAGTAACAGGTGATTAACCAGTGACAAAAATAATGTACCATGGATTCTTCACAAATAAACAGAAACAGTGAGTCCTATAAAATGTCAAATACCTCCATGTTGGCAAAAACTGCCTCTTACAGAAATAGCCTTTTCAGACAAATAAATACATTGCCTGAAAGCTCAGAGATAAGGTTTCTCAGCAAACGTCTTCAACCTTAGATCCTTGATCCACAACAGCATTACTATTGTGAACAGAAGCTAATGCCTGAGGGATGCTCCAGGAGTGTCTGCTTCAAGTTTCAGTAAGATATAAAGAAAAGGCAATAGGAGAGGGCTATACTTTTTTGACAAGAAGGTCAACTGGCTGTTGTTCTGCCATCAGCATGATGACACACCAGCAGACTGACATAATTTCTTACTCTCACACATTCTGGTCATGCCAGGAGCGGAGAGCAGAATTCAGCCTGTGTCTGCCAGACTGCCACTATGGCAGATGACTGTAACAACTGAGAGCCTCAGACTGGAGTTTCTTGGTAACTCGTTTACAAAATGGAAGAAAACCTCAACTATGCAGTTAGCTCATTCGTACGCCCATTTTCTCTGCTTTTTCTGAAGCCAACATCTCAGAGAAATCTCTGAGGAGCATAGAGAGCATCTCCTCTCTGTGCTCCTCAGAGATTTCTCTGAGATGTTCTCTGAGATGAGAGAGCATCTCCTCTCTATGCTCTTGGTCTCTTTCTTGCCCTTTTTCTTATTCTCCGCCTACTTGGCCTCTGTTATCTTGTCACATTATTTCCAGTTTCTAGGGTTTGAGTTCTTTCATACCGCTCCACTTCTTACAATTCCCCAAATAAACTGGGCCATACTTCCCCTTCCCATTAAGCCATTGGATTTTTTTTAAGGCAGATAGACAATCTGGCTCAACCGGATTTTGTTCAGGGCAAGAAATACTAACATACTATCCTCAAAGAATTTGTTTTTATAAATTTAAGCTTTAGTGAAAACAAAAATTCCCCTAAGGCCTGATTATGTCATTTCCATGGTTTGGATAAATTAGTGACCCAATGAAAAGACACAGAGGCTATTTCTGTCTTCCTTTTTACCATCAACTGTGACTGTGACCTAACTTTCATTCTTGGGGTTTGGGGATTATTTTGGCTGCTTGCTTTTTCACTGTGAAAGATCATGCCCACCTGTCCTAGTTTGAGGTAAAACAGGACCAATTTTGTTCAGTAACTTTACTTTTTAGCTAGGCCTCTTCTAACTACCGAAATTAACGACAAATTTTGCAAAAACTGTTCGCTCTCAGAGAGGTAAGACCTATGTTTGTAGTCGGTGTCAAGGAATGGTATGCGGAGAGGCTCTGCCTTATACTTATTGCTAAAACACCCAAGGGCAGATAACTTTGTTACTTACCCTGTTGGAGGGTCGGAAGTGGAAAAACGCAGTGAGGTCCCACCTGCGGGGAGGAGCGGACAGGACAGGTGACCCAAAACTGACCCACAGGGTATTCCATCCTATCTGCCTCATGCTCAGTATAAAAGCTGAGGGATCAAAGGGTCAGGGCTCTTTCTTCAATGGCTGGCGTCCGAGGAGGACTCTGTCTGTTCATCTGACTTTGGTCCCAATCCTGAATCCAGATCTGGAATCCAGTTCCCATCTGTCACTGAGTCCAGTCTGGAACTTCCCCAGTGCCAGCGGGTGATGTGACTGTCATCCAGGGATCTTGATACAATTTTGTATATATTTCATTATTTTCTTGTTCTTTTATTATTAATATTCCATTAAAGTAGTTTAGTTCCTTCTAAACTCATACATCTCTTTTTCCCTCTTCTGCCTCTGTCTTTGAAGAGGGGTAGGGGGGAGTATCTGTTGGTCCCATCTGGGGTGCCCCACGTCCCCAGCAGCTGTTTTGGCCCAGACCACGACACCATCAATTCACCAATCTAATCAAGACTAAATAACACTGGAGAGCATAATCACTGGCTAGTGTTGATATCTTCTTTAAAAAAGAAACCTACTGTCAAGTTAGATAGACTCACATAATTGAGAGCGACTCAGTTCTGTTGCTATAGTGCTTTTTTAGAGTACAGTTGCATTGACTATCACGTATTTCACTGCCTTGAATTATCTACAGAAGTATTTACTACCTTGCTCCTGCCCATGAAGAGCCGGGGTGCTGTGGGCAGTGTCATACCTGTTCTTTCCTGGGGATCACCATTTCAGCTGTGAAATTTCTGGAGCTGCAAGCCACAGAGGTTGCTGTTGAGGACAATCTGATAAGCACAAGACATGAACTGGTGTTCAATAAGTAGTAACTACCTGAACAAAAAAAAACGCACAATAAAAGTCCTCATAATGTTAGAAGAATATTCAGCTTGCAAAATCAAACGCAGGAAGCTTTAGAAGTTAAGATAGACTATGCAGAACTTTTCGTCCCCTGTGCATTTGCACTGTGATGTAGCTTTAAATAAATTATCATATTTTATTGTTTCCTGTCTCATTCAATAAATAAGGAGTTACTCAATCTGTACGTAACCTTGCTATCCATGGTATAGCCTCTGGTCTTATTCTCCACACATCAGTTAAGTCTAGACTGACTAGAAAAATAATTAATTAATGTATGGATGCCTCTGTTTAAAATATATCCCAAACATCAATAAATATTGTGCAACATATCCATTTTGCAGGTAGGTAGAGGAACCATGAAGAAATTAGTACTCAAATGACACAATGTGCCCACTGATTTTCAGTGCCCAACTACAGCTTGCTTTACCAGATTATTTAATATGAAGCCATGCAAATCACAGCTTCAAATTATTTTTTCTACTTGTATCAGAAACTTTAATTCTAGCTATTCATAGCTTGCAAACAGTTCTTTTTGGAGTGTTAAAATTTCTTTGTGCATAATTTTCCAGATAAAAACTGTGAGAAAAAAAATGGAACTGTTATCACATGGCATCGTACCGACACCTGCGTATGTCATCAGCAAGGCTGGACACGTTGAATCTGCCTCACAGACCTGCACCTCTTGAGCTAACAGAGTACCTTATAATAACAGCAAGTTATCTTTTTCTGCACACACCTACATTAGAGGGAGCTGGCAAACATCTCCACTGTGGCTTTCCACAAGTATTTGCTAATGGTAGCAGGGTGGTGCTCTCATGAAAATATCTGAAGTGCTTCACAAATACGAATGAGTTTGTCTTGTGAAACTAGGCAGTATGAATCACCCCGTTCCATAGCCAAGGAACTGAAATGCAGAGAGATGGTTTTTAAACTCCCCAAATTATTCAAATTGCCCTTTAGCTTTGCAAGCCCAGTCTTAATTTTTCCAGAGCACTTAACTTTTTTTCTTTTACGTTTTGCATTCTTTCTAGGTATGAAATATGCTCCCACGGAAGTCAGCTGTGTTTGTGAGCAGTCAGCACTTCCATTTAATCCAGTCTCAAAGACATCTCTTAGGGGGTTTGAAATACTGAGGGGTACCTCATCAGAAGCCACCTATGACGTAAGTGTCACATCATAGGAAGTCCATGGCCAAAGACAGGAAAAAAAGGCATTTATCTGGTGTGACATTTGGTTACTTTGGTCATGAGATTGTATCTTTTTTTCTACAAACTTTTGCCCCAGCCATAGATGTATTTTCTGCCTGCTTCACCAGCCGGTAACAATAAGAATCTAGCTTGGAAGTTCTGAGAACAATTTGAAATTGCTGATCTGGGGGTACCTCTTCGTTTCTGAACACTAGTGTTCAAGCAAATACTACTGTTAGTGTTCAAGTGGACACTAGCTGGAGGAGAGATGCGCCTGTACCAACATCCACTGTGTACTGTGGTTTCCTTTTACAAGACAAAATTGAGCCACAGTATATCCCAGCCAGGTGCACTGCCCAGACAACAGGATCCCACCTTGGCCCCCTCAATCCAGGTAGAGTCAGCATTAGCCCTCATGGAAGGTTATGGACGTTAAGGAGAACCCACAAACTCCAGTGTCCTCACAGAGACACCCAAGTTGGGTACCTCATGTTAGGCTCTAGCAAGGTGATGCTTTTTAGCCCAGTAGTCCCTGGGTGGGGTTGGATATCAAGGAGCAGAAGTGGCCCAGCGTGGACCTACTATGAACATACCACAGCTGCTGGAAACAAAAGTAGGAGGAATTGTGAAGAAGAAGTATCGGCTCATTCTCCAAGCCAATCTATAATTTTATTGGCATTTAATACCATATAAAGTAATAAAGTAATGTTAATATCATATAAAGTAATATCAATATAATTACATAACAAGTAAACACTATGGGAATAGTGTCTTTCCTCAAGAAGGACGGTAGCTGTGAATGTCTACCCAGCATCAACTAGCACTTTGTTGTGTTGCAGTCTTTGTGGTCAAGCCAGAGTCTTCTCAGGCCTGATAAGAGCACTCTGGCTCCTGACATCCCCCAAAGGACTCTCAGATGGTTTCTGTTATCAGACATATTCCCTATGATAGCAGTAGCAAGCTGTCATGAAGACGTAGATCTTTCTTCTTTCAATCTCCCCCTCCCACTTCCCAGCTCCCCCCTGCCCAGTGTTTAGAGCAGGTATATCTTCCCCATTTACAAATATTTCACTTTCTGGTTTTGACAAAAGCTTAGGTTCGTTATATCAAATACCAATTCAGTGCGGATAGGATCTTTCACTTTAAAAATGTAATATCTTTGGTATAACTTTTAAGTTCTGACTTTGAAAGGATGTAAGATTGAGCTTCACAATATTTTAAAAAGAACAGTGACAAATCAAGGTTGAAAGTTCTCTGTGAGGATTAATTATATATTTTAAATAAATCATATTAAAGCTGAAAGACTTTCCTAATGGACACATTTGAGGCAAAATTCTCACTCCTTTTAAATACTGGTGGAACTCAAAGGACATATTGGAAAAAGGACAGAACAAAAGAAAAAATTAGAAATTTAACATTGAATATCATCTGAGATCTTCCAGCAAAAAAAAAAAAAAAATAAAAAAATCAAGTAATTTAGTTACCAAAGAGAGAAATACTATCTTTGTGTGTATAAGCTTGAACTAATAGAATAAAATGAAATAATTCATTGAAATAAGTTAAAAAAAATAGTGATACTAACTAGATTTGTATCTAACCACACCACCTAACAATGAAGTCATGAGAAAATGAATTGCCTCAGCCTAATTAGAGAAAGCAAAAGCATACTCAACTCATTCTCTCAACCAGCCGCCATTCATCATAGCTCTTCCTGTTCATCTCTGCAAACAGCAGCAATCGAGCAGGGAAAAGAACAGCAGCATCCCACACAGCACCGCTTTTTAATCACCCAGTGCCTGAAGAAATTGGCCAAAGAATCGCATTTTTATTTTCTTTTTTATATGAAGAGAGTCTGACAGGCTGTTGTGGTTTCAAATGTTAATGTTTGGGCCGGGCATGTAACAGGTTATGTACTCCAGAAGGCAAGACAGCCTGCATAAACAAGGAAGCAGTGGAATTAAATATGAACTTCCCTGGAACTTTAACCTGCTTGAATATTTATTGGTTTGCTTGTCTCAAGAGAGCTGCCTGAATTCCTTATTTCACCTAGATGGTTAAATTGTTTTCTTCAGTTTCACAGAAACTAGGTAAGACCATTGTCCTTTACTGGTGAACTGTTTAGGATATTCTTTATTTATTAGGAGCAAGAGTCGGGACCCTTCTTGCAATCATTTTGCTCAACTAAAGCTCTTTTGCTTTTTTGTTATTCACTAGGACAGGACTATTTCTGTCTAAATGAATACTGATTTGGGGAATCAGACACTTTGTTCTCCTTACAAGCAAGAGGTATTCTCAAAAGTGCAACCTGAATGTCAAATTTTCCGTAGCTACAGGGAACACCATTGCTTGTGTTGTGTCCCATATGTTTTTTTTACTTTTCTGCCTGGAGTCCTGAGCATCTCCAGGCTTGTGCTGCTGTGCACGAGGACCTGTGGCTGTAGACTTTGGAGGTCCACTCAGCAGAGCAGCCCTCTAGAAAAGCTGGCAGAGATCTTTGGCTGTGTCACCACCAGAGTTTCTCAAAGCTGAGACGTTTACAAAACCTTTCTGTTTTAACAGACTGCAGGATTTCCTTGTAGCTCTGGAGGGTTTCCAGTTTCCTTTGATATGGATGGCATTTTGCTATATTGAAAACCTTGGCTCTTTCCCAAGAAGTTTGTGCACTTACTAGCCTGGATTATATTCAGGTCTTTGAACTAAAATTATGCCATTTTCAAGTTGTCTCGGACTGTGGTCCTTACCCTTCTCTAATAGGAGGCAGTGGACTCTATCCTTATCGTTGTTACAAAAACTGCACAAAGATCTGGGAAAAGCTGGATGAAAGCTACCTGGAAGCTTGAGTTAAAATTATCAGGCTGATGAATGAGCAGGGTCATTCGCTTCTCTCCCCTCCTATCCCCAACCTCATTACCATTAGGACTCTTTGATTTTGGCTGAGATGCAAAGGAGCCTTTTAGAGCATTTTCCCCTTTTCCTTGTGCCCTCTGCCTACTTCCTTCTGCAGCGCTCTCGCAATAGAAATAAAAAAATATTTCTTTTTTCTTCTAATTAAAAAGTACTGAACAAGGCCAGCTCCAGTTCTTGCCAGGCATCAGTCTGATGATTTGCACTGGCAATTTATCATCTGAGTCACTTGCCAGCAGGGACAAGAGTCCCTGAAACTGACCTCTCCACAGCAGGCTGAATTTCATTATATTATTTTTCTAGTAAAGATTTGTTTTTTAAGAGGAGAAGAAAGGGTTATAAATAGGTTAGACGCATCTCAAGCCCTCAGGGATCATTTTTACAAACTTAGCTATTTCTTTAGTCCTGTCTGGCAAATAGCATTTATCATGCTTCGTATTCTGCATATTTTAACTAATAAAAGTACCTGACTTAAAAATTATTTAATCACATTTTATCACCATGAGTGCTACTGTCATTCTTAATTAAGCACAGAATATCTGAAATATTCTCACACTAACACCTTAAGAAATCTCAATGAAAAATTTTGTTTAGCATACAAAGTTTGAATGCATCTCTTTTCTGAATCTTCTAGGTCTGCAAAACTGGCCTGAGAGACTTAAATGAAAATATTTTTCTAATAATTTCTGTCACGTCCTTCTCGCATAGAAATAGCTACCCTCCTGATCTTCACTCATTTTTGTCCCATGTGCTCAGTAGAACCAGAGAACTTTGCAGAAAGAAAATAATTAGAAGGAACAAAAATTCATCACACTTTTTTCAAATGCACTAAAGCACTTGCTTGGTGTTCAGCCAGACCAAGTGGATGGCAACACAAGTACGTTCTTGTTTACACAAGTAAATAAGAGGTGGTTCACTTATCTTAGAATAGCAAGTCTTAGCTGGTGAACAGAGGGTCCCAGTTTTACAACTCAGGTGAAAATATGCCAGAGAACTGAACCAGGAATGTGGTACAGCTTTCCACAGAGACATCATGAGATACATGAACTACACTTATATTTTTGCTTTCCAATGTCCAACACAAAACTGGGATATGGGGGAAATCTCAATGGGAAAATGGGAATGATAAAACCTATGAGAAAAAGCCTGAAATACGATTGTGGTCTCCTGAAAAGGTCTAGCCTGGGTCCTCAAAGCCTTCATTTTCCTTTACAGAGTGAGTTGCCTCCTCACTATATTTTTCCCAGGAGGGATTGGTTATGTTTATAAGGGAAAGCTTATACTGTCTCCTGGGAAAATGCAACCTGAAGTAATTTTTATGAAATAAAAGCTTCCATGAAGAGATACTTTTTTCTGTGATTTTTCTTAGTCAAAGGAAACCACTTTATGTCAAAGTTTGAAATTAATGGAATTTTTATATTAGCTCTAACATAACTTAAAAGCTCATATACAGACTGCTATCAATTGTAGCATGAGAATGTTCTCAGAATTAACCCCAGAGAGGAAATTAGATGATAATAATTTCACCTCTAAGCACTAGTGAAGGATAAACCCATAAAATTTCTTTATCATTAACTTGTCATGACATGCACACAAGTCCTCATAACTGCTCAAGGCCATAGCTTGGTGTCAGCTGGATCAGCTTGTCCATAGTAAGCCCTCATATCACACAATCTTAGGTATCTGCCATGTAGATACTAACATCTGAAGTGGTCACCTGAGGCTCCTGTTACTTTCACTCCCATGATTTTTTATTCACTAATAACAAGCTTTTTACCACTTGACTCCTCTTTGCCTGTGTAAATATGTTGTGCTAAATTTTGTAATTTCTTAGAGCAACTATCCCATTTAAAACAATGTCCGTTTCAGTACGATAAGCTTTTAAATTTGTGTAATTATTCAATGATTAATTATTATGAGAAAAGTATGTACTCTATTATTATGTTTGGTAGAGTATGTACTCTATTATTATGTTTGGTAAAATACTAACATACTAATGTAAAATGGAACTGCAGTTTATGTCTACGTATAGCATCTGTGTGCTGCAAGAGATAACTATCTGCAAAAAAGCACATTTTTCATATACAACTATGGGACACTGGCATATGATCAGCAAGTGCTCCATTATGTTGGTGTCATGCAGTATGTTTTCCCTCCACTGCTAAAGCAATCTAGAAGTATATTTACTTAGATCTAGGCTCTGTCTGTGCCTTTAATCACAGAGAAGATCATACTACCATTGGTCCTCTGCCCACGCCAGTGTCACTTGTTTGTGCAAAAAGTACTGACGTGATGTTGGAGATCAGTCCTTTCCAAAACCTGATTGCAATGACACAGAGATGACCATAAGGTGTCCATGGTCAGTGTCCTGACAAGAACAGCTACACCAAAAATATCTGCCATGGAAGCGCTTAACTTCAGAAACTGGAGCTAGATAAAGTTGAGGAAGCTGGTAAGAAGGATAGTAAAAAGGAGTAGTTAAATGGGTAAAGTACCCAGAGGGCATTTTGTTTCACATGGAGTTTTACAACAGATATATTCCAACTATTAAAAAAGACCACTACAGAAAGGATTCCCTTCCCCTGTTCTCCTATATCAGTGTGGTTAGGCAGAAGAATCAGTGAGGCTTCTAGAGAAAAAGAAAAGCAATGTCGGGACAGGGAAAGCTGAAAGTAAGACCTATGTCCCACAATTTGGCTGACTGAAAGATTTTGAAGACCAGCTTATTGAAGCTGAAAAAGAGAAAATTAAAGGCAGTGGCCAGAGGTTTACCAAAAAGATGATGGGGTGATAGATGACCAGTTTGTAGAAAAAGTAAGGGAAATGTAAAGTGATAGCAATACAGGGAAAATGGTTTGCATCTGTGATAACATCTGACTAGACTTTTTTTTTACCGAAAGTCTGAAGAAATTAGAGTATAAAATTGCTAAACTAATTGCTGTGTGTGATGTATCGCTTCAGCTAACCTTGGTGCTAGAAGAATGGGGTGTGACAAATTTGACACCAATCTTTGAACAGGTGCCCAGGCGGAATCCCAAAATTACAGACCAGTAAGTTTGATGTTGCTGCTGGGCAAAATGATAAAAGACAAAGCAGAGAATGACACATGCTGTAAAGAGGAAAGAGTCAGTGTGGATGCCTGTCCACTTATGCTAGCACTCTCTCTATATATATAATCATCCTACTTTTACATATCCCGTTCTATGTCTTACTGTTGGTAAAATTTATCTGTTGCTGGTTCTTAATGTAACTAATGTCATTCACATTTTGACATTTATGATGGGCTACTCCTGTTTTCCCTATTCCACTAGGTTTGCATGACACAAATTGAGACGATCAATTTGTTGTTTTCCCTCTGTTCCAAAAAATAACTACGTTCTCTCACACCCAGGAGTTGACAGTCGCATGTTTCTCATTCTAATAATTCAAAAAATCTCTGTGTTCTTCAGCCAAGGAATAAACAATTCTTTGTGGGCTTAAAATGTGCTGACTAGCTAATTTAAGAATGTCAGGTGTTCTATGNTGGCATTTTCCAGTTGTCATCAGAGAGCAGCCATTGAAAACTGCAAATTTATGCCTCTCTAAACAACGACATTCAAAATTATGGTTTAGAAACTTAAGAGAGCAGTAGTAAGGGAGCGGAGGGCGATCATACATTTGCTTTAGTCAAAAATAAACTCTAAAGAGCCCATAAATTATTACAAACTCAAAGGAATTTTAAGTGCTTTTTTGCATGCATAAAATTGTCCTGAAAGGAAATCCTGTCTTAAACAGAAAAAAAAAAAAAACATGTTTGAGAAGATTGTTTTTAGAAATTTAAAGTTTACAATTCCAGTCTCCTCATGAAAAACATTTTCACAGGAAGTTTGTTCTCCTAAAGAAAAATGCTTTGTCTTGAAACCACTGAGTATTTTTAAGCATAATATTGGTTAAATAAATTAATGGGAATTTAGAAAATTTTCCTTCATCTTTGGAATTCTTACTGTGGTTTTCTTCTATCTGTTTAGTGAAAATATTAACATCATCCCAAATAAAAATTTACATGGAGATTTCCTGAGTCACTTCCCACTTGTTTTTCACCGCTATTATTACTGTGATCTCAACATGAAAATAATCAGCTTATTTTTTGTAATATTTATGTAAATATGTTTTGCGCTGCTGGTGCTTAATTCTTTATTCAGTTGATGAATGATATCCATTACTATCTCTGTGAATCTTGAAATGAAAAGATTTTGAAAAGCCAAACAGGTGGTGAGATACTGCAACTCCTTTAGCTCTATTTGAATTTATCTAACTATCCCAAGCTCTGTTTTATTTTCTGTATAAGAAATTGGCATGATTCACTTCTTATAACTTCAAGAAAATATAATCTCACAACACAGCATTTCTATTCATAATGTACAGGATGTACGTACCAAAACTGCTAGAGACAGTAAAATTGATGAGGGTAGCATAAGAACGCAGTCGGGGAGGAATAGAATGAGAAAACCTTTATTATTTGCCTTGCTTCTGAAATGGCTTCCAAAAATCTTATATTTTGAAGAATTCTGTGTATATCCTTNGGGTAGCATAAGAATGCAGTCGGGGAGGAATAGAACGAAAAAACCTTTATTATTTGCCTTGCTTCTGAAATAGCTTCCAAAAATCTTATATTTTGAAGAATTCTGTGTATATCCTTCAGAAATCTTGCACTGCAAGTCTGGATTGTTTGGAATGGTTGGAAAGTGCATTTGCCCATGTACTCCCATCCTGCCGCCTCTGTGCCTGGGCTTGGTAGTCTTGGCCATTTCCTCTGGTACAGAAGGCTGCTGTAAAGGAAGAAGGGGGACATGGCTTCCCTGAGTCCAGTTTGAACTTGCTGAGCCACAGGCAGTAAGGTGTTTCTCAGCCTGACTGAAAAAACAGACTTTATTTTCCAAAAAGAGCAGAAATACAGGTTCTTTGTTGTTAAAAATCTCTTCCAGACTGAAGAAAGAAGGGAAGTTCACCACAAAAAACTTCATGGTATGAAATTTATCTGCTACAGAAGGACAGAGAGTTTAGCAGTCCCTTCTGAGGTTTGAATCAGTGCTGAGCAATATCAAACTTGATGCTTTAATATGAAACTCTGACAGCAGGAAAAAGAAGGGTATAGAATCAGTGATATACCAACTTAAATGTGACCTCTCATCTAACAATCAACTCAGATTATCTAATTAATGTTGAGAATATTGAAAAAGTCTTAATAAGTCTAGGCTGCAGGTAGGGAAGGATATTTTTAACATCAGTAAGTATAATCCTTCTGCAACGGCAGGAGCAGAACAGTGCTGTGTACCAGTCTCCAGCCAGAGAGCACCTCAACTCCTGAAACCATGATGAGGCCAAAGATCTGTAATCAAGCAGCTAAGGGAGAACTTGATGATGTTCAGGCACAAAAACAGTGTGAAAAACATTGGCCTGGCATGCAAACCATAAGTGTATAAGGCAGTGCTTGCACTTAATTGAAACTAGGTAGAGGTATCAAGGCTAAAGTCCAATGGTTTGTCTCAGTGGTAAGGTAAACGATATATAAGCAACATTAACTGGAAAACTGAAGGGGAGTTTGGAACATCTTTTGGGGACAAGCTAAATAGGCCTCCACTCAGGAGCTCAATAATCAACAAATGCCTTTCTTGGGTGGTATTACTTACATCTTATTGTTTTAACGCTTGAGTCTTTCATTTAACGTACCTTTTACTGGACAATCTTTTTCAAAGATGTTGTGGGATGTAACTTCTTTTAGAACAGGAGTTTCTGTATGGCAGAAGATGTACTTGGCAATAGTCTCTATGTTAGTCTCTCAAACACCTTTCATTTTGAATACTTCATTTATATGTGAACACAGCATGCTAAGTTCCCATTTGTGTAAATGGTGAAGGAAATTCTTATTTAAGAACATTTCATACCAAACTTTCCCAGGTACAAATGATCAGAGAGGTTCCAAAGCAATTAGAATCCGTCTCAATAGTATTCTGGTTTAAAATGTCACTAGGGACCTTTTCAGCCACTGCTTTTAACATTAGTTCCCCTGCTCTTTCTCTCTCTCTCTCTCTCTCTCTCTCTTTTTAACAAACATTTTGGTTGTCAAAATTGGCTTGGCCTGAAAAATGCAAATTTGCCCTGAGAACTGAGGAGAAATTTTCTGCAGAGTATAAAATGCATTGCCTGAACTGTTTCAGAGCTGCAGATCATTAAAAATAAATTACTGAGTTTGAATATTTTAAAAGCCATTGCTATAAAGATTAGAGGTAGCTATCAGGCTTGTCTATAACTTGGGAAATCACCATTAAAAAGAAGAAATAGAAATAACTGGAAGCAAATGAGGACTTGTTTATAGTGCACGAAATATTAGTCAGAGGCATAGAACTTACACGGGTCATTTGTATAACAGGTTAATAAACATTTTATGTGCACTTTTTTCATGCCTTTTTATTTGTTTGTTTTGATAGAGAGTAATGGAAAACAACAGGAACTACTTTTTGGCGTACTTGAACAAAAATCAATTTTTCCTGGTGAAGTCAATTGATGAGGAAGTCTGGGAGGAAAGCATTCTCACTTCAAATGTAGGTACTTCAGTCACAGCTTTATTTGGCACAGTGTCATAATTAACTTGTGAAGATAACAGAAATGTTCATGCAAGTCATAAACTTTCCCGTGGTCATTCCCTGCCCATGCCTGCCCACCTAGATGAGTTCCCAACAAGCTAATGGTATCCATGTCCAAAGGATTTTGGAGAACTGAATTGCCTCAGCCCTCTTTAGGAGAGCTTTGACTAGCATCAGCTGCTTGGAAAATCTTGGAAAATGCACCAAAGAAAGGGCATCACTGCCTCCTTCATCTTCCTCTCAGTCAAGGCACGGGTAAGAGCAGGTCAGGAGTCTGCAGGAGGCACTGGTTCTCCTGGCAGAGGCATCACAGCCTCCCACAGCCTGACCCTACAGCCCAGACCTACCAGGGCAGGTAGCTATGGGCCACACGCCTTACCTGCCCAGTAGACCTACTGCTTTTGAGTGGGCTTGCTGCCTAGGCAGCACTGATACAGAAAGGAAGATCCATGTGTGTTGGAGCAGAGACAAAGAGGAAAGTTTTTGCTTGGATTGCAACTGGACTGTTTTCCAAGGAAAGAGATCTTGTCAGAAAACTGCAGAGATGCAGAAAGACAAATAAAGGGGTAAAATTCAGCCCCACTTTCCAGCTTTCCCTTGAATGGAAATTAAAGTGCAGATAGCTCGTTTTGTTTCTTTACACATCTGAAGATAAGAACGAAGCTGCAAATAGTGGGCTGGACGACAAAGACTTCTGACTCTGTAACCCCTTTTCTCACAGTTTCACGTGAACTTACTGCCAATGAAGAGGCTGTGGTGACGACACTCCAGCCTCTTGTCTTTATAAAACACCATTGGCATCAGCTCCCAAAAATAAATATACTCATTTCCCAAATTAATCGCACTGTAGTGGCTCTACACCCTCCTTCAAAGAATACTCTGGCAATGTCTAAACCTGATTTTTGAAGACTACTTTTCTGGTGTAAACCTTCTTTCTCAACGAGAAAACAAATACAAAGGGAAGATCTGAAGACTATTTTCTATTTTTCTTACAGGCACAAAGTGATACTTAGACTCGTAGTCCATGTAGAATTAAAAGTTACAGCAATGCTTCTCATGAATACTACAAAGCCTTTAGTTCACCTTCTCCTGAGCAGGAGAGAGATTTAAGTCTGGGCATTTATATCTGTTCCCTTAATTAGTTGACTTGGTTATTTGTTAAGGGGAGCAGAGGTGACTTTATTTTTAAGCTTGTGCTCTAATACCAATGAAGAACAACATTCCCTTACTTCAGAAAACATAGCTAGACAGACAGGAAAAGTTACCCCACTACCTATGCAAGGAAGCATCATTTTATGGTAACTGTGGGGTTTAAGGCTTTAAACAGCAACATCTGTTGACATCTAGAAGATGCACACGGCTGCCCAGCTCTGCCTTGCTCTCTCCCTATCTGCATTGATAACAAGACTTCAGATATTCAGCTTCCTGAAGTTCTGGTTGAGAATCGCTAACACAGAAAAAGTAAGCACCAAAGCTCCCAGGTTTCTTTATGGCCTGGCCTTATCCATCAGAGAAAGCCCTTCTAAGCTCAAGCCAAATTAACTGGTATCTCTTCTTTTTTTTTTTCTTCTCTGTCCACTGCCCTCCTTCACCTCCACCTCTCCTGCATTGTCTAAACAATGTGTGAGCACTATAAATAAAGGTGGCTCTAGCATCTTCTGTTTCTAATGTGATATTGTTTCCCTATGTGAGTTTTCTTTTTCAAAATGAAAGGCTTGACAATGCAAGTGAGCAAAATCTGAATGAGGGTTTTTTTTTCCTCAAAATGAGATAAGCATGTGGAAGGCAAAGGGATTCACTGTGATAGGACTGAATTAATTCTTAGCCTCCGATTATTCCAATTCTGTAAAATGAACGCACACAAAAATGACAACTAATTGTAGGAGAATCAACTTACGTATGAGACTCATATTTGATTCTCAGAAGAAGTAGATGAATTTTTTAAAGGCTAGTTTAAATAGAGCTCTGTTCAAATAGCTAAGCAATATATATTACAAAATCAAAAAAAAGGCTTTTCATAAAGACAGTTCATACGAAATGCTAATGGAAATGACTACTTGCAGTGCTGAGCATTCAGAAAAGAAAGAAAAATCTTCCAAGGTCCAATAGACCTACACATTCATGCCATTTTCCTTTCTCATGGGTGTTCTTTGGCCTTCTCTTGAATAACCACGGAAGGACTGAGATGTAGTCTCAGCTGAAAGACTCAACACAGAAAAGAAGGTTTCTACAGAGAGAGAATGTAGTGATTACCGCCTTTAGAGAAGAACACGTGGACTTACATGATGAGGAAAAGGAGGAAATGCCAGCAGGGCAAAGAATATCAGCTTTGAAGACAGGTACTCCACAGAGTAAAACAAAGCAAGGAGTGACACAAGTGGTAGGAACTGGTGGAGGACATTAAGGTTGGGGGCAACCTTGGCTGTAGTGATCATGAGAAGACAGAGTTCAGGATTAAGTG
>RSEF01000003.1:51576332-51598233 GCA_003993805.1 Himantopus leucocephalus | reverse complement strand
CCACTGTCTATGTCATTGATGAAGATATTAAACAGTACTGGTCTCAATATGGACCCCTGAGGGAAAAGGGCTAGTAAAACATGATAGATTTATTAAGTATCTTGAAAAGTGTTGGCAATGGCTGTGCTGAAGGAGAAGGATGAAACATAGATCCAAAGCTGACTTTTTCTTTTGTGAGGAACTGCCAAACGACTTGGAGATACAAGCAAAGCAGCTACTGTCAAACCACTCTGGAGAACTTCCCTTTCCTACTATAATTGTGGGATGGGATATTTACCCCCATCTCATTAAAGGCTGATGTGTACAGTTGTGGTACGCGTACTTTAAGGGTATTTTCTTAGGACTGGAACTTTCTAACAAAAAAACCTGGAAGGTCTTGCATTGCTATCACTTTTAAAACTCAGAGAAATGGGTCTGCAAGGAGTGCCAAACTACTTCCTTTGGTTTATCATTTTATTTGATATTTTTCATGGAAAATTGAGATTGCTGGTGTAGGTTTTTTTCTTTTTTTCTTTTTTTCTTTTATAAAAAGACATCTGGTTCTTAATTATAAAAGTTCAGCAGCTGGAAGTGGCTGGGCACCTTGGATGGTATTTGTTTCAAGAATAAGACACTCAAATTCACGCTCATATTCAAGCTCCCGTTATAATGACTAGACAACTAGGGCTCAGTTCAGATGCCTAAATGTGGACTTCTACGGATCTTTGAGTTATCTTAGGCTACCCTAAATACCCACTCAAGGGTTGCTGATGTGAATATAGTCAATGGAATCTAGGAAGCAATTTGGCTCTCTCTGAAGGATATAGCTAGGACTGAGGTTAGTTGTTTAAACAAAGACAAAGTGCTGTTTGAGAAGCCCTAGGTTATCCCTCCTGTCCTCCGGTCACCCATGCAGTCATCCATGCTCTGGTCTTTCATAAGTCCCACCTCTTATCTGATTATGTGAATGTCTCAGAAACTCTAGGACAACTCAAAAGTCACTCAGCACCTCTGTCAGAGCAACTATCTTGAATCCAAGATCTCCATTGACTATAGTGGGAGCTTACATAGCTACCTTGCATGTACACCCCCCAACACCTGGAGACTTTTTTTTAGGGTCATAGTCACAAAGAGTATCCCCACCTTTTGTAGCTGGGGGTAGAAAACCCCTTAATTCAAATAAACGAAAAATGCAGGCTCCTGAAGCAAAGTGCTGTTGGTATGATCACACTTTGCTCCATTTTGATTTCCTCTTGTTCTGTTGTCTTGAAGACAACAAAGTTGGTAAGTGACATCCTAAGGACAGGCTATTTTTCACTTAACCTCAAAAGTGGTCCTTTTTTGTTGACAACTTATCCAAACTGAAGATGTAAAGAAATGGCAGTACTATTTGCCTGGTTTCTCTCAAATGGAGCCTTTGGACGATTTCTGGATTAGTTTTAACTGAAGCATGTGCTGGGATTTTTTTTTAATAAATCAGAAAAGGTGAGACCCATCGGGTTGGTACTCTTCTGCAGTAAGAAAAGCTATCCTTAGTAGAGCTATCAGTGTCCAAGCAACAGCCATTTGTGTCCAAGCAACAGCCTCACTCACTCTGTTCTTTGACCTCTTCCTCTTAAGTGACTGGAAATGTTCAAACAATGACAAATAGGAACATTGTAAATCCCCTGCAAAATGTTGACATCGGTGGGGATGGAGCTCACAGTGTGAAGGTCACGGAGCATATGAGACTAAACATACCTCAGGAAATAATGTTGGCTTTCACAGCGCTAACTTCAACCGTGGCATTAACAAGACAGCTGCACTAAAAAATCTCATATCCAGCAATAAATGATAACACAAATGCCTGAGGACAGGTTCTGGGAGCTTCTTGGTAATACATTCTAGCGCAGATTGTGAAGCATGTGCTGATACTCAGAATCACTACCTGTGCACAAAGGCAGAGCTAAGGAGATCTATCAGCCTCTTTTCTAAGATGGTTGTTAGCAGAGGCTTCAGTAAAGTGCCCTGGGAGCTACTAATTCTTATCCAGTCCCTGCCACTGCAGCTTTTTACCGTGAAGATCTACCTGACCTACTGCTTCAGTGCTGAATACTATGCAACTGAAATGTCAAGGCTTCAAGCACATTACAGGGGTTTTGCTCTGTGGAATTCTCACCCTTCCTGTCTAAAATTTGTTGTTTGAATAACAGGGAGACAAACAAGTTGTTAGCAATAGGAATGATGCTGCACCAATGCTCAATGTGCACGTCTTGTCTGTATCTAATTCTGTCTCTGATGTTTATGCTACTTCTTCGAGCTAGTTGGGATATATCTTGTAGAGGTGGGAGGTGTCTGATTCTATTCCTGAAGAACTGTCATTAATTATCATTGGCAGATGAAGAGGTGAATATTTGAACTCAATTCAGAACCAAGACCTGTTTAATGAGGGTTTTAGAAATTTGAATTATAAGTCTAGTTTTACTAAGCATGATGATAGGACACAAGCAGTCCCAAACGCTTCAGTAACGCATGGCCTGCTACAAGTTTAGTCTTTTTCAAGACTTCCCATAAGTCGCAATTTTATTCACTTGAAGGCCAGGGGCACTTTCTTTGACTTGATCTCATTAACAAAAATGAAGTAAAACAATACTTGAAGCATAGTGGGGGCATACATTGCTGTTTAAATTGTGGAGCCACCAAATCCTCAGTAACATGGTTAGAAATGAGACAGTAGTGAAAAAAAAACCCATAAAATCATAGAAAGAGGTCAAGAAGAGGGAAAGTTTATTGGTCATGGATAATAAACAGTTAAGAAAGGAAGGAAGAAATGCAAAAGAAAGTGAATTAAAACTGGTGTGAATATTATATGTATAGTGAAATAACATCAAATACAGAATTCATAGAACAGTAGGAATATAAGTCTTCCTGTTTGCACTCTTTTTTTACATAAACATTTGAGAAACCATTCTTATTTATTTTCTCTTAGCATACCACAGCTGTACATACAGAACAATGCAATAGAGACCAGTCATATGCTTTTACCTATGCATGTACTTTCTGTGTGGTTAATACCTTCTTATCACATTGCTGTTCTTTAGCACCACTGACTGTTGTCCAAGAACGGTACCATAACCCCCCACATGCCTCTTCCACTCTTACAGTCATCAATGTTGTCCTACTCAATCTGCTTCAAATTGCAATTTAGGATGGTTTGAAACTGCTAAGCTGCTGCTCAGTTCTGTTTGATGTTGGACTGCTCATTCCAGAGGCACACAATGAAGGATTTAACAAATGGAGGACCATAAGACTGAGATCATGGTACAACAAGCACGAGGACCTAGGGTAGTCACAGGATAACAGTGATCTAAATCAGTTGCTCAGCTAGTGTCTCCTCAACCATAGAAAAACACAATATTGCTGGCAAGTGGCTAGCTTACTCCAATAAACACTTCTTTCCTTCTCCAAAATTTTCACTATCTTTGTATTTCTCTTATGTCTCTCAGGATGAAATTACTTTACTATCAGCTTCCTTTCAAAAACCTTGAGTTCTTCTCCCTCTATATCCCATATTCAGGGAAGAGGAAAACTATCCAGTACCAGACATCATTTGAGCAAAGTTTATCTTCTACAAACCAACAAAAAATGAAAATACATGGGTGGCACCTTTGGAAATCCACCAGTAGAATGGAACCCATTAAGAAACAAACTTGGAATTAGTATAATTCACATAATACACCTATACACATTTTTCTATATTCCCACACATGAATAGTGGCAAGTCCTAAGGAACTTAATGGTGTGTACTTTAAATGCCTTCCATTAGTTACTTTTTTCCTTCAGGTAGTGCTAAGTGGCTTTACTTACAAAAGATCACAGTTATTGGATTTTTTATATTTCAGATAAGGGTTGTGGTTAATTAACACGTTGTCTTAGTAATGTTCAACTGTTAGTGACAAGTTGAAGACATAATGGTTTCTACCAGTATTTTTTCTGTAGTAGATGTCAGCAGTTGGATACTAATATTCTCATACCATGAGTGGCACAGTAAGTTACTTATTAAATGAGCACTAGTTTAAAAACACACACTGTGGTCAAGTTTGAGGTAAACAGAACACTTCCTAAAGTTTGAAGAACCAGAGGAAAGGAAGCTCTGGCTGGTTTCCTAGTTATGCTTGTGACTACATCTTCCCCAAAATTGACTTGACTGGTGAAAGGAAAAATATTCAGGTTATTCAGTAACACATAACATTGGACTTGGCATCCTTGAGTCGATGGACATGGAAATATTTGGGCTTATATTCTTGCAATCTAGGTGAACACATTAAGAGCGCGCTTCATTTTAAATCAGTTTACTATGTATTTACATAACTGTCCTATTTTTTTCTAATTCTTCCCAGTTAGCTGTCACTTTGCAACTTGGTAACAGAATACAGAAGTCCAGCAGAGCAAAGGCAAACAAAGAGATCTGGTTTCATCTGTATTATTTAATTGTACATATTTACATTTAGTAAAACCTTTGTTCAATTTCTGCACCACAATCTGACTTAAGTTCTCACTAATACACTTGGTTAATGCTGACACTGAATTTTCTTCAAAAAGGAATGAATATTTTCAAAAAACCCAAACCAGCTTCAACACAGGAAAATATAAAATTCTTGTCATATTTTTAATGGGTTTTTTTTGTTTATTTTGGTTTCTTTTTGTTTAATTTGGTTTATTTTATTTTAATGTTTCGGTCATCAAATGACAGGAGAGAAAATACATCATATGATTTTCATGACCAGATGCATATCATATATAGTGCTTACTAAACAGTTAAAATAAATAGCCTATGAATAGCCTATCCACACTGCCCAATGGATACCTAGAAATAAAAATGCAAAATGCTATATGAGCCGTTTGCAAACAGAAAAAAGGGAATTTCGCCAGTCCCAGTTGTTAGAAAATAATACCATATAATTTGGCATTGACAAGACACACATCATTTAAGATACTCCTATTTATAGAAACTTGGAATGACTTATCATAGCATTGTGGAGTATATATTTTCATATACAGGGTACATGAAAATACTTGTCTCTATCATTGTGCTATTTTTTAGAAATTAAATATTTTAGTGCAATCTGACCATCACGACTAGTCTTGCAATTTGCCAGCGTGTCATTCTCCTTATGGGCTTCTACAGAAAGTCAAATACGTGTAGGTAATTTTTTTCAGGAGACTTTTTTTTTAATTAAAAAAAAAATCATCTGTCCATGATTACGTCTTCTGTGTTTCTGCAGTCACTAGAGGACCTTAGAAAGGTTTTGTTTATTATGTTTAGGTATTTAACCAGAGGATATCTCTTTTCGAACAAATTCTTTCCTTTCCTTAATGACAAAACACTTAGAAGTCTTTGGTTTCATTGCAGTAAATCTCAAAGCTTGTTTTCTGTTATACAATATATCCTACCTATTAGATGAAAATTGCACAAAAAATCTTTCAAAAGAAATAGAGGCAAAGGAAACAAAGAAGCTACTTCTCACAAAGGTAATCTGTCAATTGAAACTAGAAAGGAGTCACAACATAGAAATGTTTGTCGTAACCTGCAAACTTGCTGCAAAATATCTTTACTTTCTCCTTCAGAATGTCCCAAGTAAAAGTAAATTATCATTTTAGCTAATGATGCCAAATTGTCCTTTGAATTTTGTGACTGAACAGTGCTCTTCTGATATATAAATCAAGCCAGGCTTGTAGGGAGAAGTAGTGGGAAGTATCTGTTATGGAAACAGATGGAATAATTTGGGAAGGTGGACCAGGTTTTCAGCACTCAGAAAGCAAATAAGGATAACAGATTTTTACCTACCCTAATAGAGACTTGCTTCTGCTATAGAAGTGTGTCATTTTCCTGATCTTCCCTTTGTAATTTTTCTGCTCAGTTTTAACACCATAGACAATTAAAACCAGAAATCAAGTTAGACCTCAGAAAAAAGTTTTCGAGTTCTTACATTTTACTGGTTGGAGCTGGTTCTAGCAAGTACATTGCAATAGTAACAAGAAAACATGAAAAAAAATCTCTTTGAGCTAATGTACATTTAATTAATACACAGCGACACAAATGGAAAGTGGAAAGCTATAAATACACAAAGGTTCTGAAATGCCACATAATGTTATCTTCAAGAGACTAAACAAGATGCATGAAGGAATAAAGGTCTCCGTAAGCCCTGTTACTAAGAGTTGTTTCGTGTGATTTGCTGCTTACATCAAGAAAACAAATGACTCAGAAAGCAAACTAGCAACTTGGGGTCTGGATTCCAGCATCCTTGTCTGCATGCGGAAGTATTTTTACCCCACAACTAGATCAAGAAAGGTCAATGGGCAAAGAAAAAAAAATTATGAACAAACAACAAAAACTAGGATCATAATTCATTGTAATTACAACCACTCTGTCTCTCTAGAAGAGAACTGGAAGAGGAGTTACTTTTTACTACATCCGTTTTCCATAATCTGAGACTAATAACATGAATTGGGTAACAAAGTTACAAAACCTACAAAAGCATGAGCACCCTAGTGAAAAGATTGAGAACTGCCCCACGTCTTGGGCTCTGTCTTCAGGAATGGCATGTGCAGGGATTCAAGTATTAACATGAAAACTGGTAAAAAAGGGAAAATTATATGCATATTTCTGTTTCAAACCCATATCACTAGGAGTGATCTTAGCTCTGCCATGGCTTCTGATTTCATCCAGATGTCTGATGTCATCCTTCATGTGCAACAGCACCAGGTAGACCATTGTTTGCCAAAGCAATGTTACTGCATTTCTTTTTAGGGTGATTTGGATCTCCACCTACTGATCTTTGGGAAGCTGCTTATCCCCATGCACAAGCAATATAAGATGCAATCCTCCTGAATTGGTAGCATTTATTTATAGGTGTCTATGTCTTTAAAAAAATGAAAGACAATGTCGAATGACAATTCAGTACATGTCCAAGGCCAGGAGATACCACAGCTTCACAGTTTTCCTTCTGAAAGACAATCATGAAAAATCAACTTATTTCATCACATCTCAGAAAGTACTGAGAAAGGAAATATATTTAAAACCTTCTGTTTCAGAAATGTGTCTCAAATGGAGGACATACCTTCTTGAGTTTTGCTAATTTGTGTACTAGTTGTTGTCTTGGTTTTTGTCTTCATCAGCTGATCTTACTTGCATTTTCAGTTGGCTACGCAGGATGAATATAGTGCTGTTAAGAAAGAAATTTTCACCTTCACTTCAAGAACAAATTACTCTGAATACAATGCCTTCACAGTTTTACCATCAAATCGTTCCATTCAGTTTCTGCAAGATCATTCAAGCTCCACATTTTTTGTTTAAAAGGCTGACTTAAAAAATGAATATGATGATTATAAAGTGAAATTTCCATGAAAACCTCAAAACCTTCCCATTATCAAGTTAATGTTTTTAGACGAATGCCTGCTTTTTAAAGCAAGTGCCATTTTTCCCAATACATTTGTCAGTGACCATAAAAAGCTGAGAAGAGAGCAGAAGAAGAACAGTTAAAGGACAAACTTGCCACTTAATATTATTAAGACAATAATGCTTTTTAAAACTAGCTGAAAATAAGCACTAAGGGCCCTAAAGAACAACAGCAAGGAAAGCTGATCTGTGAAATCTTTCCCACTGAGTGTCAATATTTGTGGTGGTGTTTTCAGGCCCTGAATAAGAAACAAATATCAGGTAAACACCTGATTGGCCAACCATCATTATTCAAGTGGCAGCCTTGGATTTGGTGGAAATCAACATGAATGGATCTGAAACGCAGGAGACTGTCTTCATGGTCCCTGCCAATTGCCCAGCAATTCCCTGCAGTCTTGGGGCGTGGCAAGGGTAGCTTCTTGTTGAAGGGACACTCTGCTGACCGGGACCATAAGACTTACCCCTTCATGTTTCCCAAGGGGAAACATCGCCGACTCTTTCATGTGGACTTGTATTGTTCCACCTGTTATACTCACGTATCCTACCCAAATAGGGTCTATGCCAGTCTACAGTCCTGATAGCTGATTCATGAACACAGCTACAAGCGTCCTGCTTCCAGAATCAGAAAAAACCCTCCAAATTCTGACAGTAGAGCCTGACACTGGGGTGAGTGCCCTGAGTTAGACTTATAATCTGCTCAAAACAAGCCTGCCAGAGCTGATGACTTCTTTCCCACACAGTGAAGAGAAAGATCTTTTTTCCTGTTAGGCTTTCTTCCTCTAGTGCTTATGTAAGACTCTTCATGACCATTTTTTATTTGACTGCTAACAAACTCAAGTTGCTGTCACTCTGCTTGAACAGTTTGAACTTGCCAGGATTTTTATGAGCTAGCTGTTCAAACCATGCTCCCTCCTTTGTTTATGAAAGAAGCCAGAAACCAACTTTGGTTTGTCTCTGATTCCAAGAGCCTCAGAAACACCCCAGGTGGGGAAAACAAGACTAATTATAATCACATTGGGGAAAGTTTTTAGGGAAAATATTTATATGGTGTTGTCATGGCTCGTTGTCAGGAGGTAAAGGAGTGCACAAAGAATACAGGAAAGGTTGATATTATCATTTATGAGTACTTACTTGACAGGTTTTCAAGGTCAGCTCTGAGATCACTTGTGATCACTCGTACTTGCATAGATAGCTCTCCATGTCCAATTCTGCAAGTAAAGGCTTCCTAAACAGACCATTGTCCTTCATTGCTCCACACATGTGTTACCCCTTTTATAGTGAATTTAGAGGTTTTGTAGCCCAAAGAATTCAGTGACACAACACCCCAGTTCCCATGTGAGTGGAGCCCGATGTGCACTCTGCAGACCTCTTGCAGGCAGTGCCCTCTTTGACAGCTACCAACCCTATAACGATGCCCAGAACCGGGGAACCATCCCACTGCAGGAACTGCCCCTTCACATCTGGAGCAGGTGTCAAGCAGTCTAATGGGATGCCTTGCACACCTTCTTCATCAAAAGTAAATGGTAACAAATTACTTCTCAAAGCAAATGACAGAAATCTTACAATGCAGGTTTTGCTTAATAGCCCCCTGGGGGACTCCACACATGCACACTAGGAAGCTTGAAAGTGGAGAGAGAGAAGAGCAAATGCTTCAAGATGGCCAAGTACTTCAGTCAATAACAAGAATAAAAGAGCATCAATTATGTCTTCTCTTTTAGCGACCTCATCTAAACATTTTCCTGTTGTCTTGACACTCTTCCCTGTTAAATAATTGACTTAGAAGAAGAAAATAAAAACTGTCATGAAAAGCTGAAGAGAACCATAGTTGCCTTCTGAGGTAATATTAAGAGTTTGTTCCTAGCAAATGGGTGGCATTGCTTGAAAGGGCAACTCTAAAAATAAACCTATAGTGAAGCAGTCATCTCTCCAAATTTGGAGTTACATGGGTATCTGTAAATAACTGCTAGAATTTAATATGTTTTCCCTCAAATCGTTTGTAAAATATTATGTCTAGTGCTGTTTCCTATTATCCTGTCTTTGTAATACCCACAGATGTAAATGAAGTTCATAGGATCATAGAATCATTTAGGTTGGAAAAGACTTTTAAGATCATCGTATCCAACCATAAATCTAACACTGCCCAGTCCACCAAAGAATGTTTAAAAGAATGTATGATCTAAAGAAAGTGGCTATTAGAAGATGTGTGAAGCAGTTGCCAAACAATCTTTTATGTGTCAGTCACTAATAGAAACTGCTAGCAGTAATTTACAGTAATAATGAAGAATATTCTGTAACTGGTGAACAAAGTCAGAAATAGCTCTTCACTGTCTCCTACGCAGTCCAGTCACTGGATGCAGAGGCGGCAATGCCACTGAGGAAAGTGAAACTCACTTTGTATGGGCCATTCACAGCTGATTGGTGCCCCAACACAAGATGCTGAAACGAACTGTAATGCAAAGCAACCCCAGGGAGCTTCCAGCTGACCAAGGGCTAAACCAAGAAATCAGGAGTGAAAATATGACTTACAGCACTTTGTTATTGCTTGTATTTTATGATGCAGGAAATATACCTCAGTTTCACTCAAGGGTCTGGTATAAACATAATCAGATAATTATAAGTCTACCTGATTGAAAGGAGGAAACATCATTTGCATTCGTGAACTCTGCTTTATCTATCTGTGCATACAAATAACCGCATACTAAAAATATGGGAAAAATATGAAAAGAACGATCATTTTCCAGCAAAGACATGTTCCTCATTGTTGAGTGACTAATTGATTTTTTTCCTCTGCAGCATAATACAATTATTGGAAATTGCAAGGTGATAACACAGTCTCTCTCAGCATAAAATGGTTAGAGGATAAGAAATCAAAGACAGGAAAAGAATAACGGCTTGAGGCATAGGTCATCTGTTACAGTTTAGAACGTACTAACTACATTAACTTTGTTGTACATCTGAAACTTCTAATCTGCAAATAAGGTCAAATGTGAGTTTCCTTTAATTTAGGTGAATTCAGAGCACTGTCAAAGAGAAAAAAAAAGAACGATCTGAGAAGAAAGCAAGCCCACAGTTCTAGGAAATGTTTTTTTTCCAGCTGGTCTCCATTGTCTATTCTCCATAGTCATTTTTCACACTAGAGCAAAATGCTGTCATGATAGGCAACACCTGCATCCCTGGGCAGTCGTTCTTGGGTGGCTTCTGCTGCGATCCTCTCTTCCACCAAACAGCTACTGTCTAATTCGCTGCTGCCCTGCACTTTAATAGCCATTTACGTCTGTGCAGTCTGGCTGGAAAACATTGAAAACACCGTGAGTGAATGCAGGATTATGGTTTGGCAGTATTTTGCCTACATTTGTGCCTGATGTAGCTCATGGAGGAGAGGGAAGAGTGGGGCAAAGGCATTGTCCTGTCAAACATCTGGGGAGATCTGCAATTTTGGATGCTGGCAATTGGAGTGGGAGGAAAAGGGGTCTCCTCCCTCTGCTATTACCTACCCCTGCACTTTACAGAAGTGAAGATGACTATGCAAACAATACTGAACATCAGAACATAAGTCAACAACCATAAGTAAAAAGGAATTGAATATTCTATTGGGAAAATATTGAGATGTCAGATTTCTCAGACTGCAATACAATTTCTGTGCTTGACATACTTGTCTGTTGATATTCAGATTTACTGCCTTTGGCAAGAGGATTAGCATAAAAAAATACAAGTATACTTAGCTGCAAAATTAATGTTTCTGTAGCTTTTGTTTTTTCCCCCAGTAAGCTGATCTATTTGCCTTTAAGCCATTAACAATCAAGGGTAACAAACTGCTGTTTCTGAAGTGTCTGAAAAAGCTCACCATCATTAACATGCAGAACATTAGAGGTGCTTCTGATGCCATTTGTCATTTTGTCTTCAGGTTTACTGAGCATCAAAAGGCCGCATTAAGAAGGCAGCCACAAAGAAGGAAAGGACGGGACTGAGAAAAAGTGAGCAAGTGAGTGAGCGAAAGACAGACAGGCACTGGAAAAATAAGTCTTAGCTTTGTGAATTGCACCAGTTTATTTGCAACTGCTTTCATACACAGATCCAATATTTATGTTGTGAGAGAGGTGAGCAAAATCACCATTAAAAAAAAGGCAACATTGAGATTGCAATCCATTAAAAAGTTGTTCTTTGGGTGGCTTGCAAACAGGCCAGTGAGGAGGTGTTAAGCTCTATAGCTCCAAAAAGACTAAAAAAAAATCAGTGTAATCAATGAGATTTATTTAGGCATCTTCACCCAAAGCTGCAAAATCTAAATGCCTAGGTTTCTTCTCCTTAGGCAACTCCCAGAGCACCTGGCCATTCCTGATGCCAGTTCCAAGAAAAAATGTGATCAGTGCAACAGACTTTGGTAACAGATTTTTTGCTACCCCCTCATCATTCCCTGTGAAAAACATGTGAGTGTCCCTTGCCTTTTTGTCCAGTGGTTTTGTGTGCATCCACTGTTATTTCACTCTTCAGAACTTAGGACTTAATTTACTAGAGTAATTCAAGTTATAGCTAAGCAGCTGCTTAAGTTCCTTGGTCAAAAATAACTGACATATCAGTTTCTAAGCTCTCACACAGGAATCTGTAACTTCCCACTGGACCTTGCTCTGGTTGGAGCTGCACCATTGGTACTGCTGCAGATTAAAGGTGTGCATTGCCAGAGTATTTTCATCTGAATACCTAATGCATTTAGCCTATGTCTTTAACACCTGAAGTTACTCCCCCAATGCATTGCACAAAGTCTTTTTTTCAGGAGTAGTGTTAGAAACTTTCATTCCCACTTGCTTTCTTTACTGATTCTTTGTGTCAAAGGCAACTCAGAAACTAACAGACTCTATAATGAGAGTATATGAACTCACAGACATTACTTACATTAAATAAGCTACTAAGTCCGCTGTTGATTATTGTTTCTGCAGAAAACAATCAATGTTTGAACTGTGCTAGCTGGAGTTCACATCAGCATATGCTCTAGTACATGGCTGTCTTTCCATTGCAACATGAATATTAGTAGCACCCAAAGTTAACACAGGTTTCTCCCTTTCTATAAAGTTTTCAAATGCTTCAGGATTTACTCTGTTCAAGTTTAGTCTCTGGTCAGTGGAATGTACTTTTCTTTTTATAAAGTTTGAACCACATTCTGCAGTCATTTCAAAAGTTACCTTTTGTTTATTTCTCTTGGATTTTAAACATAGCCATCTGTAAGGTCCAATTGTACGTTCCTAACACTCTACAGACACTGAGACCGCTCTGACCNAACACCAACAATGTAGAAAATTAAGCAGAGGGCTTAAACAATTATAACTACAAGAACGTGCTGTCCAGTAGCTTCTGCCAGTTGGGGTTGTGCATTAATAGTACTGCATTGGATGTGCCTTTGATGCTGTTTTTTAGGCATACGTGTTCAAGCAGTTACACATCTGGGCAAAACATGTTGTCTCTTAACCATTGCTCCAAAAAGTAGTTCCAGGCAGATACCTGTCTTCGCTCTCTTTTGAAGTTCTGACCTGGCCCCAGTCTCACTCTCAAAGGGATTCACACCTGGCAGATCTGGATAACAGGGCCCAAATTTCCAGAAGCAGCTGGTTGTCAAAGGGTTAAAATTAATCTTCTGGTAAGAGCCTGAGCCTTGAATAAAGTCTTGAGTTGTTTTTTTAAGCATCGTTTTAAGTAGTAAGTTACCACCATGAGTTTGCTTTAATCTTCTATTCATTCTATAAAGTGTTTCCTGTCATTCTTATGGTTGGTTATTGGCTTTTGTTTGCTGACAGATTGTTTTTACACTGGTTGCCTTCTCTGATGGTCTTCCAGAGAAGAAAAGCTGATTCTGAACAAGCTTCTGGGATCTGCTTCCACAGCGCTGAGGTGACTGCAATATGTTCTTTGAAATATATAGCTCCAATTTGCAAACCTGTCCCTAGCTCATCCTCTTAAGGAAAAATGAAGACATCAGAAAATATTGTCTTTGAACTGATCCGTCATTGTATTCAATTTTCTCTTTCGTTGCTCTCACCATGTTACCAATTTGATCTAAAACAAACACTCATATGTATTCATGCACAGAAGTGAATATACTTCTGGAGGAAGTATTTAAGGAGACCTGGAGTTTACTATACCTCCTTTTTTTATGCCTAATGTATCAGGGAACATTTACCAAATAAATATTTTATCTATAATTGAAAGTTAGAATGAGTCCCAAAAGCAGCAGAGCTGAATATCACATAAAAATAGGATTTTTTTCTGGGTGACTCTGACACTGATTCCTCACTGGAGTTGCTGAAATTAGAACACCACAATATTTGGAAAAGTTGGAACAGGATACTTACTTGTGTTTTTGCAGATTGTGTCCTTCTACTTGGTTCCAAGAAGCCCCAATTAACCCGCAGCTTCTAGTTAGGCATAAATGCTTAATAGGTGAAGCTTTATAAACTCGTTTGGTTTTATTTTTAGACCACTTATTTTGAAGTACTGAAATATAAGAGAAGTGAGACTAGCTGAAAAAGCTAAAAAAGTAAACTTTACACAGGAAAAGACCAGACATTAACTTCTCCCAAGACTCAAGTAATTTTTTTGCAAAGGTACAGGGGAGAATGTGTTGGATTTTCCCATCTTGTAGATCGCGTTTGTAGGTAGTGACACTCCAGTGAGCTGAAGCACTGAAAAAGTGGATGCTTGAAAGTTTGTAGCATACTACTGCGAGTGGCATCTGCAGTGGCAACCTTCATGTTCTACTTGCTTGCCTTGTGATTGGATCATGCCACTCACAGCTCTCAAAACCCCTCTTTTTCATTGAAAAATAACTGTCAAATTTTCAAAAAGAAGAAAAACACCTCACACCTCCAAAAAAGAACAGGCCAGGGAACCATCAGAGCTTCCCTGCTACTGTTAAAAATTAGTGTTCCTCTCAAAGAGGAGATAGAGTTGGAGCTTATCAACCCAGGGATAACTTAAAAGGCTTTCCCTTCTTTGATCTTAACACTTTTGCGCTTCAGCAATAAATTTCCTGAAGGATTCATGGCTACTGTCATGCACGCTCTCTCAAGGAGCAACTTGTGTTTAAAATCCGAAGCTCATCTTTATTCCTAAGTGTCACTGCAGCAAGTAAACACTAGATGTATGGAAACACTGCTTGGAAACACTTTACATCAGTTAGCTGCTGGGAGTATGTTATAATACTAATTTGTAATTCAGAAGGCAAATGTTCCCAGCACTGCGTGGTAACAGTACTGTCAGCAGTCCTCAAAAGAGCAGGGAGTTTTCTTCTGATCAGCTGCACAAGTTCAGATCACTATCTCATATAGTATGGTCTGAAGCTTGAACTGAGAAGTATCTCAAGATATGCTGTTATGCACACTGAGCAAAAGTGTGGTCAGCCATCTGCGTGCTGCGTTTTTCTTTATTTTTTTATATTACATCAAATAATGAATAAAGTGAATAGCAATTAGGAAAAAAAAAAAAAGGGTATCCCAGAAGATTTAGCAGCTTATCACAAGAATTTGTAAGGGAAAGGGGTACCTGCTTGAGAAGGCATGCAACTGCCCTTCAATAAATATCTCTGCAATGGGAATCCTTGTTTCAGAGAAAAGCAACTGTGATCTGTAGGTTATCACAACTTCTTGACTCCATTGCGGTGATTTATATCAGTTACAAATTGTTCCCAGACAGAAGACATGCATGGTTATTGTGCCCTAAGGTTGTTACAAGAGTCGACATGAGTTAAGTGTTAAAGAATTTGTGTTTAACCAATAGATAAGTACCCCAAATATCATGTGAAATATTTGTGGATAAATTTATCCATTAGATAATTTGGGTTCTAAAAAGCATAACTAAGACCAACCTCTCTAGCAGTTCCTCCAAAAGAGCAGTGCATTTTACATCTGTTAGACATCTTCTGCCAAGACAAATAAAGTACAAACATGAAAGGATAACAAATTGCTGGCAAATTTTTCTTTTTACAAACACTTCTTTAAACTAACCAATAACTTTAACTCTGGTCTTTTTCTTCTGCTTAAGTAAGCATGTGACTTCTTGGAATAACCTTAGTACACCTACTCAGTTTTAAACCTAATAAAACTAACAGATATGAATGAAACCTTGTCTAATCTCAATCTATCAGATAGCTGACAGGCATGAGGTTAAGAAGAGATCAGAGCGATACATTCCCAGTTTCCAACAAATCACACTATTGGTGTGAATTTTAATGAATATTGCATTTCTCCTAATTTTCTAAGTGCTTTTATAATGCTGTCCTCTCACTGTGGAAGCTAGAGAAATAGTATTGTGCTTTCCATGGAAAACAAAGTGCAAAGAAACATTTTTAACTTCAGTTTAGCAGACCAAGTTTTGGAAATCGCTTGCACTGTGCACTTGACAGCAGACACCAGCAATTCCAGATGAACTAGCATGCAACATGTCTCAGTCTGAGATGTTTTTACTTGATTTTACATCAGAGGAACTCCATTGAGGGAACATATTCAACATTAGTACAAGTGAGATAAGAAGCCTGTATTAACGGAGCTTAGTCAATCATCAAGAGCGGCAAGATGTCTGCATTTGGAGTGCAGCTAAATTGTTTTCATAATGGATTCTATTAATTGAATTAATTTTCATGTCTAAGCAGGATTTAACTAGGGTCATATTTGCAACTATCATCCAATTTAGTAATCAACAGCCAATTTACAAACGCAGTATTTCCTGTGTTTCGAGTGCCAGATTGTAGATGAGTAAACTCAAATGAGCCAGATTAATTTTGCTTGAATGACAAAGATAACACAAATACTAGTAGGCTGAGACGGTCACCTTCTTTTGTCCCAGACAAAGGTTATGAATACAGTATTTATGCATTTTAACAGTGAGTACACACCCATAACATGTTTTGTATTCTGTGAGAATTAGCCAGTCATATAAAATTTTTTATCTGTTTGCCCAGCATTAACAAAAATCTACCACTGTAGCTGAGAGCTACATTGCTATTCTCAGCAGAAATGTCATAGACTTAACTAGCCTAGACTGTGAGTAGTAGTCGCTCCAAAATCATGGCTCATTAAGTTATTTTTCTGTTGTTTTTGTTGGGGGTTTGGTTAGCTGTCTCTGAAATATATAATACGCTTTTCATAATTATTTTTCTCCCCAGAGCTGCCAGACTGGCTTTCCACAGGCACTAAATCCATACCCGAAAACATCTTAAAATTAATGAATGTTCTGAAATCATTATCTTTTGACCTGAAAGTCTGGAAAAACAACCTACAAGCCGTTCCTCCAACTGCCGTTATTGTAGTGTCATGTAAAGCTGCCTTCAGATGGAAGGCAGAGCCTTCCTAAAGGCCTCAGGGGAATCTTCCTACATGGTCCAGAACAGGAATAATCAGAGGGGTGAAAGTGATCAAAGAGATAAAACTAGATAAAGGGAGAAAAAGGAAAGGAAAGCTCTTGAGAGTCATTTTTGCTAATTTGAAAGGGAAAAGAAAAGGCCTAGCAAACATACAAGTAGCGCCAAAGAGGACAAAGTAGGAAGAAAATCCAGCCAGACTGTGAGGAGTGCAAGTAACGGTCTGAGTATGCTCGGAGTTTATACCTTGCCAATTACTATTCAAGCTAATAATCCAAAGGACTCCTATGGCTCACCAAAAGTCTCATTCACCTCACTATCTTATGGTCCCCATCTCTAGGCCAAGAAGAATAAAGATTTCCAAAGACATACATGCAGAAGAAAGGCTAACAAGATCACAGGACAATCCTTCTGTATTAGCTGCTGTATTTAATTCATTTAAAATCAGAAAATAAGTTTTTCAATTTATTCAGGGTGGTCAGATTAAAAAAATTCTTGCAATATTAATCCAGGTAATGAGGACAATAGAATTCTGTACCTGTCAGAGGTAGAAGAGTAGAAAGTCTACAGAGTAAACTTTATACTGCAATGATTTGGTTCTTCTGGTTGTGACATGTAACGTAATAACCTGTGGATCTAGGAAACTGTTAAGTAAAGAAAACTCATCTAATTTAAAAGATGTGTATTTTATAATGGAAAAGTTAGAAAAAATATTGCAGATAAAGTGAATAGAAGAGTTTATTTATTTCTTCATCATTCAGTTATCTATTTATTTTTCATTTCACCAGAAAGCTTTTCTCTTGCTTTAGGAACTGGGGGGAGGTGGGGAGGTGGGAATGTCCCTGAATTGAATGTAAGCAGAAATAAAAAACAGTGGAGCACACTGTAGGTACAGAAACTGATGAGGTGGAGAAGAGGCACTACACTTAAATATTATCAAAGATGTCTCTGTCACAAGGATTTCTTGAACTGTTTTTTAGAGGAATTTTTTCTGAAAGAAAGGAGACCTGAGAAATAATTTGAAGATTAGCAGCTAAAAGACTCAGCAAGGATATTCCAGGAAGAGAAGGCAGGATGAAAACCAGCAACTAGGACCAATAAAAACCTGAAAAATATATGTCACATTTTAAAGAATTGATGACCCAGCTATCAGAGAAACAACGCGTGTTGCCTGTGGCCTGTGTTAAAACAAAGAAGCAATTAACCTGGGTTTGAAGCATGAGAATTATGGCGGCCTGACTGGTACATCAGTCAAGGACGATAACAAACAAGGGTCTTGGAGAATGTCAGGTCTGAGAACAAACTCCGTTTAAGCATTAGACTCTAAAAGACAATATCTCTAGACTTGCGTAAGGAAAATCTTTCTTATCTGGTAATCGCTGGCTATTTTACAGACATCTTTAGGGATCCAGACTCTCAATTGTAGACCTATTAAACTTTGCCTATGATATCCTATAATATGAAAGATAATATGAGGAAATTATATAAAATAAATTACTCAATTATTATTAAGAAATTAAGACTGAAATAGTATTAAGAAATGGTTAAAATAGCATTAAGAACATTAAGACATGTTATAAAATAATACAAATAGAGCTTACCAAAACAATGGTAAGAAATGCAGGCAGTACACAGATGACACAGTGAGAAGTTCATGGGATAGCTTTTTCTTTTATTTTGTAATAGAAAGCCATGAAAAGAGTTTACTTAGAGAAAGAGGCAGGGAAAGACAGTTTTTCCTTTTCTGAGAATGGAAAAAGCAGCTAGCTACAGTAATTTTAAATACTGAACTTCTTTAGAGTTCTCTATACCTCTCCAATTTATTTTTAAAAATATTTTTGTGGTATTTTGAAGTTTTATTTTTTTAAATATTTTTCCAGATTTTTGTAACAAGAATTTGTAACAATTTAAGATTGTTTTGAGGGAATTTATTTTCAAAATTTTAAAATATTTTCTTTTGTATGATTTTCCCAAAGTTAAGCAAATCTGTTAAGGTAGAAATGTGAAAAGCAAACACAGTTTTGATTATTCTATTGATTTTTTTCTATGAAAAAAGGGTGAGAAAACTACAGATATACTGAAGCAATAAGTCTTTTTGTTCAATCTTGAAATGAAGGAATGCTTCTTGTAATTTTTTATTACTGTCGTGTAGTGTGTATACTTTGCAAATAAAAATCTTCTGCCTTTTAAATCAATTGCTATATATGGCTTTTTATTCTATCACACACAAAGAATATGAATCGTATAATTTTCTATTCAAAATTTTTATAAAGCCACTACAGACATAAAAAGATAATAACCCCAGTTCTATGGCCTTCACATTTACAGATTTGTATTATTCTTACAATTCTCATTGCATTAGAGAACAATATAGGATCTTGCCAGTGGATAATTTAACAAATTAACATCCATATATGTCTGCATGTTTTCTTATCAGAGACTTTTTCATTTATTAAGTAAAATACCAACATTAAAGTTCAAAGTAAAAGACTTTAATTTAATGGAGCTGTAATTTATATGAAGTATTTAGCGGGTGGTTTCTCGAAGTTTTACATATATCATTAATAATTCTTATCTTTCAAAAAAATTGCTAAACAGTTCATTTTTGGTAGATATTCTTAAGACATTCTTTAAGAATTAACTAAAAAGACACATTTAAGACTCTTTTGATAGTAACACAGGCCTTTTCAAAATGTTATATTAAAATCTTGATAAGATTAGTAAAGGATCTTAAAATATATCTTTTGCTTACTCAGAATCTAGCCTCCGGACAGGTCATTTTACTTGACTGAAAATACAAATAAGTATTTACTATCATTTGCTTTGGCCTAGGAAAATCATACAGCTTTGCAAGACAGAAACAAAGCGTTTCTAATTCATCACATCTGAACTTCGTAGCTTTAAAGCTGAAGTAATTGCTATTATTTTAAACTCCTGTCACCTGGATAAGCCTTTTTTTTTTCTCAGAAATAAGGGTATCAATGTTTCAGAAATAGTCACAATCAAATGCCCTGCGCAAAAAGCTTTCCAGCTCGTAACATCCATACTACAACACCAAGTGTACCAAAGAGGCTGCTCTCCAAGCTGCCAGGCACCCTAACTTTGACTTCCTGAAATTTATGGTATCTGATAAAGTAGGAACAAATGGCAAAGCCTCAACAGGTTTTCTTTTTCAAGTTTTCCAGTACACTGCAATTGGAGTGGACTATATTTTATATTCATCATGAAAGGAATCATTATTTCCACTACACATTTACCTCTAGAGGTTTTTAGGATGAGCTCTACGTGTAATTTTCTGCTCATGCACCCTCCATTAACACAGCAGAGCATATTTTCACTTGCAAACAGAACCACTTTTATAGAGAAACAGGTGTATGATATCAGACTGTTATTTCTCTAGTACTGATATCTGTCGCAGAACCCAACACAAATGTAAATATAAGGGTAAACTTTGGTCTTAATAATAATAAAGAATAAATCTATGTGAAAGGTAGTGTTTGCTTCAAAGATGAAGAGTAATATCCTAGCTCTAATGAAGCCAGGGAGACATATCTGAGAAATAAATAATTCTGGGAAGAGTTTGACAACGATGAAATTGATATAGTCAGAACAGACCAGGTTGTCCTCATAGCACTTCCACATGGAAAAGGGAGAACCGCTATAAAACACAGTGAGAAAAATTCTCATGAGATTTCTAGCTCAATTTTTGCAAGTCCTAGATAATATAGAAATCCTAGATAATACAGACATTTCAAAACCATCCTGAGCAGTAGGAGGTTCATTATCCTTAGCAACAATTGTACCACCACGGCTTAGACTGATGACTTCTGTGGGCAATTTTAAGCTTTGTAATTTAAGAAAAATATGAAAAATTACATGGAATTGACGTAATTCTACAAGAATTAATTTCACACCAGGTAAAAGCAAGAAAGGAAAGAAGAAAGGAGGTAGATCCACATAACTATATAAACCACTCAGGAGGGAACTTCATCACAGAGTAGCATCTCATCCAAGTTAATATAAAGACAGAAAAAGAATATTCGTAGGTGAAGAAGGCAGGAGAAAGAGCCACAGCTGGACACTACATAATTTCATATGGAAAAGGCAAACTACATGGGATTTAAAACATTTTTAGAGAGACATAATCCTGCACAGTATTGTGTGAGATGTCATCAGGATGCATGATTTAAATTATTTTTCCTTGTTTTTTCCTATCAATAAACTGATTTAATTCTGCTTGTCAGGGCCCTGAGGGTGCTACCAGCCCCCATGGGCCCTGCCCAGCCTCCTCAGGGCTCTCCCCCAGCTCTGCCCCCCATGCCCAATGGCCAGGGGGATGGTGGCCTGTGCTGGGGTCATGTCTGTGGCCCTGCCCTCTGGCAGCAGCTGGTCCTTGCTGCGCCCTGGCACTGTGCTCATGGCACCACTCTTTCCTCAAAGCTGGTCTCCAAACAGGGCCAGGCTTCGTGCAGCAGGGCAAGCCTGGCTGAAATCAGTGCAAGCTGAGAAAAGTGGGAACCCAGCCTGACTCCCATCAACGAAGTTTTGCCATTGACATCCAAAGAGCTAGGATTTCACCCTGGGTTTTAATATTCTATAGATACCCAAAAGAAGATGATGTCCACAGAGCTGAATGCTCCTTCCCCACGTCCCTGTATGCCCAAAAAGGGCTGCTGTTTCTACGCTGCTTTTGGGACCTCCCACAGGTTCATGCAACCAGGACTCTCCAAACTTGTGACAGATTTCTATTACAGACCCATCTCGTCTTTCTAAGAAAGATCAAAACAAGTTTGGAGGAAGAGTATGTCAGTGTGCACATATGCAGGATCAAAAATATGTCTCTAGCTGAATAGCTTCCCCCTCACAGTGCTGCAAAACATCTCATGTTTTAATAGCTAGCCTGATACCTTAAAATTGAATCACATAGATTTCCCACTTGGTGTAATATTTTTTTCTTAGGTTATGATATCGTAAGTAGATTTGTTTTGCCTCAGAACCCATGACTAAATCTCTTAATCTTAATGAAATTTCTTTGAGCTCCTCCATGGTAGAGTTAAACCTTTCCTCTAGCCCAAGTCATCTCAAAATTAACTTCATCGCATGGCAAGAACATCCGAACATTCATAAAATATCAAACATTG
>RSEF01000003.1:51561757-51576232 GCA_003993805.1 Himantopus leucocephalus | reverse complement strand
TCTTACTTCCCAGAGATGGGCTGTAGCTTGGCCGGTCAGGGCAGAGTACCAAAGGCACATGTCACACATGAAGAGTTGGTACAAATGCTCACGGTCACTGATGGCATGACTGAGGCGACGTGAGCAGGGCTGTATAGTGGGGGCTAATTTATGGCTTTCATTCACAGGCTTTGTAGTGGATGGAAGTTACTGAAACATACCATTTTATCATCATCTTGTTTACTTATCTATCAGCCTAAGGAATAGAGGTATACTTATCTGTGGGCAGTTTGACAAGCGCTTTGCCAGCTTAGATGGGAACTCTGCAGATGAGGAGAAAGAACAAGTTTCTCTAGTGTGGTACTCACCACTACAGCTGTCTACTCTCTTACCTAATTTCTATGCCAGTTTTCCCTCCAAAGATACAATTAATTGATTCATCCCTAACAAATCCTCAAGATGACCTGTAGCTACAGGACACCTTAGTTACCTGAGAGTGGATGCTATCTGAAAAATAAGATTCCTTTTGACAACCTGGGGGTGAGATGAGGAAACTAGGATAGAAAAAAGAAATGAATGATTAACACACTCAGGGACAACAGGACTTTGCAATTAAATTTCCATGTACTATAACTAAACACTAGTTTGAAAATTTTCTTTTAAATTGGACTTACAAAGCCCAAATTGTGTTGAAAGTATGCTGACCTATTTGCTGCTGCTTTGGTTACATACTAAGTCCCATGATGAATTTCAGTCTTCAGGCTAAACACTTTCTTATTTATTGTCTCTTGTTTTACCAGCTGGACTTCCACATTCACAAGTACATGATACACAAGTAATTAATGGTACTTTAAATATTCAGAAGCCACTTCCTGCTCCTACCATCCTGTACGAGGTCATATGACGTGTCTAAAAATAATTTAAAATATATTTTTTATGGCAAAGAAAGTAAGACTTTCATTTTAGCATTTGAGGTCTCCGGCTTTTTATCCTCAGTTTTGAGGACTCAAAAGGTGTCCTTCTATCAAATGGAAGCTGTGATGCTCACCTAATCTGAAGATTCAAGAGCTAACTTGCAAAATCTGAAGTGAAACCACCAGAAGAAAATCTAACTCTAGGTGGCATTATGGTTTGCTTTAATCTTTGGCCTTCCTCAAAATCTTTCTTTGTTTAATACGCTGTGTCATTTGCACCTGGTTAGGGACACAAATGCAGTTCTTCTGTTCACTGAGTCTGGTACCTTATACTGCATGCCCTGCCATGAAAAACAGCACAGTAACTGTGTGGAGAAAGGCTCCTCTCCCCTGCTACAGAAGTGGCGCTGCCAGGGGAAAAGGAGCACAATTTTAAAGTCAGCAAAAAACCTCAGAAGTGCTTTTAAGGCAGGTGGAGCTCTGGTCCTCCAACACGCTCTGCATTTCATCAGTGACTTGCTGGAGCATGATGGAGAACCAGGAGCAGAGGCATGGTCTCTCTTGTCTGTCCTGTCTCCTCCACTATGAACTGTAAGCTCTCAGCCAGGAGAGGAGCAGAGGGTGCCTCCAGGTGAGTGTTATGACATGGGCCTGATTCCTTGCCACGTGAGGACAACCCTGGCACCCCACTGCCTGGGCCAGTGTTACAAGTATCAGTCACCTCAGATCCTGTCCCACCTGCCCTTCAGGAGCTGTACCCTGACACATAGCTCAGCAGTACAAGATAAAGGTTGAGGTGATTGACCACAACCAAAGAGAGGATGTCAGCTTCTAGGATGAAAGAGATCTGAGCTCTGGATGCCAGGCTTAAGTTGGAACTGTGAGTCAAGCAGCCCAGCGAGGCTTCAGCCACATGTGCCTCTTCTATGTCTGCTCTGCTGGGTCACTTGGACTTCCACTATGCTCCAGCTGCCATCTACTCCTTCCCTGCGTGTCTACTTGTCTTTGCTGGAGTCAATTTGCCTAGCGCCTATTCATGAGTTCCGCTGCAAATCCTGGGTGCCTTGAAAGCCAGTGGTGTGACAGTCAGCACAGACGTGCCTAAATGGCTTTGTGTATCTGACATTCAGGTGATAGGGCAAGTGAGAATACGGCTTAATTTGGGAGAAAATCAGAGGGATCAAGTAGAAAATTATTGACGTACAAAAACTTATTACTGCTAGTGATGAAACATTCATGAGTAAAGACTTAAACATCAATGTGTCAAGCCTTTCTGCTAATCTAGGACACACCATCAGGATTTGCTGTAAACAGCTGTCAGCTTTTCCATCAACAACTTCCCTCTGCCCTTATTGGTAGCACATCCATGATGAAATACTAACACCCCAGGCACCAGTGCAAAATGAAAGTTCAGTTAGAGCTGCGTAGGAATTTCCCCTACAGTCTTCCAAGAAGGAAGCTGAGAGGTGATATTTGCCCAGGATCAAGCAGGGAGTATGTTAAAGCAGTCAAGATACCATGTGTTAATGATCTCTTAGTTCACAGTCAGCAGCTTCAAATTGCTATCACGGCAGCCTCACTGGAGGCCCCATTAGCAAAAAGCCAAATCCAGAGTTATTAAACATATTGAGGTGTGGACTGGAAAAGACAAGGACAGGAGGGGTCCAGAAAAGTCTCCATCTGTCCTGCAGAAAAGCTTCCTTCAGCAAAGAAACAGAACAAAAAAACCTTATTCACTTCATAAGCCTTTGCAGCAAAAATTGGTTCTGGCCAGAGTAGATTAACAGTAAATCGTTAGAGGTAATTTAGATCAATTGCTAACAGCATTAGTTCCAATGACTTTTTAAACTCACCTGAAATTTCTCCACTTGTACTCTGAGCCTGAATTAATCTTATGCTTTCCAAGCACTGCTGTGTGTTTAATTTGCAGTCAGGTATTACACAGAATTCATGTGTCTGCACTTGGATTTTTTTGCTACTTTTCTCAGCATGTAAATCATGGTTTGCTGGCTGCTAAATCTCCTCAGTGAAACAAAAGTCAACAGGGAGATCGAACAGTGCTTCACTTTTAGGGTACTCCAAAGGATAAACAGGACAGAGGTGTTACATAGAGGATGCCACTCAGTTTAGTGTAAGGAAGGGCCGTTAGACCATCTAAACCTCTTCCATGTATATTACCGGTTTTAATTTAAGGATTAAGAAAACAGAGAAGCTGCTGTTGTAGTTTATTTCACTGATTAACCATGTCTTCTGATAAAAATGGGTTTGACTTTCACTTCTTGCAGTCCATCCCAGGCTCAACACAGGTCACGAAGAACCACTTCAAGAAAGTTGTGCCACACCATATACACTTTGTGATATGCAGCTGTGAAAGCACTTCGATATAGTTTAGCATTGTTTAGAAATTGTTATACAAAATAATACATTAAAAAAAAAATCCTTAGGATTCCAAGAGTTATAGAAAAAATTGAGAGGAAAATAAAAAACTCTCTGAACAGAGGGAGCAGATAAAGCAAACTTGATAACTACAAAATAACTTTACTGCAACCTTTAATTCTATGGTAGATATTGCCAGTATTTAGAAAGACCTTCAGAGTAAATAGAGAATTGAAACAGGTCTAAGGTTTGGGGGATTTTTAAAGCAGTGTGACAATTTTTCACCAACTTTCTGGAACAAACAACTGTTAACTGAACATATTCTACGCAACTCATAAGGGTATTCCCAACAATAAAAGTCTCGGTTGTAAGCTTTATCAATTAGAGATCTGAACTGAATAAAATGTGCTCTGACTCCTTCATATTAACAAGTCTGTGCTTGCAGATATTTATGGATATGAAAAGTCAGGTCAATTTGAAAAACACCAAGATAAATCTCTGGTGAGACTCTGCATGGGGCAGAGCTGCTAACGGTAGCCAGGTCAAGGGGTGGTGAACAAAAGCTTTGTTTTTCTGGGTAATTACAGTAAATACAGATATCAGCTGTTTTAATGCTACTGGATTCAGGAATACTTTTTTAGTCTACTCATTAAAGACTTGTTATAAAAATAAAAAAATCACACTCCACTTAATAAAACAGAATTACTATTTTATTACAGCTGTTAAGAGACCCAAATTCATCCCTAAATTAAACTGGTTTCAAGTCACTAATAAAGTATGCTTACAAATGATCACTGTGCGGAATGAATTGCAGAACAAGAAGGTGTATCAGAAGTTAGAGGTTATAAATTGATCAGAATGAATTCATAAGCTAAGGAAGGAGCTATCACTTCAGGTAATTCAGAGCAATCCGAAATTGCAGCCTTCTAGAAATCTGGTCCATTAACAGAGCAATGGGAAAAGATGCCTGCTTGAAAAATTGTTGTGAGACCGTGCAGTGATATGTGATTATGAATAATTCACTGTAAATATTTGCAGTGCCTATTTTGATTACAACAAATTTTAATTCTCCCTCCTCCTCACAGTATCCTTGTTGTAAAGATCCAAGAATATTTGATTGCTTTAGATCTGCATTCCCACATCTTATTCCGTCCCATCATTGCAGTGGATTAGGTCTCTTCTAAGAATGCTCTGTATTATTAATGAGATGTTTTGACTCCTGAGACTTGACTGCTATATTTCAGATGTCCTGTGTGCTGGCAGCGCAGTGAGATGGTGGTGTGGGAAGAAGCTGGCTGCGTTGCAAAACAGGATTGACAGAATCATACGTCCCCCTGTCTCACTGGAGATTGGCAGTTCTCGCTGTTGGCATTAGAAGGTGTTTGTTTCTCATTCAAATGGCTGCCTAGATTAACACCCCAAGTACACACAAGGAAGTTCCTGCTCCCGTTGCACTAAATGTGCCATTGGAACGCAAAAGGATTTTATGCCTTGATTTTGACAATGTGCCAGAGTAGACGTGCATTTTTTGCTTGTGGGCAAGCGCCAGTAAGTCACTGTGTACTGAGTGTATGAGACTCCCAAGCCCCCCTGCTTTTCTTACCATCACTGACATACAACTACTGAGGAGCAGCCCATGGTTGCGTACTGGGGCTCTACACGTGGGCAAGCACTGGGGTTTACCAAGCACATTCACCAGCAGCAGGCCTGGCCCTGAAGTCCTCCTCCAGGGGCCTTTCTAATAGAGGCAACCAGTTCCCACTGAGACAAAAGTCCATCCTCTTCTCTTTCCTTGCACACAGACAGCTGTCTGCCTGGCTGGCTAAGGAGTCACTTCTCTGCACATTGCGTTAAGCACTTCTGCACTGAGTTTATAAGTTGTTGTTTTTTTTCCTCTAGTTTTCTCTAGTTGTATTTTTTACCCTATTCCATAACTGTCTGTCTGAAACTGGGTAGGTGGGTTATACCCTGAGACGCAGGCATAGTCTGTTATGTGCAAGGGTGAGTCCTAGTCAGTCAAACCCCTGTCAGAACCAAACCTTATTTATCCTTCTTTCAAGAGAAAATGGAAAGAAAATAAAAGCAGGATTTGGGGCTGAGGCTTCAATTTTCTTTTGTTGTTCAGGAAACAGTAGCATGGTAAAAAGAAGATGAATAACTAGTTTCTGGGAACACAATCCAAGCTTAACTGTCTCTCCAAGACTTAACTCTGATGGTTTTCTTGTTTGTAGCAAACAAAACCCAGTAGACCATTACTGCTGATACCAAGACATATAGGGACACCTTTTGTGGTCCTTCCACAGTGAAGCAGGTTACAGACCAGGTTTACAGGCGAGACAGTTTTGATGCATAGCTGTAACTACATTCTAAAGAACATAACTTGCTGCACTGATATTTATGTGTTTAATCATCCCATCTTCTGCTCAGTGCAGCTGCAAAAGCTAGAGCACCCAACCCCAAGTTAATGACCGATCACCTTTATAGAATGGAACCTCCCTCATTTACTCTCTGCCTTTGAAGAGGTAATACAGCTTAATTCTCATTGTTTCCTAAATCCCATTTACAGAGGTAAACAAAGGTGGGAGGAGGTTTTGCAACTAGGACTGGTTTTATTAAACTGTGGAGCCAGAGCAAGACCCTGAAGTTGGACTTCTTCCCCAGTGCCATGGCAGCAATGATGTTCCCATACGGAGCAAAAGGCAGGAGCTGCTTCCTAGACACCTCTGACACATGTAATGTCAAATGAATAAAAGCTAAANACTGACACAAGTAATGTCAAATGAATAAAAGCTAAACCCAACTATTTTAAGTTTCATATCTGACATATCTATTGATTGAAGGAAGAACGTACTGTGGTAGGAAGTGCTATTATCTGCAAATTATAGAAATAATCAGTAACATGAGCTACTGTAACAAGAATTAATACAAAACTGTACCAGTCCATATGAACATCAGTGACAGACAGAAGAAAATACAGGAGAAAAAGAAAAACAATCCTATCTGCCTTTCCTTGATTTTCTCAGTAAGGTACTGCAGTACACAGCGCTGTGCTATCCAGCAAACTGCCTATTCCAAGTCTCTGACTCAACCTGTTTTTGTCAAGTAAGTGTCGTCTTCATTCCTTGGAGAGATGTTCAGGAGAAGAAAATTAACAGGCATATCAAAACTTTCCTAAATATGATTCATTTTGCAAAATAAATAAAAACCCAAGCAACTGGAAGAACCCAAATCCCCCACATAAACAAAAGAAAAATCCCAATTGCCTCAGCTGCTCTCCCCAGGACAGTGTCTTGTCAGGCAGAAAGTGGACATGGCACAGGAAGTCACACCACCCTGCTGGGCTTCTGGCGCCGTGGGTCATCCCTCCTGCCACCTGACCTCAGCCCAAGCTGTGGAAGTGTCTCACTCCCTGGCTCTCCACAGGCCGTGCACCCAGCGTGGCAGCACAGAGACGGGTGAAACACGAGACCAGTAGACACACGATGGTGAACTGTCACTGAGCCACAGTTCTTGTGTCCGTCTAGTAGTGGTTGTGGCGTATTCCTGGGGACACAGTTCAATGTGGCCTGCACCTCTGCGTTGCAAATCTAGATGTGTGCTCCATGACAGAGCCCCAGGGACCCTACCTCAGGTCTACTTCTAAAACCCTCCATGAGACAAGGACGGACACAATCTTTGATGCCAGACATGCTACAAGTAAGAAGGCAAGTTTCAAAATTCAGTAAACCTACCATACTTGGTCTAAGATTTTAATCTTCTGATTGCATCGTTTTGCGCTGTTATCTCAGTTACAGCTTGCATTAATTTACCAATCAATTAAAAAATGAAAAGAAGCTATCATGGAAAATGTTTTAGAGTTTAAATGAGAGGCTAAAGCAGTTCTAATTTAAGTAGATATTTTCTAAATACATACCAGTAATTGGAACAAAATAGTCTGAAATTAAGCTTACGTTGGATATTTTTCACAAGTTTGCCTTGCTTTAAGAACAATTACTTTGTTTTTACTTTTTATGATAATTATACATCTTCTGTAGCTACCACGTTCAGCCAAAATAATCTCAAAGTGAGCAGTATTTAAAGAAGACACATTTATAGTTACATTAACCTGTAAATCTAATTTGCAGTCTCTGTTATATAAAACCCAGAATTTAGAGCCTTGTCATACCCAAGTGGTAATTTCATCAACCCTGTGGATCATCAGAGTCTTTACTACTTCAGCTCACCTGACACAGCAACAACAGTGGCTTAAACAACTTACTAATTTTTATAGCTCGTGTTCTGCTCATCCCACTCCCTATGGCTATTGTCCTTACACATAGCAGTGACTCCTGCAAAACCATAAATTATGTAATAGACAATCAAGATAACCTTCAACTATATCTGATTTTAAAGGTGTTTTCTCGCAACTGCTTCGGTATTGACAGTGTCAGTGGTTGGGCCAGCCAAAGAGAGATATCATTGATTTGTACTACATTTTGCCCTCCCATCAGTATAAAAACATGTAGAAGAGGCAAGTGACCAGCACGTGCAGCAGCTTTCTAACAATCCTGTTAGCATCAGCAGAGCTATTACTGATACTTCATAAATGTTTGTACAGCTTCAGGGCAAGGAGTTCCTAGGCAATGGTAAAAAGGTTTCCAAAGGAGAGCAGAAAACTCTCCACTACCCAGCCGCAGTATTTGTAAACCAAAAGCCAGGACTAACGAGAGTTCTCTCTCTGTAGCCATGACAGACAAATATTGGCTCCAAATGTTACTCCTGTGTTAGTCATTTCGATGCAGAAACAGCAATACTCTTATCCTATTTACAATAAGGGGTCGGCAAGCATCTCAGGTAAGCAGAGGACATGTTATTCATCTTATCAGCAGGGAATCAAATGAAGACAGATCTCTCCAAGCAGGATACTGGCTTAGCTCTGGTGCTCACTGAGCAAGTACAACTCTTATTTTAAGTGTTACCAGTGGTCCTGGGACTTTGATTAATATTACTAAGTAGAGCCAGCACTAACCAGACAGACAAAACAAGAACTTTGTTGCAAACCGTTTATTCACGTGTGTATTTGTATTCATATGTGTATCAAGAAACCATATGAAAACCCTGGGATGTCTAGCTAATGTTTGGGTTCCATCAGAAAGTATCACACCTGGCTTCCTGGTGGAGGCAATGTTAGCAATACAACAAGAGCACCTGAAGACTCTGGGTAACATGCAACTATTGCTTTACCTGTTACTTTAATTTGGTTTTGTGTCATTTTTCTGATACTTCCTAGCAGGGCAAAGCCATGCTGAAGGGGGTGCACAAGGCTTGCAGACTTCAAAATCATTTTTAAAAGTCACATGGGACTCTTGTCTGTACTCATAGTGGTAAAAAGAAAACCCAAAATTAAAAATGCAATACGTTAAGTATGGAAACCCAGCTGACTTCTGCCAGCAGTGTGACTAATTGCTGCTCTCTGGCACTTTTGCACTGCTGAGTTAAGGGAATACAAGGGTGACCTTCCGCCCACTTCACTCCCAGAGCCTCGCAGAGAAGTAGTATGCCTGTCTGGGCACAGCAGGCACTGTGAGAGCAAGGAGCAGTGACGCTGGGACCTCCGAGATCATCTAACCAGAATGTGACTAACTAACCGGCTCTGCTGCCGGTGGGGTACTGCTGTTCCTGGTAACATTTGCACTGCAGATCCGGCTGCAGCAAGTCTCCGTTTAAGGTCCTCCTTTGCACAGCCTCTACTGCACTTCGGTTCTTTGGGGTTTGCTTTTGACTCCTGAGATGTCAGAGCTTGCTGGGCCCGTGTCCAGGCTCCTTTCCCACTGCCAGGTTCCTGTGTTACCACTCTGGCTCTTTGCTTTCCTCAGACCGACGCTGCTCTGGCCTGTCAGCCACAGTCTTGGGGGTGTGGACCTTGTGGCATGAACCATGGCTGTGTGTCCCCATGGCTGTGCTGGATGCTGAAGCTCCAAGCACTGCTTTGCTCTGAGAAAGGAAGAAGTAAGCTCCTTTCAAGCACACAACCTCTCTCCTTGCTCTCTGCTCTTGTGGAGAGTACCCACCCGCACTCACCACTCAGGAATTTCTCATTTTAACTACAAAACTTAAGTGTAATTCTTTGTCCCACTCACTTGCTAAATGTATTAGTTCGAAACCAGAACATTGTAGGCATCAACAGTTTCCTGGATTTAAGGGTTTATGGATAAGAACATATTGCTCATACACAGTGAATAACCAAGAGAGCAGAAGATAATGAATGTTCACCAAGTACAACTTGAAGGCTGTCATTCTTTTTATTTGTTCTCTTTTAACTCATCAAAAAATATCTCCCAGCTGAGTTCCTCTACCCAAATTTCAGCACAGTACCTCATACAATATCTAGCACAAACATCTATTACACCTATATTAGAAATCCTCGAATAACAGGGTTTATAAATAAAGGGGCTGACCTAGCCTTACCTGTATGTGTCCTCCAAAAGCACATCATAAATGCAGAACAATAATCCCAGCCATATATTTTGAATTGTGGGTTGTTTTTTTTTTTACGTTAAGGAGAAAAGAATTAATAGAAAATTAGAAGCCTTTACTTACAGAGTGGAGTACAGAGTGGTACTCCTTTCTAAACTTTGCTTTATTGCTTTTGCAGCAACAGGTATTATACAAAGTGTGTTCCCACCCACTCATGCAGCAGGGCAGCTTGTTGGCATGGAACAGCTGGATATACCTAGCAAGAGGACTTATCTCCAATGCCAGTATTTATCTACCTCTTTGGAAAAAGAAATATGGTTTGTTTTCTAAGCTCTACTACATACTTCCAGCTCTGGAGTGACCTGAATAGCACACTTCAGGCTCAGCTGTCCAGTGATCGCTCAGACCAATGGAGTCTGGTGGGCCCTGTTTGATTCATGGCGTATACTTCTGCCTCTTGTGCAAAACACATAACAGACCCCAACAAACAAACAAACTCAACTCAGAGCTTTTAAAAAGATGAAACCAGCACTTTATTCCAGCTCAAGATCAGCTTTTCCCTGCTCAGAACACTTTTGTAGCATTTTTTACGCATTTGAGGCCCTGCTGGCCTGATGCTGGCACTCAAGGAAGAGTGAAAAACCCACTAAACAGTCCCTAAAAGTTGATGTGAAAATACTACAATGCAAATATTTTTCTGCAGTGTATGCCATATATAGCCCACATGATGAAAGGTGTGACAAACATTTTCTTGGAACTTGTTTCAGATTATCTCTGTAATTTTTATTCATCTCTTCACAAACATAAATATACAATTTACATTTATAGACTTCGACTGGAAAATGAAATGGTATCTTTATATTATATATGTATCATTCATGCCCCCAAGGCAACAATTTTGACTTGATTAGACTACACTCAATGAATCTAGATCAGTGGAATTCAGACTTGCTAAGTTAAATTCATAATCCATGAGAGACAATCTCTTTATCTTCAGTGCTGTCTTTTACCCTCATCATCAGAAGCACGTTTAAGCAACCCTCAGGGGAATAAAGCTCACAGATAAAATACAAGATAATCAAATCCAGCACCAAAATTCTCAAAAGTAAGGGTCAGCTCCGACCAGCTGAAGCAGCATTACGATGAGCACTGCTGGTCAGGAATCCTTGACACGCAGCTCAGGGATGTTGCAGTGCCAACACAGTGGAAAAATCATCTGACGTTTCTGAGAAAGGCAGGCGGCTTGCTTCCTCCGAGGCATGCTCTAATGTGACTTTTGAACCAAGATAAGCTCTCCCAGACATCAAAACAGGGCTACATCATACATCTCCCATCTGCTTTAGTCACCACAGGGATCCAGCTTTACCCTGCAGCTCAGCCACCAGCTTCTCGCTTTCCCTAGCAAACAGTGTAGTTGTGCCAGCAACACACAGGAGACAAAAATTTGGTAGGGAAGAGCAAAGACAAGATCGGTATGGCAAGCAGGCAAGAGCTGCTGTGGTTCATACAAGCCCTGTGTGGGGCTGTCCAGAGCAGGGGCAGCTGGCCTGAGCCTCAGCTGTGAGGGCTCAGCCACCTCCCAGCTGTACCTGATGAAGAAGCAATTAGGTCCTCGCTGGCTCGTTTTGCTTGTTCTTTGCTCTGAGGTTTGCTCTGGTTTGTGTGCAAGCAGTCCTCTGTGGGGACGGAGCTGGAGCTGGAGCTCGAGCTCATGGTAAGATAGGCCAGTGTCTTGCCATGGGGTGGGAATGGTGGTAGTCCTGGTGCTGGGGAAGGCAGAGGGGAGCAGCCTGAGCTGGGAGGGGAAGGGGAGGGAAAGCCCACCATGGCAGCTGCTGAGGTGGCTTGGAGGTGGCTGGCTGGAAGGGTAAAAGTGTGTTGCTTGGCACCAGAATGCAGTGGTTGGAAGATTAGTTGTGTCTGTGTGGCCACAATCCTCCCTTTTACCTTTGGGAGAGAGAAGGTGAGGAAGTGGTGTCTGCTGATATGTCCCTTATCTAAAACACTAGAGTGAAGGCTGAAAATAATCTGCTCCAACTGCAGTAAATTCATGTTTTTTGTCAGTTTATTGTGGGGTGCTTTGTAGCTTCAGATGCCAGCACTAATGATTTGTAAGGCTCGCTAGTATACAAGAGGGCTGAGATGCTCTGGGTTTGGTAGCTGCATGGCCTCTTACAGGATGAAATTACAGAAGTAGATGATATACCGTTAGGGCTTCCACAGATTATCTATTGTGGCAGGGCAAAAACTGATTCCTTTCAGGCTTTACCAGTAATAGATAGAGACAAAATAAATAGACCGTACTAAGATCAAATCATGTTGGATTTGTAAGTAGGGGTTGGGATTTGATAACAAATCATGTGTTTTGGGAATATTGCATTTTTCTCCAAAAAACCTCTGGGTTGAAATAAGGAGCTGGTAAGAATAGCTCCCCTTCTTTGAGTCTGATATTCTTGAAACTGAAGCCACCTGGGACTACTTGTAGCTGTGAACTTTTAATGGCGTGCAAGCCAGAAGATTGTCTCTGAATCTGACTTACAGCACTGTAGCAATCAGGTCTGATCCCTCTTAAACCTTCCCTGACAGTCAAAGCGTTCTGGGGTTTAGCTCCTTTCCAATTTAAATGTGGATATTTGCAGTACAAGTAATTCGGTGAAGCCTCCCAGTTAGCACCAAAGTGCATGGGGAAGTGCCTTTTCTGTTGACTCTTTTACAACGTTGGTATCTTACTCTATTTAAATGAGAGCTGTGTCTCACAACTGGCAAATCTGGAAACCCAGGAGGCTAAGCTGATGTTGAATTTCCCAAGAGCAAAGCAGAAGTGAAAACTGATGAACCTTTTCTCAGCAATTTTTTTACTGAGTGGACTTCAAAGACTTGGCTTGCTGTTGAGCAACCAGGGAAGAGAGTAGGAGGAACTGAAGGATGCTTGTGACTTAAAATGGAATAATTTAATTTGTAACACCTTTGGAAAATACCAGCTCCGTGTGCAAGCTGCTGTTATTTTCCCCTTGCTGTTTCACTGAAAAGTATTTCAAGCCGCATCTTGGTCACGAGTTGGAGGTTGAGCGTTAAATTGCGGCACGGCCAGGGCGGCATTTGCAAAGGACATTTTTCAGCTTAACTGTTGTTTGATGCTGTGGAGCCCTGGTGAAAAACAGACCTTCAAATTAGTAAGTTTTATGCCGCTGGGCACTGCACGATGTAGCATACTCAGCGTCCCCAGGCTTTTGCCCTGATGCTGCTTTCAGCCTGAGAGCCCCAGAAGGCTGTATGGGTTGCCTGAAATTTAGCTTTTGCTTGCCTCCCTCCCTCATAGGGGTGTCCCACATGACAATAACACAGGTTCTGGATACTGCTTTCATTTCTTTGAGTGGCTGATAATTTTTTATTTCTGCCCCTCCCCCCTCCCCGGCATTGAGGTGAGTGTAGTATTACTTAACCTCACCCTTCCCAGAAAAGGGGTGCCTTCCCTTTTATGTTATTGCTTGTGTGACAGCACTAGGGAGGTCTGTTGTTTTTTCTGAGACTGACAGCTGTCTTGAGAGTATTCGGAGCTTCTTCACAGGTCCTTGCTTCATCCATAGGCTAATGAGGAATGTGATATCTTTAGAGTGGCTTTTTGGAAGCTAAACTTTCCTTCGTTCCATTAGCACAGCTTATGTCAATCAATTTAATACAGAGACTCAAAAATGATAATGTATCGTTTGTAATGGGAATTGGGGTGTTTATCCTGTTTTTATAATTTTATTATCGAGCTTATAAAGATCTTCACAAAATCTGAGATCATTTTGGCATTTCTATATTGCCACCCCTCTTACACACCCTTGAATCATTTTCAGAGGAGTGATTGGGCTCACTTTCAGCCACGCCATTACTGCCTCTAAAATGATTGAGGGAGAGGTGGCTGGAAGAGACTGCCTCACTATCATTAATGGTGAAACTATGGGTGTGTGGCACAGTGTGCCTCTGGTTCTTTAGCTGTGCAGTACAAAGTATGTATGAAGGTAAAAATAAATCTGAGTCAAGTGCTCCATACCAAATACAAATGGGAATATGAAAATCATACCAGTAATTTTGTAACATTGGCAACCAGCACTCTTGAGTTAGGCCACCCTTCCACCATATGTTGATGTTCAGGACCTTCCTCTCTGGTGAAGACAAAAACTTACCATGAGTAAAGAGCAAGGAAGACAAGGGTTGAAAAGTTGCTACGTTTCCTACATTGTGAAGCCAGATGGGAAAAGTGAAGGATATGCATTAGAAACCTGGTGCATTGATTCAGATAATTGGAGAAAGGGCTGCCTCTGCTTGTTTCTAGGGAGCACTTAGTTGAACAATACGATTTCATACTTCATTACTTTTTAACAGTGTACAAAGGCTTGTTTGTAGCATAAAGCCTCCTGATAGTCTAAATAGGGACCTTTTTAATCTTAAGATACTTCCACAGACTCACAGAGTACTTGAGCTTGGACCTCTGGAGGTCATGTTGTCCAACCCCCCCTGCTCAAGTAGGGCCACCCAGAGCCAGTTACCCAGGACTGTGCCCAGACAGCTTTTAAATATCACCAAGGACAGAGACTCCACAACTTCCCTGGGCAACCTGTGCCAGCGCTCAGTCACCCTCACAGCAAAAACATGTTTCCTAACCTTCTGTGTTTCAATTTTGAGCCCATTGTCTCTGGCCCTGTCACTGAGCACTGCTATAAAGAGCCTGGCTCCTTTTTTTTTTTTTTTTTTTTTTTTTTTT
>RSEF01000003.1:51547634-51561709 GCA_003993805.1 Himantopus leucocephalus | reverse complement strand
CATTGATAAGATCGCCCCTGAGCTCTCTCTTCTCCAGGCTGAAAAGTCCCAGCTCTCTCAGCCTTTCCTCATAGGAAAGATGCTCCTTCATCATCTTGGTGTCCCTTGGTAGCCCACAGTTAAAATAGCTAGCAATGATGGCAAACCAAGCATCAGATTATGTACATGAGATATACAAACTAGCGAGCAATTAATTTAAAATTAAACAGACTAGTAAAGACAACTTCTAACATGCAGAAGCATTAAATAAATGCAGACAAGAATTGACTGTATTGTGGATAGTAGTAGAGTCTTGGCTGAAATAGGATTAATTTCTTTCTATGGAATGGTTAGACTCTTCAGTCCACATGCCTGATACATAGATTTTCTTTAAATTTACTTATTTTTAGGCCACAGTTATTTCTGTTAGGGGAGCATCCCTGACAGTTGCTGATGTTTACAGTGAGGATTGTTTGGCCATTTAAATGTAGTTTGTATTTGCACATATATATATTTAATGGCATAAGGGAGTTTGTTAAAATGGGCCATGTGGATAGTAGGAAGTTGTGCTAAATTAAACCACGTCTGTCTTAAAGTTTTGTCATTCATTTCTTTAAATTACCTGGTTAGGCCTCCAACTAGTTCTTTGCAGAGTGATTAAGTGCTTATACATGAAATATTGTGTAAATACTTTGACATATATTGCTAACCCTGGACTGCAGTTTGTCATTGAGATAAGACTAAAAACACTTCCCTTATAGATTCCCATAATTACTGTCATACTTCCATCCTTCAGTATTTGCAGCATAAGAGGAAAAAACTGGAAATATAAAGCTTCTGAGATTAATTCCTTAACAGAAAAGCTTTTAAGTACCACCAGTTTCAGGGAGAACACCAAGAGTTACAGGCATGCACGCACTACCAATGAATGGGAGGGAATGATTAACGAGCATAGACATTCACAGACACAGTTCAGGGTAAGGTATGTAAAAACCTGGGGGGAAAAAGCATACCAGAAGCAGGATTAGTATTATGTTGTTTAGGCTTTTATTCCTTTTTTTTTAATTATTTTTCTCTTATATGAACATGACGATATTGTCGTATTAAGTCCTGTTGAGGAAAATCTACCATGACTATGAAATATATATATATGAAATACATGTGGGATTAACCCCTCTGGATGGAAAATGGAGTGAAACCTGAGCTGTCACCTTTCAGAAAGCTTCAGTACCTGAATTGCTTGAGAAACCAAACAAAAAGGTGATGTTGCTTTTGGCTCCTGTCGGTTGTCTGGAGTTAGAGGTGCCTGTGCTGGGAAGCGGGATGTTTTTGTAAAGGCTCTGATGGGATGGTAAGGCTCTTCAAGTGCTTATGGAGTCTGACGTACAAATGAGACAAATTAAGGCATGCTTGCTGGCCACCTCAAGTCCGAATATGAGATTTGTGTCTATTCATGGCTATTGTGAGAAACTCTTGTCTATGCCCAAAAGCAGAATTCAAAGCATGTGGGAAACTTTGTAATGAATCTTAATTTCTAGATGCCGACTGCCTTCTGGCATTGCTGGAATCTTTGAGAACTACCATTTTAGGCTCTGAGCCCTACAGTGCTAATTAAATCATATTGCCAGTATAGCTCTTGGTGGGTTTTTTTAGTACTTCTGTGTAAATTTTTGTAGTTGAGAAGTAAATATCTCAGAAATTAATTTGTTGTTATGAAGCCCAATGCCCTTAGGTCAGTGGGTTATAGAAATCAGCAGCCACAGCTGACGTGTTCTTAATGCCTGCAGGTGAATAAGCAAGACCCATAGCTAAAGCGTAGCTCTGCTTTTTGGAGTTCTTGTAAGAAGAGCATCTCTGAAAGGTCTGTCCCTCTGATGCCATATCAAAAGTGTTTGATTTACTTTTAAAAAAAGAAAAAAATCAGATTGAAATTAGAGATTGTATAATTTTCTTGTGTGCTGCCAACAACAAAGGCAAAAATCTGCCCTAGAGAGTCCTTAATTACTCATTGGCAACCTAATTTTCTTGAAACTTGGCTTTCACTGACACCTTTGCAGCTACATTGGTTTTAAATCTCCTTAAGCCTGCTGAAGATTGCATAGGGAGAGAGCGGGTTTGCAAATTTCTTCGTTGACTCTTACTGAAAGTGTGTGCTGTATAATATGGTACTGGTTAAATACCAGGGGAAAGGAGGGAGCCGTTCCAGGCACGTGCTGGGGCTGGCAGAGCAGCTGTGTTCTCCCTCTTGTGCACTGCGGGAGCAAGGAGGTGGAGAGAGATGTCCACCTATTCCTGAAACACTCCTGGGGCTTCCTGGGGAAGAAGGAGGATAGGAATAAGGAAACTTCTAGCTAAAACCACTTCTTTAGTGTATGTTGAAACTCCTTGCTGCACTTGTAACATAAGCAGTTTATCAGGATGCTGTACTAACACGTATATTAAATTTGCCTGCCCAGCCCTGTCAAATCAAGAGATTTTTGGGAACTGAAAGGGCAATTCAGTCCATGACAGACCCTGTGCTTATATGTATAAAAGGTCTTTTTTGATGACAGCGTTTCTTACACGTCCCCACTCACAGAGATGTGAATACAGATTGTATTGACATTAAGCATTAACTCACAGATAAATTCTTAATGCCGTCAGCTCCTATATGACACTCTAAATACTAAGCTGAAGGCTAAACATAAATGCTTGCAAACTTCAATCAGCAAACTTCAGTGGGGATGTGGGAACAGGTAATTGGCCAAATTATTTACCGACTTTGATATGAATGCTTATTTGGTGCTTGGTTCCCTGGAGCTAAAGGACGAGATAATTGCCCCAACTTTCAGTCTCTGTTCTTTCTCCTGCTCTAAGATAAGGGCACACTTCTAAGGTGATTATTACTTAATTACATACATTATGCTGCTAATACCCACCAGATAAACACAGCTTTCCTTTTAAGTGTTGCTGATCAAGAATATTAAGTGGTCCTGGGTTGAGGCCGGGGGAGCCCAAACTGGGATGTGCCCCTTGCCTGCCTTGCCCCTTGGTGGGGAGGACAAGGGGCTGATGGGGTGGGAGCCTCGAGGGGCTGCTGGTGCCTCTCCTGTGAGGAGAGACTGGCCATGTTGGGGAGCGGGTGCCATGGAGGTGCCATGGCGGTTTGGGTTTTCTTTTTTGTTTGTTTGTTTTTAATTATTATTTATTTTTATTTTATCATAGATAAATGTTTGTTAAACTATCTTTGGCATAACCCTGTCTTGTTATGCACAGTTGTCTCCAGTATATATATCAAATAACTGAAATAATGCCATATCACCATCTACATTGTTTCTCAAGGCACTTCTTACTGGAAGGGTAGTCCGCAGAACTGAACTTTTAGATGTCCTTCATTATAGTGTTAATTTTCCTGATTTGGCCTTGATGCTTCTGCCAGCGTAGGAGGGGAAGGTAGATGGGTGTGGAATATCTTGGTTTTAATCACTTAATCTAATTCTTTTGCAAGGTACATATTGTTTGAGAGATGTGTAACTACTACTACTAGAAACTAGGAAAAAAAAAAGCACCTTATTTTCTTCAGCATCTGTCTATACCAGCTATTCAGGCAAAATATATTAAGAAAAAATCGCTCTTGCAATTTAAGCTGTTTACTGCATTAACTAAACTGTCATAATTTATCCAATCTCTGTGGAAACAGATGTGCTATAATATTAATTTATCACCTGTCTTTCCTCTGCAACTGGGTTAAAAACTAACAAGTAAATGCAGCGATTGCAGACAAAGCTGACAGGCTTAAGCTGCAGTATGTATGCTAATGTATTTTTCAAATAGCTTTGAAAGACGTGATTATGCTTTCCTGCTTTGGTTTATATTGAACCATAAAGAGCCCTAAAATCAACAGTGTCATGAAGAGATCGCATTTGAGAGTGTTTGTAATCAGCCTTTAAGAAATGTGACTTAGTCATGTATAATGACACTGCACTATTCATAAAGTTGTTATTTTAAGTCAAGTCAAACTTTCCAAGAAGCCTTCAATGGGAGCGTTGTTTTGGGGAAAAAAAAGGGAAAGTGTACCAGTTCTGTCCACTTGGAAGTAATTTTTAAGGCACGGGAGATGTTATAAATAGTAAAGTGAGCAACAGCATTGTCAAGCTTACAGAATTTTTAATTAAAAGCTAGGTGTGGTTTGGTGTTTTATGTTCAAATACTGATGACTTCTGAACACGTGAATGGAAGAAGCCGACCAAAAGCTGAGAATAGTATGTACTCATACGTGAGCCATATATGGGACATAGCCAAGAAAGCAAGTCCAGAAGAAAAGCGGATAAATGTAAGTGGCATTTTAGAAAATAGTTATTTCCTAATCCCATTTTTCCAAATAATGTTAGAAGCACTGTGATTCGTAGGAAAACAGAACCAAAGTGCCTGCAATAATAAGAATGTAAATAGTTGTCAGAAGAATTTCTTTGCCAAATGCTGCCGAGGTCTACATTAAGTGGGTTAACCTGGACGTCAGCAGTCTCATCTGGCACCTACTGCCTTTTCCATGGAGGCTTGCTGGTCTTGAGGCAGTGTGCTCTAGTGGCAAAGGTGTCCTGGTAAAACTGTAATCAGCAGATCAAAGGNTCTCATCTGGCACCTACTGCCTTTTCCATGGAGGCTTGCTGGTCCTGAGGCAGTGTGCTCTGGTGGCAAAGGTGTCCTGGTAAAACTGTAATCAGCAGATCAAAGGGAGTGACTATTCCCTCTCATTTGGGGAGGCTGGGGCTGGGGTGCCGTGTCCAGTTTTGAACACCTGGTTCAGCCCATTGCCACCAACTGGGTAGCAAAGCTGTATAGTGAGAAACCAAATGAGAGTTCAAAACCAAAAATAATTTTCTTTCACTATGGCTACCATTAATTTTCCTTCCTCAGCAAGCAAGCAGACATTTTGGGGAGGAAAAAAACGCAAGTGTAGGCAGCAGGCAGATGGATACCATGGTATATCTTGTTTGTGTACAAAGCCTGGCTCATATTTCATAATAGAGTCAACTCCTATTTTGATGTTTTACTGCCATTTCAACTAGTTTTACTTTTCAGCCTGCAAGCATCATCTTTACAGGAACTGGGATGTAGGGGATGAAGTAACATTCTTATTCCACTCATGTTTGAGTCACTCAGGTTTTCCATTTGTTCACATCTGTATTTTTATAGAAAATTGATAGGCGCTGTAATTACTGCCTGCTGAAAGCAAGTAGGTCAGAGCTACGCTTAACATTCCAGAGGGGCTGCTGGGACTGGAGAGGCAGAAATGCATCTGGACAGTTTTTCTTCCTGTGTGCCTGTCTGTATGTCACAGCCATTCATCAGACTCCTCACAACTGCTCGCCAAAATATTTTCAGAGGTATTACACAAAATCAGCCAGACCGTCTGTGTTTAAAAGGTCCCTCCCTACTCATCTGTCCTACTTCTCTTGGCAAAAGATTTTTTCATGGCACCATGCAAGTCAGTGCATTGGCTCAGAGTTATGCTAACTATCGAGGGAAAATTTCTTGGGGTGAACTGATGACAATTTCCTAACGTGGGTGATGGAGGACCTGGTGAGGGGAGAGACCCCAGTGAACCTCCCACTCATAAAGAAGGAAGAATGGGTAAGGGATGTGAAGGCTGGGGGCTGCTGTGGCTGCAGCGACCATGAGATGGTGGAGCTCAGGATCCCAAGAGAAAGGGAGCAAGGCAAAAAACAGGATCACATCCCTGGGCTACCAGAGATCAGACTTTGGCCTGTTCAGGGACCAGGGAGAATATAGAGATACTGCCCAATTGTGTGGGGATAGGATTAGGAAAGCCAAAGCCTGGTGAGGGATGTGAAAGGTCACAAGAAGGGCTTCAACAAGTACATCAGTAGCAAAAGGAAGCCTGGGGAAAACATGGGCCCACTGCTGAAGAGGACCCGGTGACAAAGGGCACGGAAAACTCTGAGGTACTGAACTCCTTCTTCGTCTCAGTCTTTACTGGTAAGACTGGCCTTCAGGAAGCCCAGGTCCCTGAGACCAGAGGGGAAGTGCTGTGACAGCTGGTTGATGTCACTGTAAGGCCACTCAGGGTTATCTTTGGAAGGTCAGAGGAACCAGAGGGGAAACCTGAGGACTGGAAGAAAGTAGATGTCACTCCAATCTTCAAGGAGGAGCTGAGTAACCCTTAACTTTCCTTCTTCTTGTCTGCATTCAAATCGGGGATGTGGATTATCGGTGGCAATTACTGTTGTATCTTCTCTCTGTTCTCTTATTTATTAATGCATGAAACTTCCTTTGTGGGTTAGGCACCAGTTGCACTGGCAAATATATACAGAGAAGCGTAACGGTTCTGAATTGCTTGTGACAAAAAAACATCCTTTGACATGCAAAATGCCTTCTCTAGTGAAGAAAAATGAATGGGTTTTCTTCGTTTTTTTTACAGGGCCAGGGTTATACTATGACTATTCGGGCTTGTAGTCATATGGACTTCCACTTCACCTGGGCTGGGATTCAGAAATGTTGCTGTATTTGACCAAATGGTGGCCTATTTCCATATAAAATTCAGGTGAATCATCATAGTCTTTCATTCATGTGATTTTTTTCCTAACTAACTCCATTAAATCTAGCTTATGAGACACTCAAATTGTTGGTACGGGATGCTGTCCATTCCTCTATTTTTTTCTAGTTTTCTAAAGACTTTAAATCATAGTCAAAAGAGGTACCAGTTACTGTGGAGGCAAAAGGAAGTCCATCATGTGCAGATGAAGTGTTGCTGCAATGATGCTCTGTGGTTTTCTGATTTATTTATTGTTTTAGTTTAATAACCAGGTCACTTTTTCTAGCTGTGAAAATACCAAACTAAAAATTGTTTATATTCTCCATTGTTTTGTTTAATACCAAGGTGGGATCTATCCCCATAAAACAGATTTGTAAGCTATAGGCATCTTCCTTTGAGCTAGTTACCCAAGGCTCTCATTCCATAGTCAGGAAATAAGTATTTCTAAAGTAAGGTATCTCCAAGGTAAATATTAGTTATTAGAGGTCAGAAAACTAGACATTTTTGATATGCTTATCTGACCGTATAGAGTGACTAACAACAAGAGCATGAATGGTTTATCTGTAAATACTGTGTTTCAGCAATGGCAATGAGAGAGGACAGTGTCTCTGTCTTGTTTTGAGTTCTTTTTCTTGTTTCTGTTTATGCACTTAACTTTCAGTCTGGCACCTAGCAATTCTATTTAGCCCTCCTGGTTTATCACTTTTAATACACATACTGACATAGAGCAGTTTTCCATTTAAAAGATCCCTTTGCGTTGGCTGCAAGAGTTTGCTGCAGCGCTGGGATGCCTGGGAAAAGGAGCTGAATCAGCCCACTCCTGGCAGCTCCCTGCTGGTGTCTCCGGAGACACTCTTAGAAAAGCGGTTGATGAAAACAATGCCTTCTCCTTCTGAAGGTGGCTGCCATGCTTGCATGCAGCTGTTCTTTAAGTTGCAAAGGGTGTAATTTTTGCTGGAATATCTTGAGTATTTAAGTGACACTAAAGACAGCAGACAGCTCATGTGTCTTTGGGAGCCTAAGGAAGATTTCACCTTTGCTGGCCACAGGAACAACATTTTGTGAGGAACATAGCATATAGGTGATGATTACTAAGAACTTTTTTGCTTGTAAGATGGAATAGATTTCTTCCTACTCAAATATATTTTTTTTTTCCACTAAAAGTTGTCTGGTTGTTTTTGTTTCCATACCCCACTGTTATTAATTTACACCTTGGCTGGATTTGTAAGAAAGACTGATTTTGTTGCTGTTGTGGGAGCAGAATTCTCAGCCATATGGCACGATGTCTTCATTTCTGCATGACAGTAGACAGGATCCATTACCAGTTTTGCAGTGGTGCAAATGTTTACCTTCAGGAAGGTTTTTCTTAGGACAGTAGAGAACAAAAAAACACACATAATGAGCAAACTCTCTCCAAAGGGCAATGTGTACTTTCAATGTTTAAAAGAATATTCTGGTCTTTTGCATAAATCCAAAGCTTGCCCATTACAGTAATACTTTTTTAATTTGGCTGAATTTTTTTTCCCCTCTCTTTTTTCAACTGTAGAAATAAAGGAGAGTTGACAGAACCCCTAACCCAGGACACTCCGGTGACAGGAATTGTCCTGTGCATGCCCATATTTTGTGTCTGGGTTCAGTATCTCCGACCTAGTTAAATTACAAGACATGAGACCCACTATCTCATATATTGAGATTTGAACATGTGAGAAGCCTCATCTTGGTCCAAAAAGAGATAATACCACCCTGTGCATCATCTTGCATCTTCTCTGAGAAAATGAACTAATCTCATAGTAATGTTTCATCTTAAGGGTGCTTTGTAACCAAAATTTAAACAAATATGCTATCAACCACCCCATCCATCCTGGGCTGTGCAGAAGGGTGTCTCTCCTGATTAGACGGATAGGCATGCGTTTTAGACTAAGCGCTCTTTGGTGCAGGAACCTAATTCTTCTCCTGAAAAGTATCATGTTGGCTTTATTTTGCCTGACACAATAACAGCACAAGAGGCTGGTTAGTGCTCAGAGGAAAAGGTTGTGTAGAGAAGCAAGGGAGCGTTTACCATTGCATTGTTCATTGGGGACTGGAGGTCACCATGCCCTGCCACTGGTCTTCCTCAAGCTCCTCAAGAAAAGCCCCCAGCAAGCTATTGAGAAGTGGCTGCCACTCTGTTCCCCCAACAGGAGCCAGGACCTCCATGGCACGGTACTGAAGCATGATTTTGAGCTGAGAGCACTTTCCTAACTGGTGACAGTGTTACAGAGCTCTGGTACCTGCTACCCTCGTGATCAGGATACAGAGGGGCAAAGTTGTAGATTTGAGCATTTTCATAAATCGCTCTCAAACTCAGACCCTGGTACTGATCCATAACCCTCTTCTGCTGCCTTCAACTCTACAAACATTAATTAAAATGTTTACTTTTTAAAAAGACAAATAGATTCTTTAATGTAGCAGACTCCTCTTTGACACATTTATTTTTCTAAATACAAAACTTAATTTTACTCAATATATTGCTATTTCTATAATTAAATTCCTTGTTAACTGCTGAATCACTTAAATTCCATGTGAAAAACCCAATTCTTCCCTACAACTTATTTGTTAAGCATCCTTTCACAAACTGAGGGAAAATGTCATTACTTTGACATTTATGCTTTACATTTGTTAGTTTGAAAAAAAAAAATTGAAAACAGTGCCAACTATTACTACAAGGAAACAGAATTTTTAGGGTTGTGGACTTTTTTTCCTCCTTTAACCACAGCAGTTCTAACACAGTCACTAACACAATTTGCATTAGGTTAATGCAAATACTTAAAATCAGCACACGTTAGGGCTGGAAAGTACTTATTTCCTGCCTGAATACCTAATGCTGTGCTTCAGCTAAGCATATTGACAGAATGCCATCAAAACTTGAAGACTAATATAACTATAGTTCTAATATTTGATGGGGCTTCATGCATTATTGCTGTTTTGTAATATGTATAGATAACACTTTTAAAATAAAAGCAGCCTGCTTCTCAGTGATCAAATTTAATATCTGTCATGAAACTGAGAGGGATTCCAGAGTAAGTCACTAAAGGTGGGAAACTGGAGAAAATATGCACAGATTTATGGGGAGAAAACACTGCTTAATCTCATTTATAAAAATGCAAACCACACTCCAAAAACGCTAGCACACAAAAATGGACCCATGTTAAAATTAATCTTCTTCAGAATGAAATTTTCAGCATTTAGTAATAAGTGCCATCCTTGAAGACCACAAAACTTGAAAGAACTCCATACTTTTTCTCACGTTACTGCAATATATTCCTTTTATTTATTATTGTCTCAGAGGAAGAATGTTACAATGTAGTGTTTGAAGTAGCATTTACTTGGCAGCAGAGGACAAAGGATGCATACAAACACAGGCAGAAAAACAACTTTATACATAATCTCATATTCAGAACGAAAATAAAAGCCACCAAATTCACTACTGAGACCTTGTTTTACTTCTGTAGGGGGTATTTTTAAGGATTCTTTGCCTAGAGAATGATGTAGCTTGATAAAAGCAAAGTACTTTGCAGAGCACAGAATATAAAGCTATTTCCAATACTACTCATGAAGATAGGTCTGAGGTAGAAAGGTGGTCATGGCTTTCCTCTTCTGTAAAACGTGGGGTTTTTTCTTCTCAAAATAACTAACTACACTACTTTTTTTTTTTATATATATATAGGAGCCAGCATCTTCTCTTCCCACCTTGACAATTTTGCTGCACCCGCTCAGGAGCAATACTTGGCATTTATATAGAGCTTTTCAGACACTAACTAAGCAAGCCCTACAACACCTTTGAGAGGTAAGCACTATCATCCCCATTTTACAGATGGGAAAACAGAGGCAGAGTGGTTAAATAATTTGCCAAAGGGTTCAGAAAGAACTGGCACCAGAGCCAACACTAGAACGTGGTCAACACTGTGCCCAAAACACTCCTCGAGCAGCAGCAGTCCAGGAGCGAGTACTGTGGGTGCAGGACAATCTAGTTGGTACCACTTCCCAAAAACACTAGAAATTCCTGACCTGCTGTCTGAATGTCCTCTAGCATTTTTCGGTAGCAGTAGAGAATTTACAGCTCTTCCAATACCATTTTGAGATTATTTTTTTCTTCAGTAATAATTAAGAACAACACAGTTTAGTTTCTCTCCACTACACATGAAACACATTGCATGCAGTTTTACCAATTAAAGGTATGTCCTGAAATTAAAGCAAGTGTCCATGCAGCACTGTAAACTCTGTGAAGGCATTAAAATCTCTTATGATAATTTTAAAACTAGAGATCACCTGATTAGTGACATAACTTTCCTGTAATTATCCCTAACTGAAGTACATAAATAAACGATTTCAAAGATAAAGATGAGTTGCAAGATTACAATGCCAAATGATAATATCTATGTGCACTGCAGTTTTGAAGAAAATATTGCATTGCTAATAGTATTGGAAAGGGCTTTCATAATTGTCTCTTCATTTCCAAGAGGCAGACAAAAGACTGGTGTGCTTAGGTCATCAGAAGGGGAACTCACAGAAATGAGCTTTACTTCACAGACTGTAAATTCCAAAACTTGAAGCAAGTTTGGCACAGCAGGGAACAGCAAAGCTTTGTCTCTGAACAAAGTTGGGAAAGATTACACTAACATAGACCTTACTAAAAACAACTTAAGCTATCATCTAAGTCCTCTTTTTAGCTATCTCCCGATTCAAAATAAAGTAAGGCTTAAAAAAATAATCCTCCAAATGGAGTGTGTTGGCTGGAAATAACTAAAAGAAAGTTAAAAATCTTGGTGCATGAGGATTATGACTTGAAATGAGAGTTTACCTTGTATACTGGAGTTAAAATACTGTAGCTTGCACCCAACAGCAACTTTTTTTAACCAATAACAATAATGCAGATTGTGTGAACTTCATATGCCAATCCCGAAAACAATTCAAGGGTAATCTGAAATCTGTGTGGTCAGATGGTTAGCATATAAATAATCAGTACAGAATATTAAATGTGTGAGAATATAACTAAGGGTATTTTACAATGTAAAAGCAAAGAGCTGAAAGGAATGTATAAATGTAACATTTTGCTCCAAACTCCTTATGCAGTTCTCTTTACGATTATCAAAAAGAACGTATATAAAGCCCCTACCCCTTTTCCCGCGGCTGTATATTTATACAAATCAGTGACAAATACTCCACTGCTCATTAATTTACAGTTGCATAGAAAGGGAAGAAGAAGAAGAAGAAAAAAAAACCCAATACTATAAAAACAACATCCTCATCTTTGGGTATTCAGTGTTTTACTATTTCAAGTAGAACACGCAGTCAGAGCGAACAGCATGTTCCAGGGTCCCATGCAGCCTTCTGATGAAGAGGAACTCGCAACTGGTGGTTTGTAGAAAAGGGCTGTACTGCACGTGGGGAAGCACTGGTAGATGTCCCAATGAACACGTCACATTGCCTGTCATGAGGAGAAATAACCACGTCAGTACTGCATTAACACGCACAGAAAGCTCTAACTACTCTGGGCTCGGGTCAGTTAAGGACTCGGATGTCATCTTACAAAAAGCCTGTATTTTAAATATTTAGATGTATTTGCCCAAGACTCAGCAAATCACTGAGGCGTGTAGTTAAGAGAAACCTAATTTTACTATACTGCAGTGTTTAAAATTCTTGTTGAGTAAGGCCCAGAGGATGTTAGTCTACAGAGCAGTGAATATAACTTACAGACTCTCCATGCTCTGCACCCATGGAAAAAAGTTCAGGCAAACCACTGTCCTATCTGAAGCCTAAGTGGTAAAAATGGAGAGTATAAAGAGTCTGGATTTGGACTCTTCAGGCCCCTTCAAATGTAATGCTTACTTCCAGGCTCCTGTTTCAGGATTCTGTTCCTGAACAGGCAAATGTGCCTTTTCTAATGGTTCTGGAAGGGTAGATTTGCAGTGAGACCATTTAGGAATCATCCTGTATCAAAACCAAAATCAAATGCTTTTCCAGGAAGATTAGTATTATTCACTGATGACACTGAAAAATATCTCTGTTCCTGCTTAGAGGAAGGATTTCTGGAAAATGCTAGTTTCATTCACTAGTTTAACTTACCAACAAACTGAAACACAACTTAACTGAGTGCAGGGCGCAATTCTTCCCATTCTCTTTAGAAATTCTTGTTTGGGAGGGCAATCCTACTATCCCCATCCAGGAAAGTGTTTGTGAAGCAATATTTCTGAATGTTTAGATATTTGTTTTGGGGAGGTCTGCCCTTGCAAACTGGATTAATGGACAAAGTGAAGTAATTGGAGGGAGTAAATAGACTCTTTCCCCAGCCCTTAATTCTTCTGAAGTATCACAGAAGTAGTCTTTAATATTTATTTAACAATAAAACTTTCAGAGAACTCTGCAATGACACCAGATTATGTCATTCCTTATTTGTCATATGTGGGCTGTAATATCAACCTAAACCTATAGCAAGTGTTTTTCCTATTTCTGTTACTTATAACAGAAATTTAACTGATCATTCATACCAGCTAGATTTTCAAGAACAAGTACCTAGATACCAGATTGCTTTTCAGCTTTTTGTAAACTCTGAAAATAGCCAAATTTCTGCTTTGGGCTTGTGAAGTGGATGCCTACTGGGAGAAGGCAGCTTCATCCAACACCTAAGATGCTGTGTGTCTCTTGACCTTTGTGCCCTGGTGCCCATAGCTCCTGGAACTGAAGTGATGGGCACCAGGGCACGAGGACATACAGATGTCTTTGCAAGAACTGGCTTTGGTCTTGCAGAGCTGATGCTGGCTTGAAACTAATTGGCCCTGATGGATTTGAGCTGATTCCATCCTGTCAGCATCCCAGAACTGCACATCATAGTATCTTTGCTAATGTCTGAAATAGCAGGAATTTTCTATTAACTGGCATATTCCAGAATCTAGCCTTCCTGTTCAGGGGCCTAGCTTCCTAACAGACCTCTAGGGAAAAATACAGGAAAAAAACTCCACCACTTGGCTTTAAGGGAACTTTTCCACTTGCTTTACTTTGCTTCCAATGACTATGCAAGTATGTGAACACGTGTCATACCTGTGGTCTGCCAGTGAAACTTGCTGCAAACAGAAAAAAAAACAAACAAACAAAAGAAAGTTAGAAATTTACATGATTCTGCACCTTGGAAGTTTAAAAACAAAGCCAGTGTCAGGAAAATATGTACTACAGAAGAACAGAAAGACTCCTATCTTAAAAAAGCAAACATTTAACTAGAAGTGTATTGTAATGGTCTGTACATAACTTTCTTCACAAGTTTACTTTCCTTGTTACAAATATATAGGTTTATGAATATATAGATGATATGAATTGTTCCTTTTTCACCACTTGTGACCACGTAGATCTATGAGTGATGCATTATAATACCATCTGTTCAAAATGCTCCTTTCTTGGACTCACTCAGATGCAAAGGCATGAATTCTGCCCAGTGTTGCACACTTGCCTAGTTCTGAGAACCAACCTCATAAAAAAGGAAGGGAGGCATTATGTCTGTTATCAGAGGATCCGAGGAACAAAAAAAAAA
>RSEF01000003.1:51498614-51533940 GCA_003993805.1 Himantopus leucocephalus | reverse complement strand
GGAAGCAAGAGGCAAATAATGTTGCATATAACCGCCCTTGCAGTTATATGCACTATGCTGTGGAAAGAAAAAGTCAGATTGCCCAACAGTCACTTTTCTTCAGTGTATTATTTTATCTGATTATGAAAACTGATTGTTAAATTACATTTCAGATAGTAAGATGTGGGCATTTTTGATCTTCCTTCATTGATCATTTTCATTTTTCCTGTGGCTCTCGTACTATGCGCCATGCATTCTGGTCCAAATAAAGTGTACCATGACCTACTGATATTATGAGAAATATTGGAATAAGGTTCAAGAAGGTACTCCAAAATGCTTTTTTCTTTAACTTACTTGTTCTTCTCTTAATTTTATCATCATGTGGAACTAATTTCTCATTGTGACAATCTGACTTTTAATCACTTACATCACATCTAAGTATTCAGCTACTACTCTCTGGGGCTCCAGTCTGACTTACAACACATTGAGTGGCAGTGCCAGCTAAAAGTACCACTGGCCTTCACTGCATGTTCCTACTGCTGCACCCGAGCCCACAGCTCGCTAATAAATAAAATTTCAGATATGTTCCAACTCTGCCTTCAGTTGAGTGTGAAGTAGCATCAACAGTGCTGCAGACATGAAGATGACTGGTAGTACAGGCATTAATCGGAAAACAGCTATTAAACATTCACATTTATACAGAAATTATTTATACTATGTCCAGTGCACTTAACTTCAGTATGGGTTAGACAGGAAAGTTCGTATATTACAGGAATGAGAGGGTTACATTCTTGTCCTGTTTTCCTAAGAGTGTTTTTTTGTCTTTTCATTCTATTATACCATGATTTGTCAAATTGTGAGGCATAGCTTTCTGTTAGGGACACTATTTGTCATTCCTTGTTGGAAAATCTTCATTTTTTCCTTATGCTTATCTTCACTTGTGAAGAGGCCAGTCTGCTTTTAAGATATAGATGCTTTTGCATGAATTAAAGCCAAAGACAATTCATCACAACCGTCTAGCCTAAACATTAGAAATCCCTAATGTATGGAGATGATGACATGAAGGAAAAACACTTTTACTCAATGTATTTATATCAGAAAACTCATGCATGAGAGCATTAGAATGTTTGTTAAGAAGCTGGACATACTACAGTGGAGACTATGACTTTTTATTTTCCTATCCACAAATATTTTTCCATTTGACGAAAACATGTTTTTTAATGGAATTCAGAGGGGAGGGTTAGAAAAGCTTAGTTAGGGAGACAGAAGTAGTCGTAACAGGTTTCTTAATAACCAAGAAATTTATTTGAAGAATGCTTTCTTAACCAAATGGCATATNTTAATAACCAAGAAATTTATTTGAAGAGTGCTTTCTTAACCAAATGGCATATTGCAGAACATTCCTGCAAAAAACCTTATGATGTTTAACTGATGGCAGAAGTCCTGTTATTGTCATTCAAATGTAGAACACTTCTTACACATACACTTTGGAGCATGAAGAGTGTTAAAATTATTGTTGATGAACTTGTTAACCCAAGAAGACTAAAGCAGTAACTTTCCAATATTAAGTGCAACTATGCCTCTATCCTAGGTTCACAGTAAACTGAAGGACTCTTGAGGACTGATAAAATTAAGATCACAGAACAGAACTCCGATTATGAGAAGCAGAGAATCTGATTTCCAAACCAGTGATCATCTCCTGAAGGTTCAAAAGAATAAATGAGATTTTGCTCAGATAGGTTTACAGCAGGGAAGTCTGAGCTGAAAAAAATGTGCATCCAAATTTCAAATTCAGTCTATAAAGAATGATTGCAACACGCTCATTATTATATCAAACTGCATTTAAACAATAAGAATAGAGCTGAACTATAATCCTAAACTCCCAATGTTCCAGCTGTAGGCGACTTAGGAGCTAAACTGGAATCCAAACTTCATAGCTGTTAGATCCCTGCAACAGTTTAACTCCAAACTTTAAACCACAGTTCTTCAGAATTTTGTGAGTACTTCAGTATTGTACCTTAATGAAAACATACATTATTATCTGCAAATAAAACAGAAGATGCCGTTCGGTACAGAAGTTACTTTCTTGTCTTCCCTGGCCTCTAAATCTCTGCATATTTTCTTCGTGTAACAGTCCCCTTTTGACAACAGGACTGAGACCCAAATTCAGAAGTCCCTCTCACATGTTGGTACAGAAGTTTACCATGTTCATTCTTTTTCTTAAAACAAAGGCCATTTTTATAGTTGAACAGGGAAATTGCATTAAAATCAACAGCTAATTTGCCAGTAAAAATTAAGCGTATACACCCCCTTTTACCATTGGGATGGACAGTTGTTTGGTCTTTGTATATGAGTAAACTCATTAATTGCAAAATAAACAACTTGATCAAGTGTATAAGCATTTAGCTGCTTTCAAGTTTTCAGCTTTCCCTGCCAAGTGGCAGTATGTTTGGTTTTGTTTGGTTGTTTTTGGTTTTTTTTTTTGTTTGTTTAGTTGGTTGGTTTGTTGGGTTTTTTTGTTAGTTATGTAGATAGATTTAATTAAGCAAGAAAGAGGAAATATTTAAAGGTGATCACAAGTGCTTCCCTGAAGCAATATATTTTAAATCTCAAATTCTTAGTACACTCATAGGTAGAATAATTTCATGATTAGATTTTAAAACAGTAAATGAAAGTTATTGAGAACAGCCGCATTTCCTGACTAAAGCTGAACATAACAATTTCTGTTTCCTCTTTAAAAAAGCTGACGACATCCATTCATAACTTAAAAGAGGCGGAGTCCTATTACACTGATTTAATGAACAGAACTGATGACACAGTGAGGTTAAAACATTAAGGTATTTTTAAATTGAGAAAAATCATATTTAATTCATCAGTAATTTAAAGGGTTCTATGCTTTCCAGGTTGAGTAATGCATTTTAATGAAGGCTTTTACCATAAAAGTGACACATAATTCGAAAAAGAAAATGGTATTGGTAAAATTAACGTGGGACTATGTTTCTATCCCCAGGTACAAACAGATGGATCAGCAGCCACCAAACTGAAATCTAAGCAAAAAGTAGCAACGCTGTTCTTGCTCTGCAGAACCTTCAATGTAATTTTTTTTTTTTTTTTCAATGAGAAAATTGTCCTGGGAGTTAGGATAAACTTTCAACCCACTGCATTGTCCACTTTGACATAGAAGGATCTCTTTTCTAATCTGATAAAAGCAGAAAAGAAATATGAACTAGAACCTATACAGCTGTGACTTTTTTCCAGTCGTATGAAATAATTCTCCCTTTTGAAGCCAAATGGCTGACAAATGTACAGTTCCCGTACATCATCAAATGAACATCACCAATTTCTACAACTGGTGCTTGGAATAAAGAAATTTATGCAGGTATCCTCAGTGTCATACTTATTAGCTACTTTCCCTGGGACTAAATCCTGTGTTACAACTTATGAAGATTATACCATGCAGCCATCACCAAAGTTCCTGGCAGCCCTAACGAGTATGAGGTACTTACACGCTTCCTGTGGTGGAGCTACTGTCTGTGAGGAAGGAGCCATTGGTCCTTTCCATCTGCGCGAGCCTGAAAGGCAGGGAAAGACCATGACTTTCAGAGGACGTGCTGCACAATTTAAACAGAGGCACTGTGAAGATCAGTTCTACTTAGAAACAGCTCGGATATGGCAATCTTGGTGTACATAAATAGGAATAAACTCCTAGATTTTGTGACAGAAACCTATAATCCAGAGGACTTTTATGAGAAACTTGTGCTATGATTAACTAATTCTACTTGCCAAGCAACAAAGAACAAGTATATTTTCTATCTCTAGTATAATTATCATTAGCACCACCACAACTCTCATGGTAAAATTAGTTAAAGAGATGTTTTCGCAGATGGTTTTCTCTTTGAATTTTATAAAGCTGGACTAACAAAAGAGGATGAATACTTTTCAAATATAGCACATGCAACATCTGAAATTATGCTTGGCAAATAACATCACACTGTGGACAGACAAGTCCTGGTAAGCAACACAAAAACCAGTGCAATTACAGGGAGTCATGGCCTATGGCTCTCATTTGGAAAGAACTAATCTAAAAGGACAGGATTATTATCCTTTACATGTAAGGCCATACTGCTCTAAAATCACAGCAGAATTTTTCTGTCTATTCAATTTTCTAGGAAAAGATATACCTTAAAACATATGTAAAAATCTAGGAACACTCAATGCTGTGCACATACACTGGACCGCACCAAATACAGCTATTTCCTTTACTATAAAGGTATCTTAATTTCACATATATTTTTGCAAGTGTGTTATGCATTATCACAGACACCTTCAAACTTGTTAAAGGAGTGTGCAAGGCCCTAAAGAAATGGGAACTCTGGTGTCTTCTTTTAGCATGGAGCAAGCTTGCCCATCTTTACATTTGTTAATATTCCTGAGGGTTGAAGAAGGATAAACAAAAGCACACACAGGATGAAGTTGTCTTTGATTGCCTCATCCCACCATGGCTGGGGTGGGATGTGTGCTCCAACACCTCCCCTGAAGGGAAGAACCAACTCCTAAATGACAAGAGGCATTCACATCATCTCTGCTCTGGGGCATCTCAAACGGATCTCGTTCACGGTGAGTAACAAGAGTGAGTTAGATGCTTAAAAGTCACCTTTGTAATGCTGTTTATCTCAGCATCTTTAAGTCTTTGATGAAATATAATTTTTGAAATTAATCTTCATAGGCCCTTTGTCACACAGGGGAGCAGCACAAGCCCCGTATTTTTCAGAGAGGAGAGCCTGCCCTGAACCTCTTAGCAAGTGAGTAACAGACATCCTGTCTCACGAACTCAGATTCTGCCACGATTATCATGTTTTTAACCTCCACCATTTAGTGAGGATGTGCTTGGAATAGCATGTGGAGCCAGGAGACAGCCCTGATCATGGAGCAAAGGGAGCCAGGGAAGGGACTCTAAGAGTTGCAAAGAGCCTTCCTTTAAGGCAGGATACAAACTGAAAGCCGAGAAGGGAGTCAGAAGCAACTCAGAAGTGACACAGCACAAGAGAATGGGGAGCCGGTACTTGGTTGCAGGTAGGGGACTTTGTTAACAGAAAACTGACAGTTGAATGTTTTTCGGTCAGTGACAATAAAGGTTTTAAGCCCTAATATACTGTTTTTGCTGAGCACAGTCTTATTAAGGAAGCCCTGGTAATATTACTCAAAAGAAGCTTAACTGAAAAGGTCAAGACAACAAAAAATATTTACTAGTTTATATGTGAAATATGCATAATAACAGATCCAACTAGAAAGCACACAATGAAATTTATATGAAAGATACAGATAGAGTAATGTCTTCATTTTTAGTTTTTACTACTAAAGGGAAAATCATCTTGAACAGCTTTAGATAGTTAANTTACTCAAAAGAAGCTTAACTGAAAAGGTCAAGACAACAAAAAATATTTACTAGTTTATATGTGAAATATGCATAATATAACAGATCCAGCTAGAAAGCACACAATGAAATTTATATGAAAGATACAGATGGAGTAATGTCTTCATTTTTAGTTTTTACTACTAAAGGGAAAAAACATCTTGAATNAGAGTAATGTCTTCATTTTTAGTTTTTACTACTAAAGGGAAAATCATCTTGAACAGCTTTAGATAGTTAACTTATACAATAATTAGTATTTTTAAATTTTGTGAGACAAAAAATTCTCACATCTTTCTAGAGAAGTCTAAAGTCTTTGCTCTTGCCTAGTTTGTAGTCGTATCTGTGGGTTTTAATAGATTACAGCATGGCCTAAGTTATAGATTCAAAGAAATGCTGGGTGATTTAGATGAATTACATCTTCCAAATAGCTGAGAAAAGCACTACAACTTTGCCTTTGACAATATACTATGCTACTTATGAAGGAAGAAAATATTCATCTTTGAGGAGGGAAAAAAAAAAGGAAACAAAAAGTGTGGAGCCCGACACTAGGTAGCCCTCAGGGTTAGTTTCTGCCCCAGTTTTCCCCTGCTGCAAAGATCATCTGTTGGGTATCCTCGGTATTTAACAAACTGTTTTCAAGCTTCCTTATGGTGCCCATATGTAAGAATTCAGTTATCTTAAACATAAGCTCTGAATTTTTATTCAAAAAGCTGAAAATGTTACTATTGTTTATTAGTTGTGGAGATCAGATACAATAAAAACACCAAGAGCAAAACTAAGTCAGTTTCCATAGTAATATTGACCAATTTATCTGTGTCCTAAAAGTTGGGTGTTGCTACTTGTTTTTGAGAGTACCTCTGGTCAGTGCTTAGCCATCACCAGCTCTGAATGTATAGAAGAGCGTTCAACAAAACAGAAGCACGGAGATATAGCACGGCAGAATAGACATTTTATCATTAAAGGACTAGGGTGACCCCATAAAAGACAGAACATAAAACATTTGTATTTCTTATATTCTCTGCTAAAAGTCAATGGCAATGGATAGTGTCAACCTATCATAGAAGAAAATGAAAACCTATGTCCAAAATCCTACAGGTAAAAATTATATATCCAACAAATTCAATTTATTTCCAAAGGTTAAAAATTAAGAGACAAAAGGAAAACAGCACGTTTTAGAAATAAGGCACAGTAATTCGGCAACAGTTTCCATTGTGTATGACAGACGGCAGATTTAATGCCTCTACTTTACATTTAATATGACTGTATTCAGAAGCTGATAATTTAAAAACATTTGACTTACTTCTGAGTACAGAGAATTACATCTTTTTAATAAATAATGTCCAGGCAGTAGAGTATATTAAAATCTGCAGGAATCAATCACAAAATGCAGTGTACTGGTGCCAAACTGTGCAACTCTTACCTAGTAGCATACTGCTCTATCCTGGAGTGTGTGTCGTCATGAAACAGCTGTGGAGACTGGGAAGGACTAGTTTAAAAACAAAAAAAAAAAAGAAAGAATGGTGTCTAAAGCAATTCATGATATAGACAACATTATTTCTAAAGTGAGTTAGACTGATGACAAATAAATAAATTCACAGTATTGCTGAGGGGGTTATTGCTTTGGGTCAGCCATGCCCTGTAGCTCATGCACATCAGATTAGCAGCAACCAAGCTAAAAGAAAACAACCAGTATACTAAGCTTTCCAGACAAAGGGGTTCTGCATACTCACTCATATTGCTCTGGCCACATACTGATGAGAGTGATAGGACTGTAAGGAAGACAAAAAAAAAAAAGAAAAAAGAGAGAAAGAAAGAAACAAACTATGAAACAAAAACTTTAGTGCCACTTAAGCAAGAGGAAGACAGAGAAAAACAAAATATTTTAACCAGCAACCCACCCAAATTATTTGAATCAGCAACAATTGATCCAGAAAAGAGACAGCAACAGATACTGCTGTGTATCACAGAGAGAGAGGAGACTGACTTACATACATCATTTTGTTAAATAAAAATTGATTTTTAAAAAAGCACCAAATCAGTGTTATTGATTGAACTGCAGTTCATAAACCCTAATCAGTTAATTTAAATTCTGTTCAAGTACTGGTGCTTTCCTTTTAAACTAACTAGAAAATATATTTACAAAAAAAAATTTGGGGGAAAAAACACCGACAACAAAAAACCCACCATAAGTCAAAGTTATCAATGCATATTTTCCTACTGCATAAAATAATCAGAGGTAAATACATATTGTATTACGTTCCGACACTTGAGTAACCATTTAGAATTTTATTTTCTTTAATTTCTTCATTTAAAGGAACATGTTACTGAGTTTTGCAACCTGCAGGGGAGGGAACCAATACCAAAAGTTTCCTCAGGATGATGCTGGCAATTTAGCTGTACGTTTCCCACACAATTCGACCAAGACAGTTTTATCCTGACCTGTGATTACAGTTTTGACATTCCAACTTCTGGCACCATTGTCAAACTTTCACCACATCAAGGCAGCTTTGCTTTCCTGTGTTGGTGACTTTGTTTTGTTTTGTTTTTAAATACAGACCAGCTGAAGACTGCCCCGGTGAGTAACATTTCAACATTTGAACGTGTGTTACTTCCTTAGAAGCCAGGCCATCAGTAATGCCAGTTTTCAGATTACTTCCTCCTGTTTCTTAAACCGCTAACGCGCAGGTTTTGTTTGTTTATTGTAAATAAAATGCACAGTCCTCTCTGGTCACTAAAACAGAGCGTGGACAATGGCACCAGGCTGTTGCATGCAAGCAGAGCATATCTGTTGAAGCTTCGCATTTGCTGTTGCTGGCAAAGCGGTGCTCTGTTCAGACAATACAGTAGTACCGCAGCCTCCAGGATGGCAAGGAGAGTCAATCCATAAAACTCCTTCTAGCGCCCTGTCAACACAGCTTAATTTTGCTCTTTTAAGAGTGTCCTTTGCTGACAGCTACCAAGTAACTAAATAGAGTGGAGTAATTCTGCCAGCACTGTAAGTAACACTGTGAAGACACTGAGAGTGCTGCCTTTTATTAAGCCACCTATATTTCTGAAGCCTGTAGGAACCTAATTAGCTCAGAGTTTCCTAACTCCAGGGACTTTGAGATAACCAAATAAGCAGTGCAGTTCCAAAAGCCCAGTCTCCCCAAAGTTATTGAAGTGTTCTCTGTGAAACAGCCATTCAGTCCCCTCCAACATTATCTGCTAAAGTCCATAGCTTTATGATAAGATGCTTACAAAAAATCAAAGTATAAAATACATTACTTTTTCAGAAACAGGCAAGATCTGAAAATAATACAAAATAATTCATAGCACAAGGCTCTGCAACTGCTGTTGATTATTTCTGGGGTTTTGCCTCTTTGTTTTTAATGGAATAGGCCAGCGACCCCAGAAGCAATTATATAGTCAAGCTTACGTCTCCAGGTTGTCACCCTCCAATACTGTTTGCACCGGTAGGTAGCCAAGTCGGGGATGCTTTGCAAAATACTTCTTTGACCGGAACTTATTCTTCAGCACCTTCGTGAAGTCCCGTACATCTTCCCCAGATGTTGTCTTAAAAAGTTAAAAGAAATGAAATTGAACATTGGTAAATACCACTGCATAATAGTGCTGCTTCTCTCCTGAAAAAGTACACAAGGAAGAACTTCAAAATGTTAATGATGTTAAAATTGCCTTTTTAGTGTCCTGAAATATGGTACAATAATAACGGTAATGCATCTACAAATTCTCTTCTATGGAAAAAAGCAATGAGGCTTCAAATTCTCAGCAATAAATTTACCAATTACTTTATAAATTAGAGCAAAACTGAAACAGGTAAGCATTTATAACCTGTCTTGCAAAACAAAACCATTTAATTTTTCAGAAAAAAAAGGCAAATCAGTTTGACAGATATAAGGGGATACTCTTAGCCATTGAAAGCAATCTTGACAGTATACTTATACACATGAAGCTTGTAAATCATCCCACTGAGAGAAAAGATTGTAATGGCTCTGCTGAAAAAATACAGCTAACAGTAATGGCTTTGTTTAAAAAAAAAAAAAGCTAACACAGCCCTCTATATTCACAAAGCGCCACAAAATATTCACTGCCTCCCATGTTATACCTAAACTGCAGAACTTTATCACAAGATGGGAGCAGTACGTGCTAAACTCTGCTGCAAGGGCCAAGTTTTCCATGAGCATTTTCTCAAGTTACCAGATCTCTTCCTACAGGTTTCTGCCACTATCTCTTTCATTCCACAGTAAAAAAAACTCCAGAGATTAAGTGACAGCCATTGCACAGGCACTGTTCAAAGGCGCAGTTAGAGGCAGTCTTGGTAAGAACAATCAGTGCCTGAACTAACGAAGTCACAGACTGTTTCAGTCGCCTCCTTACTACCGCAGGATAAGACTAGTACAAAAATTAGCCACGAGATTCTGCAAGTATAAATTTACAAGTTGCAATCAGCAACGCCCACCCTGCTCCAGCAGCTGGTCCCCACTGACGCAGCCTCTTCCAAAACTGACAAATGCTTAGCCCCATCCCTCACCCCCATATGAAATGGTGTTCTTTAGAACAGAACAAAAATTGATGCAATTGCTTTTAAAAATCAATTTAAATGGAAATAATCACAGCAATAATGGCAGCACTGCTTCGGTAATACTGTTCCGTTAACTTCTGCTACAAAAGCAGCAATACAAGCAAAACATGCAGGCATAAAATACAAGGTGATAATGGCAATAAAGAGACCTGCAGGAAGAAACAATAGTATATGGTATGCCTTTAAAGTATATGTGCTTACAGACTGTACTGAGTACTTAAACAGAACGGTCCCCATCACGTGTGCAGTTACTATTAAGCATTTCCTCTTGTAACTGCAGTAAAGAAAAAGAGGCCATTCACCTCCCGCATTAGCTGAAGATTTGCAGTGGCTTCTACAGATTTCTGGCCCAAACCTTGTAACAAACTACAGCTTGTATTTCTATACCCTCTGCTTTGGGAGAAGCCTGTTAACATAAAAGGATGCCAAAGCGGAGGGATATCCATAGGGAAAAAAGAGCGACAGACAATTCAGTTTTGTAAATTTTTGCATTACGTACTACAAAGATGCCTAAAAGCAGGTCAGACAAACTATTCTCTGATTTTATTATCTATTGTCAAAACATAAAAATACTTCCCTATTCACCTTATGTATTTTAATGGACAAGAGAAGACGCCAGGGAGACCTTATAGCAACTTTCCAGTATCTGAAGGGCACCTACAAGAAAGCTGGAGAGGGACTTTTCAAAAGGGCATGTAGAGATAGGATGAGGGGTAATGGCTTCAAACTAGAAGGGGAGAGATTTAGAAAAGATATTAGGAAGAAATTCTTTACTGTGAGGGTGGTGAGACACTGGAACAGGTTGCCCAGGGAAGTTGCGGATGCCCCATCCCTGGAAGTGTTCAAGGCCAGGTTGGACGGAGCTTTGAGCAACCTGGTCTAGTGGGAGGTGTCCCTGCCCATGGCATGGGACTTGGAACTAGATGATCGTTAAGATCTCTTCCAATCTGAACCATTCTATGATTCTATGATAATATACGCAGTTACAAACTCTGTAATGCAGATCAGACGAGCAGTAAAAGTTGTAGATAATCAAACTGATGTTGGTAAGAGTTTCCCACATGTGGCTTTAACAAGTAACAACAAACAGAGCAAATCTGGAATTAAGAGGTGTTTCAACCCCCGAATTTTAATACAGGTAAATTCAAGGAGGGCTCACAAAATCATTTTCAGGAAGCATCTGCTCCAATCACTGCATCATCCAAACAAGGAACGTGAGGCAGCCCAAAGGGCTGCTTGTTCTCACGCAACAGTAACTCCAGCAGATGGAACTCTGTCCCAAGGCCAAGGAATGAAAGTTTTAGTACCTGCACACTGCAGAAATAAATATCTACTGAGATGCCAAACTTTTCCTCCGGTGTATTCTTTACTTGGTATGACAGCCTGACCCAGTTCCTTGGAAAGACTAATACAACTGTGTAGTGACTGAGAACGATAAACACTAACTAGTGAAATTTGAGCAGATTTGGAAGAACTATTTTAATTTACATGCAACTAAGATGCAACTCTTAGAATTATTTCTTCTATGTTTTTTTTGCATATAACCACGCTACAGAATCCAATCCAAAACCATGCCAAGAGAGATGTACTATAACATTTTACTTCTGAAAACGAATAGCCAGGCACTGTTGCGTAGAAACCATCTACTAAATTAAAAACAACAGGTAGCCTGTACACGTCCTACATCATGACATCTTGGCTATTTCCACAAAAATCAATGGCAAAAATACCACTGTAGTTACAGAATTACTTCAAAAGCACAGGAAAAAAAAATATCTTTTCCTTCACTGAAAATTTCAGCCAAAAGACCACATTTTCAAACCCAATTTACAGTGTCAGTTCTTAGAACGAGACAAAGTTCGGGAAGGAATGAATAAGATCCATGGATGACATGCATAAATAACTAAAAAAGCATCTGTAGCAGAACATCTCAGGGAGGAAATCTGTAACAACTGACAAACTGGCATTAGCACTCTTCAATATACCAGCCAGGCATAAATGGAGACATAAGTCACAAACTAAAACCAGGTAAAATTCCTTGTAAACCAACACAAATTTAAGAAACTGGGATTTACATGGAAAGCAATGGAAAAACCAGCATATGCTGAGACACGGTTTTCATATGCAGGTTAAAAAAAACAGTTGGTATATATTTTTAATATATTAGAAATAGAACAAGTCTTCATTGGGAAAAAGTACTACCTAGAATATAATAAACCAGTTGGAGAGTTCTAAATTAAATAATATATAATATAAAAATTATAATTAATAAACACAAGTATGTGAATAATATAATACTTATAATATATACATACATTTATTTTTATTTATTTCTCACTATTCTCTTTTTTCAAAGAAAAAATAATAAAATGATAATGGAAGCCCAAACAACTTCCCAATTCCTTTCACTGCAGCTATCCATGTAAAATGACTAGTCTGCACCTAAGTCATCATTCTCTTAATTACATTTCTTAAATTATGTCTAACACAAACCCAAAGAGCTGTTCTAATATACATGTAGAAACTGATTCCCAGAAAAGATGAGAACCTCACTAACGAACGCTGTTATTAACGCCAGTCAGACATTCATGGGTTATGAGGAAGCAGGAGAGAAATGTACACATACATTCAATGTACACTATAATCAAGCAAGTGCAAAAAATTGTATTTTGTATAATAAGACACGCTCAGTGATTAGACCTACTTATGGTAACATCTACGATGTGTGCAGGTATGATGATAGCTGCATCTTAAAGCAGCTGTCAGCTAGGTACCACTAGGAGGCTGGAAAACTCCTCAGCGTAGGATGTGAGGTAAAGAGAGAGATACTTCATTTCTTTAATTATTTTTTAAAAAAATTGACATTAAGAATGCAATTCACCACTAACTTAAACACACGTTTAAGTACATACATTCATTCCCATTCAACAAAGCACCCACACTTTTAAAAAGCATCTCTCATCCTTTGATAGAGGCATGAGATAGGATACCACAAAATCTAGGTTATTAAAGGTATAATAACTGTATTTATGGCTGTCGCTGTCACTTCCACATCAGTGATATTTGCACTGTGTAACATTGTGAAGATTACCCTTCTGTGACCACTTTCAAATAGGGGTATTTCATAGCAATTTCTCACCAAGAGGAGAGATTGATCAGAAATTGTGTGTGTATTTTAGTTTACTCCAATGTATTTTAGTTTACTCCAATGAAATCAAGCTGTAACTTCACAAGGAACCAACTTACCTCAGAATTTAACAAATTAAGTTGCAAAAGGGTAGGAGATCACGTAAGCCAGCTGTCTGAGCAACAGCACAAAGTGAGACCTAGAGGAAAGCACATTGCCCAGCTGCTATGTATCAAAGACTAACTTGACCAGATAGCTATTCGTCTCAAGGCAAAGAGTAATCTCTGAACTCCACAGCTGGAAGCGATGTTCTGCATGCAAAATAGCCAGATTCAACCATTCTTACTGCTTTCTTTCATCTTCCCCACAGAACAATCGCATTTTGATAACAGTGAAGTGTCATGCTTGGTGCACTGATAAGCATGTCAAGATGAAACCACTGACTTACTTATGTCGGTTTATTGCTTATAAAACAGTGAGGCTGCTTAATGTTCAGGAATGTATTTGTCTTCTCTGGATGTCAGTAGCAATTAGATTTCCAGATGACTTACCTAGAGGAGAAGTCTTAACAGGCACTATTTGCAGACAAACTTTATTGTGCCTCGAAAAAAATTTCAGTCTAGCGTAAACTATCATTCAACCAATAATTTCTGATGTCTTGCCTACTATGTTCTGAGCTCTTTCAGGGAAATAAAATTCTGGTCATCTGGAAGATGAAGGGGCTAACCTTTGCTGCCATCGTTTTGTATAGAAAGGCTACAGAACCACCAGTTCCCAAAATAAGGGACTGTGCAAGGTGAGTGTAGTGGCACAGAACTACAGAAATCAATTATATTTTCATTGAGGTCAGGAAGTAACACTGCTTGCAATGAGAAAATTTTCAGAACTGCTGACTTGACATTTGTACATTACCTCAGAAAAGCTGCTTTTCAGAATAATACTGTGGAATATAGGAGTTGCAAAGTGGAAACAGCTTGGAGAACAAAAAACTGATGCAGTAACTATTTCCATCTGAAATTCAAAGGACCCATTGGTACAGAAAGCCGCAATAACATAACACAAGTACTGCTACTGAGAGAATTTCCATTCCAAAAAAAGCTAAAAATAAAGCATGTAGGTACTTATTTAAGAGTATTCCTGAATTGGATACTAGGAAAATCTTACAAAATTTTTACACATCTCTGTGTAGAATTCTACATAATAAAAACCCTATTTCTCCATCTATTCAGAGAAAGACTACTTAAAGGTGAAAAAATATCTGCAGTAACTTTGCATTTCTACTACTTAGAGACAGGAATGTTTTCAGTTCCGTACCTCGCCCATCTCTAAATCTTGAATGACAGCAAAAAGATATAACCAAAGCCATTATAATGAAGTTTTGCATTCCCAGCATCAAGAAAAGTAAATTGGAAGCTAGGGTGGATGCTAAATGGCATTACAGATTAAGATTTAGTGACTACAAATAACTATAAGGTATAAACTCCCCTATTCTGAAATTATGCAGTAATTCTCACTTGACACAAACATCACAAAATTCATTAAAACAGAGAACCCTCCCCTTGCAAATTTAATTTTAAAAACAGATTCCTTAAACCATTGTCAAAATTACTTTAAATTTAGGTAGAAGTAACTAAGCTTCTGAGAAATCCCTTCAAACCCTAGACTGAACTGCTTACCAGAAGACAATTAAAAGATCTTCCCTCCATCTGCAACTAAGCTCCAGTTCTAAATGTCAGATTTATTAACCAGGGAAGCAATTTTTTTCTAATTATTGCTAGTATTATTGATATTAAAGCATTAATATACATTAAAATTAAGAGAGAGAAGTTACATTTTATTAACGCAGTTTGATGAGTACATGTATTTGTACTCTACTTTCCAACAGAGGCCACAAAAGTAACATTTTAACATCAATAGCCTTTGAATTTGGTTGAAAAGGTAGAGTAGATGCACGCTTCCTATTCAGGCTATCTGTACTGTAATATAATGGATTCTAAGGAACAATTCATTGGCCTTTGGTACCTTTTTATTTTTTTTTTTTATTTCCTAGACCCAGCTCTATGCTATTTTTGGGGCATTATTCTATTTAAACATATAAGCTATTCTAACTTACTGCAAATAATTTTGCAATTCTTGACTATTATATTGCATTAAATGAGTTCAATATGGAGAGAGGTTTAGCAACAAATTAGTACACCAACCACAGTGCATTATTACAAACAGTAATCCAAAATAACAGTGGATTCTTTTTGTGAAATCAATTCTTTACTCCTGACCTAATTCAGATGAGATTAGTTAAAATGGATTGCATGTAGGTACTGATTACGGAAGTCAAACAGGCATATGTTCGTTCATATAATGGCTCATTTCTTTTTACAGAAATGGAGCAAGAAAGACCCAAGAAAAATTTCAGCTCCCACATTCAGCTTCCAAATTAATGGGGGTCAGTGCTGGACCTTTAATTTTATGCATCACCTAAATTATATGTCATCTCTTTTATCCTGCTCTACTTTAAATTGCCCCAATTTCCTTCCTTTACCTCCTATACACTCGCCTGCTTTCATTCACTTTAATCAAGAATGTCATCTTATTCCTCTTATTATGCCATAATGGATTCACCTCATTCCTTCCACATTTCATGGAATGAAGGGACTTTTGCCTCAGGTTACCTTATTTTGCACTTAATATTGCTTTAAAACGATATTCTTTTTGAGTGGGAATAGAAACGTTTGTTACAATACAAGCTGTCCCTAGTCCCAGGGACAGTGGGGATTCCAGCCATTTCCAGAATATATTTTTCTGTACGACAGCCTTTCCTTGTAGATGAAATGGATCCAGTTACATAACGTGAACATGTGTAACAAGAACTGAAAATTTCTCTCAGATATCAACTCCACTGCTTCCGACAAACCCCAGAAGTCATCAGAAATGTACCATCCTGTTCTAGGGACGGTACCATACCCCATATCAGGTGTAATCTGTATTTGACTAATGCAGCAGGAAGGGCATCTTATTCTGTGCACTGGCAGCATTATCTGTTTTGACATACCTCATGCTTTTCTTTCTGAATTTTCTATATATTATAGGCATTAACAAATAACATTTCTGTTCCATGACCATGATATAAACTAAAGATGAGGCTTGAGAGAACTTTATAAGGGAAAAAAAAAGTGAATCTAAGAAAAATACATCTCAAACATGTTCAGATTGTTTGGGTTACATTGGCTAAGGAGGTAAGTAAACAATCAGTATCACCATATTTTTAATGATTTCTAATAAAGGAAGAAAACACCGTAGATCTCCAGATCCTGAGGGTTAGAACGGTCATGTGGGTATGGGCAAAACTGGACCTACGTTATAGCATGAAAACAGTATAAAACAAACACAGAAAATGACCCAAATGTGTGAAAAAATATTTTAAAAAGGAATTAAAGTTCAACCCAAGACAATTTTACACATTCCAGATTCCAAGAATAAGTATTAGGATTCAGGAAACACAGAACTTTTTCTTATCAGGTACTTTTATAAATTAATCTCACAGCTGCTAACATACCGACACTTCTTATTACTTTTATATTCCTATGCAAATAAGAATATAAAATGTTAGCGTAGGCTTCACTGTACCTTGAAATCTGACATCTAATCTTGTCCAGATCCCTGACCTGCAGAGCCTGGCCTAAATCCTGACCTGATGTCTGTTTTGTATAGACTCTCCAGCTGCAACTATTAAAGAACTGTAATTAATAAAGACTGGTTGATTTTAGTTTTCATCTTCTTAATACTTGTGACTGATCTACAAATCAGGCAAGCATTTGTGAAAGAATAGAATTAATGGTTTTTAGGCAAAATGAGCATCATCTATAGAGTCTGTTGTAGATAGATATCCTCAGCTTAAGGGTCGATGAAATTGTTAACTTGGGCTTCCAGTCACTTAATGTAGACATCCCCCCGCCCCATCCCCCATCAAATTATTTTAAAAAGAAGAATCAAAACCACAGAAAGCCACACAAATAAAAATAGAGACTTAGTGATGATAAAAAAAAAATCCTGTTGTATAAATAATGTTACAGGCCAGGCAATACTCTGAATTATGCCAAGGATATTTCTATGCCCAGCCAGAAATACAGATGGAACATCTTTTTGTATATCTTCGGTTGCAATAGGAAAATATTAGACTGCATGTCAAGAAACATATCAAATCTGTAGCTAAAGCAGATAAATAAACTGTATTGCAGAGAAACATTATAGATCATTTTCATATTTGACACATTCATCACTGTTACGTAAAAATACGTATTTAGCAAATGCAACGTTTTTCCCCCTCTAAATATCTGCCGTAATTTCAAAACATAGCTCTTAAACAGTCAATAAATGTTTTAAGAAGGTGAGAAGGGAAGAGACAGAAAAAGAAAATCACCGACATAACAAATATTAGAACTGGCTAAAAACCAACAAATCTACTTCAAAACAATTTCTTCAGAATGTAACCTGGCATGACAATTTATCAATCAAATCCTAACATTAGGTTAAAGAATTAATGAAAATAACATAACTCATGGTTACTTCTGATCATAATGAAGTGAAAACACTACTTAATAGAATCTGTATTCTGTTATGGTAGACACATTGGATGAAACAGAGTGGGGAAACGCAGATAATAAGCCCAACTACTACAGCAAAAGACAATTAAATAACTACACAATTTTTTTGCTAATAATAGAACCCACAGAAGCTTGTAACTCTAGGGGAAAACAGCTCTGTTTCTTCAACTCCAGTTACATTCTGGTCTGAATTTGTTTTTCTGTGCATACAGACCTTTCACCACTGTTGTTTAAATTACATACCAGTTATCCTATTAATTTATTTGTGACTGAGTTAAAATTCTTAAGAATGCAAGCAACTATCAGATAAAAAAAGTGAAAGTCGTATTTGTATGAAGGAAGTTACCCACTCCACTTAAAGTCTCCTAGAAACTTCCTTAGAAACATAGTGTTTGAAATTTTATTAGGAAAATATTGTGTTGTAAAATTAATTTTTATTAGCTGTTGCAGGCAAACCTCTCACACCATTTTTGGTTAGAACCTGTCGATTCTGTTTATTCTTTTTCCAGCTACACATCAATTTTTAAATATCTCAGTAAACAGTAATAACTCAGGGGAATAAAACACGACTTATTTCCAAGCACGTTTTCATGAAGCAAGCAAAGTGTTGGACCTGAAAGCAAAGATCATGCACCTCTAAAAATATTAAAGTGCATTACTAGATTATTATGTACTCTTTACTATACTATAGCAATAGTAAAGTGAGTCGTTTTCCTCTGACATGTTCTCACCTTTATAGTGTGCTGTAAATACAAAAATACTGCAATTATACTTAATATTCCAGCTTTATATTTACAAAACAAAAGTGAAGTTCAAGTTCTCTCAGAGGTGAATACTTCTACCCATTTCTACAGAATCTGAATACTGCCCACATAGAGTCAGCAGCACTAGCAAATCCCTGATGACTTCCAAAGAGAAAGGCAGGAAGACAGGCCCTACTAAACATATAAAAAAGAAATCCTGGCAGAATATCTAGGTGACAAAAGACTATGAAAAAAATTTAGACCTCAAATAATGCAAAACCAATCCCTTAGGAACGGTCAGTATATTGGTACTCACAGGTATACAATACTCCACCATTGGGTAATGCAATTTATGCCCCTTTGCTGTACGGCCAGAAAAGAAACAGCTCTGACAGACGTCATAGTTGAAATGTTTTAAGCTCCGGTACCTATGGGGACATTAAGCAAAGCAATTAGAGCTTCCTAAGTTTAGTTCTAATATTTACTTGTTATTAAGCCTCACGAAGCAATTTATTCTCTGAAATGGTGTCATGTGCTTTTTCAGCAGCAGCAACACAAGGACATAGTGAGTTTGTTGGGATTAGCTTAGAAAGCACCTTGAAGTGCAGGGATGTGCGCAACCGGGACATGACACGGCCAACACTTGTCACAGCTGCAGAGCCAGGGGCACCGGGACCACTGCAGCAGCTGTACGGGACACAGGAAAGCCGCAGCGCTCTTAGTCCACTTCACACAACCTTCCTACGCTACACAGGTCACCTCATTGAGTATTTAAAACCAATTCCTGCCTCCTATAGTGATATAGAGAGCCAACATCAATCATCCGTTGCCTAAGTTGCTTTGAAGTAGAACAATCTTACAGGCATCAGCTTCATGGGTGGAGTGTGGAGAGTTTATAATTTTAAAGTTCAAACTGGCTTAAAACTATACTGCTTTAGTTTTTCTTTTCTACTTTTCAGTGTTCAGACAGTATCTCAGAAAACACATTTATAAACCAGACTGGTTTACTTTTATATGCTTTTACATTTACCAGTTAGTTTAAATGTTTTTACATCATTGTGATGCTCAGAAACTCTAAACACATTTCAGAAAATAAAACCCTTGAGAATTCATTAATTTTAAAAATTATATAAAATTAAGTTTAAAAAGTATATTGATTTACTTACTTCTGGGTATTTTAAGAGCATGTATACGTATAAACAAGGTAACAAACTTATACAGTNTCATAGGCTGCATTTGTCAGGGTTGTTTTTTTTTTTTTTTTTTTTTTAAAACTAAAGCTGACTAAAGCAACAATTCAGCTCCAGATTCCGCCCACTGTTTTTTATGGTATGGTTGTTCTGACTGGATGAGGTTATATCATTTGTATGAAACTAAAATGAGCTAACTGAACCAAATTGAATAGCTACTGAATAGTTAAAGTTTAAATTAAATTGCTTCCTGAGAGCAGTTTTCAGAACCAATCCACATTTTTCCCCTGCTGAGTTTTATGTTTTGTTTTGCAAGACAATGTGTGTCTATAAATGTAAAGGTTCACTTTTAAGGATGCTGATGCAACTGTTTATAATCTTTACTCAGAGTCTGTGTATTAAATGGCCACATCTACCTTCTGCTAAGATGCTAGATGCTTTTGTTGTTGCAGATCTCTAACTTCATTGTAGAAATTTTTTAGAATGAGCCATTATTTTGTCTTCCTTTCTCTTCTTTTCTATCTCTATGCTCTCCTTCTCCACGCAAAATATTTCAGTACAGACAAGATTCATCAGCCCCAACTTAGGCATCTAAAAGATATCTGAGCTGGAGCTCTGTCATGCTACGCTCCCTCAAGCATTAATTAAGAAAAAATAGGAACATTTAGAGGAATTTCATGTCCTCTTAAGACAGGCAACAAAGTTTGATCAGCTTAATTACTTTTGGAAGTACTCACATATCTTTATTTATAGTTAAAAAAGAGGGTTGCTAGCTCAATCTTGTAAGACTGACTACAGCCAGCATGACTAAAACTAGGTGAGATGAATCTGACCTCAGGATTCATATTATTATCCATAATGCCATGGTTGCCTCACCATGGGCAGCAGATCCCATCTTAAAGCAGGACAATGGTGGAAAAACAAACAGAAAGAACTGCACTTGTTGGATGATGTAAAAGTGTGGATATTTTCCCAACTCCCCTCCTCTTACCTAAAGCCAACAATTGGACACTCTTTACAGATGTTGCACTTGGCCTGATGTTTTGCTGTTTCTGCAGCGGCAACGCGGTGTAGAACTGGTAGCCATACCATAGACTGTGGCTCTAAGCGCATCCAGTCTATAAATTGCTTTACAGTTATTTCTGGTTTATTGTGGTTCTGTGGAGAGAAAAAAAACCAACCGATATCTAAATTAAAAAAAACAACACACACACAAGCAGGTTTTCCTCAGGATTCAATTAAAAAACAACAAAAAACCCCCACAACCTATGTCAATCCTTTCCACGTAATGTAAAACTAGTTACAGGATACAAGAAACAACCTTGATTGAAATGCATATAAAGAAAACAAGTTAGTAAGAATACGGAGGAGTAAACAGCTGTGATAGAGTGGACAGATGGTAACAAAGATGGAGTACATAGTAAAGGAGTAATGGAGTCCATGGTAAAGCCATCTTTGAACTGAATGGACCTGAGAAAGAAGTAAGGGAGCATGAAAGGGAAGCACGTTCTGTAGTTCAGACATGCTAAAGACATGGTTGTCTTTTGAATTAAGATCGATGCCAGACTGCTAAAAGTCAGTGGTGCTTGCATGTGTCTACCAATTGCCATGAGACTCATCCAATTCTTTTTATTACATACTGAGCCCGTGGTATTCTTTCAAGTTAGCACATTAAACAAACACACAAATAAACACATAAATAAATAATGAGAGAGGAAGAAATCTTCCACTTACAGGCAATCACTGCCAGAATATAGCAGAGCTAAAGTATTAGTATGATTGTTTCAAGAAGCAGACAAACCGGCTTCCACATTCTCAAGTTGTAACCACCAGAGGAACCTAGCTGTAAAGGTATCATATTCACCAACTTTGTCAGCAATAAGAACAAAGGTCATCTTTCGGAGCTCACCGGAAGTAATAGAATGCAACTTAAAAGGAAAGTTATTCTTAAATGGTAACACATGACGAGAGGCAATGCTAGGCTTCTTAACCTATTCATAGTCCAAGTCGATTTTTGCCAGTCAGAGGGAGCAGCATGAAAAAAAGGAATAGTGTGCTTTCCCCAGCAGCAAAATACTTGTTTTCACTAGGCTGGGATAACCGTCATGCAGCTGCACACCTAATCTCTGCTCTTTTAATGACCAGGGACTGAAATCGAGCTGTTTACGCAAGAGAAGGGATGCAACCTCATCATCAGTACAATCATAACAACACATCACATATTTAAACACTACCTTGCTAGTACCGCCCTGGGAGATAGGGCAGATCCTTGAGGGACATAAAGATGGTTCCTCTGTGACGGAAAAAGTCTGCCACTAACAAATGAATAATTTACTTCAGTATGACTTAAACCACTCGAGGCCAGTAATAGATATGTCAAGCACCATCCCTTATTGTCTGAAGCAACAATGTTAAAACCTCAGGGGAAGTTTTACATGGTTAACTGGTCAAACCAACTTCCACAAGGATCTACCAAATTATTCATGATCTGGACAAAAGATATTCCAATTCCAGTCATCTCAGGCTCCAGAAATTAATCTAATAGTTCTGAAAAAAGCTAGCACAACTGAATTTGTCAAAGCACTGGATGAAAATGTAGAAATGTCTATGGAAGAATGGCAAAATAAAAATGCTCTAGAAGTTCACTATAACATTTAATGTTTGATTCAAGAAAATCAGAAATATTGAAGTCAGCAGTTTTATATATGTCATAGTGAATTTTTAATCCATATATAATTTCTGACAACGCTCAAAGCAGCCACTTTTACAGAAACAATACACTCAAGCAGTATAGATATCACTAGAAAACAGTCAGCGCCTTAGGCATCCTTGACAAAGTCTGAGTTAGGTTGTGTTCAATTATGACATCCTCTTTTTAATTCTCATCTTCTTTAAACAGGCAGACGCTCCTTGCAGCCTCATTAACCCCCTGCATGTAGTGTGGAGCTGAACAGCAGGCTGTAAGACAGCTTTATTCCATGTTCTGATCTGCTGCATAAAGGCTCACGATATATAAATGACTATGCTTGAAGTTTCGTGCAACTGCAAGCTCTTTTGTCAATAAAAGAATGCTAAATAACTTCCTGATGCACAAGGTCAAAAATTACTATCAACATCATTCTCTTCTTCTCTTGAGATCATGTCTTGTTCCAGCATGGAAAAGCACATTGTTCTCACAGTATCAGGTTGCTTTGAATGATGCAAAGCAGGATAATTGGCTGCTACAAAATTTTTTAACAGCTTTCAGAGCAGCCAATATTGTCAAAACCAAAGATTTATATATTCTTTTTGCTAAAACGCAATTTGTTTGATCCTCTCCTAAACCATAAACCATATTTTACAGCTGCATTTTCACAATAACTTCCCACATTGAGTTGCAGGAGCATATTCATTTCTGTTCAAAAACTCAATGGATGCTTTTAAATTCCTCTCTTCTCTTTACACCATGTAAAAGTGAATCTTAAGACTTCAGACAGAAGTTTTTTTTTCACATGAAAGTCTTTGTTGTCTTACCTGTTGGAAGCAGCTGCGCACGCTGGGTTCAATGTTGCTGCCGCCGAAGGCTGCCACTTCCCCAAGCTGCCGTGGGATCTGGATAGCGTCGTGAAGCAGCAGGCCCAGCTGCCTCTGGTCACACATTTCTGTGGGGCCTGCCACCTCCTTGAAGAGGTCTGCAACAGCGACAAGAGGCACCGGCTCATTTCATTTCCGTGTACACCCCCCTTTTATTCAGTAACGCTGCAGCTCGAGCTTTATAATTTTTGTAATCCAGACGTGGTTACAGATGGCCACTATCCCATTTACAATAGTTTACCCTCATCTATCTTGATTACTTGCACTACATTTTCTTGATCCGTAACCATAGAAATGAGAAAAGTAAGGCCAAATGAATGAAACTATACTGCATCTTATGGCATCTCTTGATAAAACTGTACATTGCAGCTCCTGTTTTACCGAGGAGCAGCTGTGAGACAAAACAAAAGAGATGTCACGAAGTTAGAACAGTTTTTTTTTTTTCTAATCCGTCATTACTACATTACCCTCCTAATATTTACTAAGTTTTCTATGTTATCACTAGGGAAGAAGGAAATAATTTTTCAGAAATCCATATTTTATGCTAAAGTCTATGCCATCCTTTGGTTGGTTGGGGACAAAAGCACATTTGCTCTGAACTGAGACTGGAAATTAGCAGGAGTCACAGCTGGCCATGTGACATAGCTTAAAGCAAGAGCAGGAGACAGCAAGACAACTCAGGCTTAACATTAATCACATTTGCTTCCCAGATAACCACGTCTGCTTCCACATACTTTCCCCTGAGTGATTCCCTTTTCCTAAGGTAGGTGTCAAGCCCCGCAGTATAAGTGGAAGTTTTGAGATGACTGTAACAACAGAAAAAATTGAGGCTAAAAGGGACCAAGAAAATTGTTCCAGATACAGACACTTACTGGGAAGAAAGATATTGCTTGTACCCACTTAAAAGACACAATAAATTAATAGGCCTGTCTACAGGACAGATAATATTTCTTAAGTGCTTTCTTAACCCATTTCTTTCATTGGACATTTTTAATTGTTAAAACTTTCAGCTAGAATTTTTAACATGCTTCTGCCAATAATCCTTCATTTGTGAACTTTGTAGCTGTGTACATTAATATTCAGTCACAAGATGAATCTCTCCTGAACGTATCTTAAACACTGAGTTCACCTCAAATATTAGTATTTTTAAATTCTGTGATTGGTGTAAATTACAGAAGATGTGGAAATGAATTCTTTGTGTTCATTCCAGTTGGCTTTTACATTCTCCTTTTGCACAGAGTGGCTGACTTGGATTAAACCTCCAAGTAATCTTAAAAAAAAAAAAAAAGAAGAAAAAAATCCATTTATACTATTCCCCTACTTTTCGTGTTTCCCACCAGAACAACCATTACTAGATTAGAAATAAATGAAATTTGAAAATTCAGTCTGACTGCACTTCTGATTGAGAAACAGACAAGCTTTGTTCAGAAACACTCAAGAGAAACTCTTTTATTTTATTCTGTAAATTGTTTTGCCCTTCATTTGGAGCAACTGTCAACCTTTGTCAGCGTGATTCTGAAAGTCTGGTCATACTTTCTTTCTTGGCAAAGGGGGCTGCGGCAGAAGAAAGGATTTTCACAAAATAGAGATCCAGATGACTGAATTAATTTTTAGAGGGTCTGGTATTTTTCTCACCCCTTTCTTGCCTAGTCAAACAAATGCTACCGCAGCTTCAACAGTTAGTGGTGAGAAAAAAACCCCACAGACAACAGCGGTGACAGAACTAGTACTGCACGGCTGCAGGCTCATCTTGGCAATCCCAGACCCTGGCTAGCTTCTTCAGCTGAGGTTGGAACAGTTTTCCAGTTTCTAAGAGTCGGTTTAAAAAACCTGATAGGATAAAAAAAAAATCCTGTTTTATTCTTTCTGTTTGCATCAGTCTTCAATGGAAACAGGCACTAAAAGAAGAACAATTCATTAAGTGGTGTAGCTGGGAGGAAGATGAAGTAATTTCTCAAGTCCTAAACCTTCAGTTGGTCGGGGAGCTAGTAAATAGAGGAAAACCGATATGGCAGGAGAGGGAATAGGGAGTGATCAGCTAGCTAAGGTTGATCTGAGTAGCAAACCAGCAAATACCTTTGAAGAGCTCAAACTCATCCAAAACACTCTACTTAAAAAACAAACAAAACTTAACACTGGCAGCTGTGCCATAACCGATGAGTGTCTAAGCACAACGGAGTTCATGGATGGTATTCTCTTTCCCCAAAACCCTCACTACCTTCAGCATGACACACAGGAGGAGAAGCTCCTCAACTGAAGGCATGGAAAGCCAAAATGTTTTTGCTATCTGACCAACCTCTTTCAAGTAACCCACAAGCTATTCCCTGGCAAAGGAGGCATAGCAAGAGCAGCTCTCAAGTGGCAGACATATGGGAGGAGGGCTCATTTTAGGTCTGAGAGGGCTGCAGCCAGACACCATACTCGCCAGTGGGAAAAGGGACCATGTATGTCACCCACCAGCGATGTCAGAAGCCACAAACTCTTATAAATGGAGTTTGTTAATACGTACATACATGTTATATGAGTTTATAGATAAAATACATTGATATAAAGGATAAACTGTACAAAGCACTCTACCAAAAGCACAAGAAGAATGACTGGGGAAGCAAAAGGAAAGATTATTCAGATTTGAGCCACAGGAAAAAAAAAAGAAATAAGAAAAAAACCCCAGTTAATCTGGGTTCAATTCAGTCTCACACCAGTATTTCGAGGATGACAGCCAGTGGGACTCAAACAGCAACTTAGCTCAACAACCTGGAAAAATGTACTTAATGGCTGGTATAGAAGGGGATACTTGAAAATGTTGAAAAATGTAATTCCTACCAAAATAGTAATAAGATAGTTAGTAGTAAGACGTCCACGATATACATTTTATGTCTTTTGCTGAAGTTGCCAAGACATCAAATCACAAACCTAGCACTGTCAAACCTGAATCATCCAAGCAGCTCCAAGTAATCCAGTGATAAAGACTTCATAGTTACACGAAAATATAATTAAAAATGTGCAAAATGGAAAATGTGCCATCATCTATTCATGTGCATTGTTACAAACAGGATGTGCATTCTTTTTTCTTCCTTTTTTGTTTTTTTGGAAGTATCAGTGTTAGTTCCAAATGGTTTGAAAATTAACAACATAAACATAACATTAAAAAAAAAAAAATCACATTCCAAGGATGTTGTACATCACTTGACATTTGAGCTGCTTCACCGTTGAGATTTTTCAAGTAGCCCTTCTTTTCCACCTCAAATCCTACAGTTCTAATGCATTAAATTATACAACCCAAAACCTACAAGTCTACACACTAAAAAAAACTCCACGCATGTTTTCCTGTTTTTGCTGCCAGTCTGGGCTTTCTGTGTTAAAAATGAGCCTAGGTAAGAGCGAAACACACGCAAATGTACTCCCAGTTATTACACAGTGCTATGACTCTTCTCCACCTCTAAAACTGAAGAAAAGAGAGGGAACATAAAACTTCTGCTGTCTCTCAGGAATTCCATACTCTGAGACATCATTTGTCTCCCGATTGCATGACCAGGCACAAAACCTGCTGTGCATAAGCACATATGCAAATTAAAATTTTTACTGTTACCAACATTTGCTGATATGATTGAAATTTACCTTCCAAGAACATTTTTCCACACTATTCAGAAGTTCTGTAATAATGTATGAACAACTAGTGGTAGGCAGGAGCAATGTTTTGTTTATTGTATTCTGAGTATTTTGGAACTAAGATACTACGACCTCTTGTCATGTGTACCCTTTTTTTTTCTTTTCTTTTCCATTTTTTAAGTCTACTTCTATACCCACGAACTGAGCAGCGCACCAGGGTGCTGGCACTGGAACACTGTCATTGATATCATTAAGCCGCTAACAGTGTATCCGTCACGCTTTTGGATCAAGGTTGACTAACTCTCGCTCCCAGAAGAGACAGGAAAGATGTGAGAGCAAGGTAGGGTCTGGGATCACACAGATCTGCCCCTACCCTGTTTTGGGGAGTAAGGAGAGCATAACATGGATACAGCCAGACCAGGTCTTTGGCCTCACCAACAAAAAGAGGCGCTGGATTATTTGCTCTACAAGCATAGGTGTAACCAGGTCACAGCAACTCAATTACATTTGCAGGTCCATTTTTATTCACAGGAGTACCCAGGCGTGTGCTTGAAGTTAAGCGTGTCTTTAAATGTTTTCAAGAATAGGCATTCTTTAATTGAGGCATCAATGTTTTTTCTAAAGTAATTGGGACTTTTTTTAATTAAAGATTCATTCTCATGTCAACCCTGAAGTCTAGCTTCTTAAAAAGAAGCTTAATTAAATTAAAAAAAAAATCACAGAAATTTCTCTTGCAAAACATATTTAAAAATGTGTTAAGTGAAAAGATAGTACCTATACTGGAAATGAACTTGTAGTTAACAAAATTCCTATTTTTACTGCAAATGAATGTCATTAAGGGTGGCTGTTAAAACCAAATGCAAATAAAATTTAAAAAAATAGAAAAAGGCTTCACATTAAAGAAAGAAAAAAGAACAAAAGCTTGATTTCCTTAAAAAGGTAAGAGAGAAAGACAAAGGGCAAATGCACTGGTAAACTGTCAGTTTACCATATTATTTCATAAACCCAATGTCTCAGCAGCCCAGAAATTTTGTTTCTTCAAGTTGATACCCGAAGGGCTGGTCTCTGGGAAGGCTAAGGCAGAAAACACTTGAGCAGACAGTATGGTTAAGCATTTTACAAATGAATGAAGCGTTCATCCAGAAGTTTTTAAAATGAAAAACTTGCCAATTTTACAACCAACTACTCCGAGAAGAGTATGCCTCTCTAAAACCACAACACTTAAGGCATGGTCCATGCTCTGCTAAGGGCTCCAACTGCAACCGTACAACTGCCATGCTCAGAGAAGCCTGGGATTGGCAATGCCTCAGAAATTCTTAGAAGAAATATAACCAAAAGGAGAAGCAAACTTCAGGAGCTGGTGTGAGAAAGGGAAAAATCCCACGGCAGATAATTCAAATTAAGCACCCATGTTTGGGAGTGCTGCTCTTCCTTCCAAGTGACTTACTGTCATGGTTTCAGTTGGGATACAGTCAAATTTTTAGCAGCAGATAGTATAGTACTATGTTTTGGATTTGGGATGATAAATACTTTTGATAGTGCACTGGTTTTTCATTTGTTGCTAGGCAGTCAAGGTCTTTTCTGCTCCTCATATCACCCTGGCGAGTAGGCTGGGGATACACAAGAAGTTGGGAGGGGACACAGCCGGACTGGACCCCAACTGACCAAAGGGATATTCCATACCATGTGACATCATGCTCAGCATATAAAGCTGGGGGAAGAAGGAAGAAAGGGGGGGACATTCAGAGTGATGGCATTTGTCTTCCCAAGTAACTGTTACATGTGATGGAGCACTGCTTTCCTAGAGATGGCTGAACACCTGCCTGCCTATGGGAAGCAGTGAATTAATTCCTTGTTTTGCTTTGTTTGTGTGCATAGCTTTAACTCTACCTATTAAACTGTCTTTACCTCAACCCATGCATTTTTTCTCACTTTTACTCTTCCATTTCTCTCCCCCATCTAAACTGGGGGGAGTGAGCAAGCGGCTGCCTGGTTCTAACTGCCAGCTGTGGTTAAGTCACAACACTTATTTTCTTGAAATTACTTAGCACTTCCATTATGGTTTTCACCTGAGGATCTGAATGCTCAATATCATAGAATACCAGGTTGGAAGGAACCTCAAGGATCACCTGGTCCAACCTTTCTTGCCAAAGGCATGGTCTAGACAAGATGTCCCAGCACCCTGTCCAGCTGAATCTTAAAAGTGTCCAATGTTGGGGAATCCACCACTTCCCTGGGATTATTCCAATACCCGATTGTTCTCACTGTGAAAATTTTTCCTCTTGTATTCAATCAGACTCTTCTCAGGAGTAACCTGTACCCATTACTCCTCCTCTTTTCCATGTCACTCCTTGTAAAAAGGGAGTCTCCATCATCTTTGTAGCCACCCTTTAAGTACTGGAACATGATGATAAGGTCTCCCCTAAGCCTTTTTTTTCTCAAGGCTGAACAAACCTAAATCTCTCAGCCTTTCCTCATATGGCAGGCTTCCCAGTCCTTTGATCAGCTTTGGGGCCCTTCTCTGGACCCCCTCCAGCCTGTCCACATCTTTTCTGTATAGTGGGGACCAAAACTGAACACAGTGTTCCAGGTATGACCTGACAAGCGCTGAATAGAGTGAGATAATGACTTCTTTACCTCTGCTGGTGATGCCCTTGTTCATGCAACCCAGCATCCTGTTGGCTTTCTTTGCCACTGCAGTGCACTGTTGACTCACACTGAGATATGAGTGACAGTGAGATAGATATGACAAAATTTCTCTCAACAGTAGATTTTTGTCACACCCTACTAACCATCAAAACAAGCAAGAGAGTTCGCACCAAAGATCAGTCTGTGACACAGCCGGTGCCAGAGAACCCCTAAACGCTGACTGCATAACCACTGCAAGCCAACAACCGGTACCCACCTGACACCGCTATGTCCTGCTGCCTTTTGCAAAATTTCTTTCAGACTGAAGAGTTTTGTTTTGTGACAGTGTTATGGTTCATAAGGACAATACAGCTGACAAAGATATCAAAGCCAGGCCAGGAGTAACAACAAGAACAAAAAGGTTGTTTTTCTGACTATTAATTCTCTGCTTTGAGAAGATGAGTAACAATTTCAGTTTCAGACGTATTTCAGGTCAAAGTTATGATCACTTGGTACAAAAGTCTCCCGAGAATTTTTCTGCACTGATTTTTTAGGACTTTTCACAGCAATCTTCAGGAAAAAGCTCACCCTGTTAACTTGGGTTATGCAAATCTGCTGCCATTTTTATTTTACTACTAGACACAAAGCAACAACATAAAAATGAATCTGGCCTAGTCATTTCCTTGTTCTGCTTCACTGTCTGTATTTGGTAACTGTAAGTATGCCAATTAACTACTGATAGCAATTTAATGTGAGTTTATTCCCAGGATTCGTGTTTTTTTTAAACCATCTTTTGGTAGGGTTATCATTCTGTTATCCACAGACTAACTAACTCCCATACTTTATGAAAGCTTTTTATTTCACACCAAATGGCAGATTACCTCCTGAATTGTCATCACTGAATAAAGGTATGTCTGCCAAGCTCTTTTAGTTATGAACTAATTCACAGATATATCAGATGACATAAGAAAACTAAAAAAAACCCCAAAGTCTTAATGTGAGCTCAAGTTCAGATACCAAAATATGTCCCAATGCATAACATACCTGTACTTTTGCTCAATGTTAATAACCAAGATTACCTACAAATGCTTCTAAGGAAAGCAAAAATTGTTGCAGAGTTCCAGTGGTACACAGCAAATTCAGTCTCTATACATTTTATATCTGCTTCCAAAATACGTTAAGGAACTACTGCAAAGAATAATAATTTTAAGATTATGTGCCTAATATATAACTGTCCATCACCTAGAATGCTCCTATACAGTGCTTAATCTCTTGTTCTGTATTTGTCAGGGGGGTTTGCCACAAAGTTACTCAATTCTCTTCGGCTCCTGCAATTGCTTTTGTGAAATATTTATATATTACTTAGTATTTCTCAAGCTTGTGATGTTACTTAAATCAACATAATTTAAACTTTCATTGTACAATTCTGGCAGGAAGGACAGATACTGGAAAACTATTTTCAGAGTTCAGACCAACTTTCTCATAGACCACAAAATACAATTGCTGGATTTTGATGGATTTCCTTGCTTTATCAGACATATCAATCTCTTCCAATCAACACCAACTTGCTTGATTTTTTCCCTAAACAAACCATAGACACACAAACACAAAAGAGAACAGAATCAATCAAATAGAATACTTCTCTAGCTTCCACACGGCTACATTCTCCTTTGCTTTTGGGGAGTGCAATACTGTGCATTATGACGGTGGATAATTGACATCAATACTTTCCAGTCAGGATATCAATCCTACTTTCTCCATTGTTACTGATGATAATGAAAAACAACCATTCTGTTTTACTTAGAAGAAAACTGTCTTGCTACAGGCATGAGAAATGTCTTACTACAAATTTTGCTACAATGTGTATTGTTATTGTACATGACTTAATTATATGATGTAAGCATTTTATAAAATACGTTCTTCCTTACATCTGTACTTCTCTTCCAGAAGGCCCTTAGAAAGAGACATCAAGCCAATCTTCAGGGACTGCACTCGAATTTTTCCAGTTCGGCCACTGAAATTATAAAAATAAGACAATTTAATAGAGTTTAATTTTATTTCATTCCAACTCAAGTCTATTCAAAATGCAAAGGCATTGGTGAGTTCTACTTCAAATACACTTCAAATCTCAAAACAAATTAACACTACAAATCACATTAAGAATACTTCCATTACAAAAGCTCAACTCGTCTTCTAAGTGGTTTACATGTCAAAACAGTTCGTATTACTCGAAAAGGGCAGACATTTAGCTCTGTAAAGCTCTGAACATGATTTAATAATGTGGTATACATAGAAAAAATACATGAGCACGCAGCAGGAAAGCCTATTACCCAGTGTAAAACACAAAGACTGCAAAATAAAACCAAGTTTTCATATCACAGTAATTCATTATTTTTTCTTTTCATTTTTGTCTTTTATGTTTAAAATGCTCTGATATACATGTGTACCAGGACATAAACAGCCAACCACATGCAGTAATTAAATGATGTGGAGCTGTTGTCCTTTTTAAGCAATGTGACTTCAGACCTATCTTGTCCGACATGAAAACAACCATAATGCCCAAACCCAAAGAGCCACACATCCAACCTTAAGCAACTTGAGAACAGATAAGCAGGTACCAAAGCAAGTGATTTTAAACCTGAAAGACAAACACTGTTCAAAAAGATAAAACCAAAAGCAATAAAACCAGGGTACATGGAAAAGGATAAGGTTAATGTTCAAAAGACCAGTGCAGAAACATATTCTTAAAAGATCCGATCACATCTTCTTTCCAACTCCAAAAAACACCACACGATTTGTCTTTAGGTGAGACATGGCAAACAAATCATGAGAATAGTAGTTAAATTGCATATATTATACACAAATCCCCACATTTAAGGTTAGCTGGGTCCTTCACCAGAAAGTAAGACAATACTAAAATTAATATCACCCCAAACATTACTTTGGTCCCTTCTGTCATGCAGAAGTGATATATCCTTTAATTATTTTGAGTGGTTATTGGATATCTCTTTCTGTCCTATCCATTCAGCATATGGCCTACCATCTGATTTACTCACGAATGTTGTGCTGAATACAAAATTATTAATTTACTCCTGGGCTCTCAGTAAATTAGCTAAGCGCCTTACAAATATTAATGCATTTGTCTTCAAAACCAACACCTAATCTAGTGAGACTAGACAGTATTATCTTCTCTATTCCACAAGCTCAACAGAGATACAGAGAAATTATTGCCAAATTAATCAAAAACACCCATTACTTTTACTGCCCATTTTGAAAATCAGGACCCAATTTTCCAGAATGTTATAAAAGTGCCACCTATTTTATACATTCAAGCTTAGCTTCAAATTACCTCTTTCAATCACAGACACTACATCATTCTGGCATACCTTAATGTGTAAATGGCTCATTTTGCAACCTTGATAAAAGTTCTTCCACCATTCTTTCCTGTGTTTTAACTTTGTATTCAATGGAAAAACAAAGCAGAACATTCATTTGGTTTTGATTTAACTCAGGACTGACTAGAGCATTTGTTTATTAAAGGCAGAAATTCAGAAAAAACTTTGCAGTTAAAAGGTCAGAGCATGTATGTGTAGGCTCCAAACTTCTGCAGATTTCTGCAGATTGTTATAAGAACTGTGAAAAACTTCCTGCACACAAAAAGTGTTTCCTCAGTAAATTATAAGAAAGAATTACAAAGCCTGCAACATTACATTTTTCTAAAAAGCAACATATTTTCCCCCAGCCTCTTCCTTGGAAACAACCAAATATTAGCACTGGAATTATATATACAAGTAAAAAATCCCCCACCAAAACCAAACAAAAAACCCTCACCAAACCTACAGATTTTGTAGTATTGACACTTCCAATTCAATGGTTTAAGTGTTCCCAGCTTAGAGAGTCACAAAACCACTGAGGTTAGGAGGGACCTCTGGAGACCATTTAGAGTAATGCCCCTGCTCAGTCAGCTAGAGCATGTTGCCCTGGATAGTATCTAGTCAAGTTTTGAAAATCTTCAAGGATGGAGACTGCACAGCTTCTCTGGGCAACCTGTACCAGTGTTGATCACCCTTGCATTAAAAACAAAACAAAACAAAAAAAACCAACACAATCTTTTTCTTATATGTTTAAGCAGAATTTCCTGTGTTTCAGTTTGTGCCTACTGCCTATTGTCCTGTCACTGGGCACCGCTGAGAAAAGCCTGGCTCCGTCTTCTCTGCTGCTCCCATCAAGTATTTATACACATTGATAAGATCCCCCTGAGATTTCTTTTGTCCAGGTTGAAGAGTCACAGATCTCTCAGCCTCTCCTGATACACCAGATACTTCACGTCCTTAATCATCGTCATGGTACTTTACTGGACTCGCTCCAGTTCATGTCTCTCTTGTCCTGCGGAGCCCAGAACTGGGCCCAGCACTCCAGATGTATTTCACCAATGCCAAGTAGAAGGGAAGGATCACCTCACTTGACCTGCCAGGAATGCTTTTCGTAATACAGCCCAGGAGACTGTTGGCCCACTCTGCCACAAGCGCATGTTGCTGGCTCATGTTCTACTTGGTGTCCACCAGGACCCCCAGGGCCTTTCCTGCAAAGCTGCTTTCCAGTCATTCATCCCCCAGCCTGTAATGGTTATGGGGTTATTCCTCCTCAGGGGGAGGATTTGGCATTTTCCTTCACTGAACTTCACAAGGTTCCTGTTGTCCACCTTCTCCAGCCTGTCAAGGTCCCTCTGAATGGCAACACAACCATCTAATTGTGCTGTATGTACCAACATCTGAAAATCAAGGTCTTGCAGTGGGAAGGTTCAGGAAACTTTTTAATGCTTGAATTCATGCAGAATTTATGGGTCAAGTATTTAAAATTAAGTGCCAGCACACTATTCAGATACACTTTACAGCAATACAAGTATGCTTGTCATTACAAAGTCAATTGATAAGACCACTTTAAGCAGCTCAGATATTTTTTGCTCAGATCCTAATGAAGGGAAGTCTGAACCATTATACCTCTATTAACTGGTTTAGAGCAAACTCACCCATTCTCAGTCAATACAACAGTGAAAGGCAGTATAAAAATGGCACATTATTGACCTCTGACCTATCTTCAAGTAAAAAAATGGCAAAAACATTACAACTGCTTGTCAGAAGCACTGTTCTTGTTTACCGAAGTCCATTTGTCCCTCTGGATATATCTGAGCCCTCTTTCCCCAGGCAACACAAAGTCTAAGGATTCATTGCCCTTTTAATGTGAGGCTGACATTATTCTCCTTCCCCAAGTGAACTGGAGTTTTACTGCTTTAGTGGGGAAGGGGAGAGCAAAAAGAGGCAAGGGGAAGGAGGATATAAAGAAATCCTTCGTTTTGTAGCCAATTCTGTTATCTGTACATATGCATCAGTCAAGCTGTGGCCAATCTGCCTCAGGGATGATCCCTTGTTGCACATTCATCCACTGCCAATCAGAGGTGGCACAGAACCTAGAAGTAAAGCAACTTTTAAACCTGCCAAAGTACGCATTAAAAAAAAGGTACACATCATTGCCAGGCATGGTAGGAACGTGCGTTGAAAGCATATACTACAGAGAGGACTAGCTTAGCGGGAAATCAGTTAATTAGATCATTTGGTCGAGGGCATGGGAGGGTACCATGCTCACAGGTAGAGAGGCTGGATTGGGATTGGAGCACATACAACTTTGTTGCATAGTTTGGACTCTCCATCCAAGCAAAGAACAACCATTCAGCTGTTTCAGAGATCCAACACAGCTGTAGAGAGTATCAAAGAGCTACTTCATATGAAAACTGATGACTGTCACTACCACACAACAACATAAGCAACTGAGGAAAAAAACGTGGCGAGCTAGAAATGGCTGCATTATCAGAAGAGAAAGGGAG
>RSEF01000003.1:51475750-51498514 GCA_003993805.1 Himantopus leucocephalus | reverse complement strand
GTGGCGAGCTAGAAATGGCTGCATTATCAGAAGAGAAAGGGAGAATACTTTTATCCTGTGTCTTACTATAGGAGATACTGGAATCAGAGGATGCAGGAGAGGGAGGGAAGAACAGGTAACACACAGATAACAGGTGCATGAGCCACACCTCGCGAGTTCCCTTGCTAATCCTATAACAACTGAACTTCAAACAAATGAAACAACTGTGATTCCAACCTCACTACTTCAGGCACAGGCTGTGTGGAGCACTTGGGAATCACATAATATAGTTTAGCACTACTCAGCCACAGGAGCATCTCAGTTGCAAAACAGCATGCTAAATCCCAAAACTAACATTTATCTTTCTTCTCAAACACCTAGGAAATTCAATAACAGACATTAAAGCAGGGTTAAAATTATCTGAAGGTATGTCTTTCCAGGAAAATGAGTTTAGTGAACTTTCAAAAAAAGTTCCATAATCATACAACCATCATATGCAAACTTTATTCCTTTCTCTAAGTAACGTCCTAATACAGTTAGGACCCAAAACTCCTTTGACAGGCAAACGCAGTCTACAACATAGTCAAAACAGAGGCCTGTGACACCTGTAAATCATAAATTTACTAATCAGATTGTTGAACATAATAATACATAACTATTAGTACCAACAATGGTATGCAAGTATTCTGTAGCATCACAATGGCATAGCCAGACATAATATATAAGCATTTTACCTAAGTACGTGAACAATGTGAATGCCAAAGGGGCAAACAGTGATGGGCACAGCTGCACACAGGAGTTAGCCAGATAACAAGAAGTTGCCAGACAGAGGACAAGATCAAGTACAAGAGATTGCAAACAGGAGTACACAATAAAGATGACTGGCAAATCAACGGAAAACAAGATAAGCAATATTAAGTCCAGAGGAAACCTATATCCCCCCCAAGGGAGGCAGGCAACAGCATGAAAACATCAGGCACTAGCAACGAAAACTGGAGAAGGAAAAAGATGAGCCCCCTTTAGTTCTGACTTCTGTCAAAGAGCTCTCAAGCCTGGTCAATGTTGACGCTACAATTAAGAACTACCAAGGACAGTCGGTATCAGTTACCTACATAACTCAGCAACAGGAGGCAGCCTGGCAGATCTCTGAAGGTCCCCACAGATGCCTCCCCTTGTTCAACCACAGCAGAGTCAAAGGACCTCATTTTCCTGCCCTACAGAGGGCCAAGTCCTTCCTAGAGCGCCTCTTACTACTATCACAGCCTGCCAAGCTGCTCCCACAGAGTCCTCTATGAATCAAGACAGCGATCATCAACACAGGGAATGCAACTGGAGTGCACGCAGAAAATTTCCATCAGCTACTGTCAAAACCAGGGAATAAAGTTAAGGCTGACTGAACAGGTCTCTCTCTCATCCTTCTCATTCCTCAGAAATTCAGATTTTGCTGGACTTAACAGGCTGGTAAGGCCTGGGATATTAACTCAACCTGGTGTTAGAATTTGCCAGGTGTGTAAGTGCAACAATAAACAAGTTGTAATTCTTCAGGGGAAGCCTGGGCCGTATAGAATGATCGTGAACGACAGCCTTGATCTTATGGAAAAGGTTAGCATACATGCAATACCATAGATATCCTTCCTAGATCAATGCACCAAAGAAATTAAATTTTAAAGAATGCATTATCAAAAGTATCCTAACATCACAAAAATCAAGAACATTTAAAAGTTGAAATACAAGAAGTCAGATAAACATTGCAAGACTTTAAAAACGGTGCTTGTAAAAGTTTCTTTATGGACATTGGGTAATTCTGATTGAAATAATGAGTCATCGCCCACAATTAGTACAGGTATTCTATATTATGTATGATAGACTTCAAAATACCCAAACCAACTAAATTCAAGGGGTGTTGAGTTATTCCTTTAGTACTGAAAGCTGTCAGTCCATTTCATGTAAATGACTTTTGGAGATTTTAGCAAATTTGACAGTATATAGTCCAGAACAATACCCACCAGCTATTGCTTTCGGATGATTTAAACACAGGCCTGGCCAAATGATTTCATAGAGCTTCACAGCTCTCATTGTAAAATGCAATGCTTTTATTTATAATTTCATTAAAAAAATAAATCTCTGGACTAATGAAAACAAGGAACTTTAACTTTGCAAAATGTTTACAGGGCAGATGTTGCTGCCTGGAACAATCTTTGAGTCCTTGAAGAAGTAAAATTCACTGAGTAAATTTAATGTTTCTCTCCTCTACTCAGCTTGAAGAATGAATCATTCCTGATGTGTCAGAAAATACCAGAACACAAAAGACTTGCCTACTATTTCTAAAAATAAATTGGTTCTTTTTAAGGGCCAAACACATCTGTAGGTAGGTCTGAAGAAATACCCAGTTTGCCATCAATCTGTGAATCAGTAATTAAATCTCAGGTTAACAGCATGCGACTAACAGATGCTTTTTGTAGGCAGTTTAACGATTTGAAACATTGTATATGTATAACACCAGTGCAATAAACAACGGAAATGCCAAGACACAAATTAGTTCTTTCCTAAAGGCCAATTAAAAAAAAAAAAAAGGCAGCTCAAAATTGGTGCCTGTTCTTTCAGCTTTTTTTTTTTTCCTGGAGTGGATTTGAAAGGGGAGCAAGGAAACATACTGTAAAAGGTAATTTTATCTCAGAAAACCTTCATCCTCCATTTTTCAAAGTTTTACTGAAGATTAAAGTCTTTTATCAGCTTGAAGAATTATCTACACTAATGCTTTCAACATAATAATCAAGGGGAAATGTTATTGAAAGAAAGGTTTGTTGCTCACTACTTGCATTTTAAATATGAACAGATTAAACAACTGACTTCTAACTGAAGTCATGCCGCAAAGGTAAGGTGAAGAAAATATAATGGATTTGTGATCAATCTGGAAAAAACCCAACTAGTAACAACAAAAAATTCTCTGACATTATTGTCCCTTATTATAAATAACCAATAACATTTAAGTCAAGCAGCCCACTTGATCTACTGCTCTAATTGCAAGTGATCTGTTTATTCACCGACAATACAGAGCTCTGCAAAATAAAAATAATTGCAGGAAGAAGTCCCAGTCATTATTTGATGGGCTCTCCAATTTTCCAGCAGTAATGATGAGAAGTCCAACTGACAGACATGTCAGAATATTAAACAGCAATATTTGAATGCCAAAGCATAATAGGTAGCCAGCAAATAAATGATAAATGGTTGTACTCTGTTCCCTCATTCCCTCTCCCTTACCACAATATTTAAAATAAAAATAAAGTATCCACAAAGTACAGGACTACTAGCATGTAATCCTCTGGGGGGGAAAAAAGCAAAAAGGTATGAACTGTTAGAATTTGACACTGATGAAGTGAGTGAACATAGTAAAGATTATGCATACATCAAGAGGTAACAGCTCTCTTTTGCAAAGCCAGGTTTGCACTTTCACTACTGAGTCAAAATTATCAAAATATATGACTTTTTATTAAAGAAATTCTTAAGGCTTTATCATTTTTCTGTCATCATGAACATTTCCTCAAGAAAGTAACTCAGAAAAAATATACAACAGACCTATATGTCTAGCATTTCTGATAAGTCACATGTGCAAAAATTACCAATTCTGTCTCCACAGTTTATAGTTTGTTAATACAACATTAAATTCCTGGGATACACACTGTGAATAAAGACTTGTTACTTACCTATCATATACATTGAGTAGCCAGTTAAGACACATGTCTACGCAGAGAGGAACATTCACCATATCTTTGTGTTTCTCTTCAAGTCCACTGTAGATGGTAGTGAGACAGCTGATCACATCCTGGACACCAATCAGCTGGTCATTTTGACTCAACTTGTGCTGTTTGAAAACTTCACTTGTTGTGTTCAGGTCCAACAGGTCCACTAACAACAGGTGATTAAAAAAAAAAAAAAGAAAAGAAAAGGCGTGAATACAGATGCCCGAGCATGGCATTCACAATACTTGTTCATGTGCATATTGTAGCAAACGCTGCAGACAATTTGCCAAGAAGTAGCTTTCATTTAGTAACATTATAGTGAAAAATTGTTCTCTGTGAGAAGCCGACAGCATTTTGGTACTATATATTTAAAAAAACAGAATCAACAAGAACACCATAATGACACTGCACAGCTCGGAAGAACGTTTAAAAAGCTGCTGAAGTAGTCTGCATAATTAGAGGATCTTAAATTCAGATGTACAGACACGGGGAGTCCACTAGGCTTAGAGGATTCTTTGCGTTTACCATAAAGCAGAAACCCATTAAATGACTATCACTTTTGATTAAATGTAAAGCAAAGCAAATTCTTAGGTAACAATGTTCTCCTAAATGCAGCAGGAATGTACCGAGGCCTGATTAACTGAACAGCAGTTGCTAAATTCAGGTTTAAAAGAAAGCAGCGGAGAGACAGGGAAATTATTTATTGCAGTCTTTCAGAACACAAAACCGCTATGCCTTCATGAAAAATATTTTGATCTCCTTTATTACAGCATGCCTTCTATAAGCAGCTGGTGATGCTATGGATATCCGAGACATGACAAGGGTTTTGCCCCCAAAACCACAGAAACGTGACTGAGATTGTGAAAATCTGGGGTTTGCATGATGAAAATAAAAAGCTGTCAAAAAGCTCTTCTAATTCCTTTTGCAAAACAAGGTGGAAAAGAGGAAACTTATTTTGGTGTAAAAGAAGGAAAAATAATGTAAGTCAAAGGGTGGTATAATCCTCAGTGACATTTTTTGTCAGAAGTGAGGGCTTTAGCAAAAAAAAATATTTGCAACATATCAGTATGCTCGCTACAGTGTATGTAACATGAAGTTGAAGTATATTCTGAGCTCATACAGAGCTGTTTCTGGCGAGCCAGTAACACATTTACACTATACATGTCACCTCTCAAAGGAAATGAAACATGACAATCTTCAGATGTGTTGTAAATTGCTCTCCACTGATAATGTTAAATAAGGACCCCAGAAGGGCAGTCTGAGCAAATCAGGTAAGTCTAGCTTGAGCTGGAAAATAAATACAGCAGAAAAAAAGCAAGAGCAAGACAACACTAACCACTACGAGCAATTCTGTCAAGAACTCAACAAGCATCTACCAAAAGATAAGGTTATAGGCCAAAAGAAGGTTACATTCCCAATCCCATTTCCTCAATCTACCCTTCATAACATCACTGTACAATGAGAAACAGTACCTCATAGCCCTGACTTTTTTTTTCCACTGACATCTGTACATTCTGTTCTAACTTTACAGCATCAGACTTGCAGGGGGTTTATGTTTGTTTGCTTTTTATTTTCTTTTTGTTTTTTTCTAAAGGTCCATCTCTTGGGCTTGCAAACAAATGCGAGCCATGTATTTACCAAACAGGCAGACTGCTAATTGCAGCAAAACACCTCACCACTTGTTTGACCTGAGGTAGCCAAAGTATTTTGCAATATGCTGCAGCATGATCTTCTACAGTAGTTGGAAAAATATGTAATGCACTGGAAAAGGCTCACAGGCATATTTAAAAACAAAAAAACAAAACGCACAAAAAAACCCACCCACACACTACACCACAATGCAACACAGACTATTTTTCGAGGGTTGCAGTGAGGGGGGGTAAAGCCAGGTGCAAAACTGTAACAAGCTACGCAAACACATAAATGTTGTGCTCAGGAGAGATGGCCACTTTTCATGCTTTTACATCGTGACTTACAGGGGGAAAAAAAACACCCTCAAAACTATTGCAAGCAGTTTGGCAGTGGTATTTTTTTCAACATGTTTTTATAATGTACTTAACGGTTGGCTAAAAGCAGGTAAGCAGCTTCCTGAAAGACTGACAGCACCCAAAACCTGCCCTTTTTAAAGCCAGTGAAAACTTGGAATGCTTCAGAATGCCGAAAAGTTATAGCCTTTGGGCTTAGCTTAGCATAACCATCCTCACACTGAAAACAGCAATTCAACAGACACTGGAGTAAGCCTGCTAACTTCACATCTTGATCTGCTGGCATTAAAATCCCACGTTCACATTTCTAGAGGGGATTGGGAGAGGTACTTTCAAGTATTTTCATACTAAAAGGAAACTCTGCTGCTGTACTAATGCAAATTGAGCAAAACTCACACTTTTGGATGACACCATTCACGGAGAACAACCAGAGGAAATTAGTTTCATCCCTGCTTACTTCAGTACTCACCGGGCTGAATGAACTTTGGGTGCAGGCAGTTACCCTGCCGTGGTAAGGTCTACCCACTAGCAGCACCCCTGGGTTGGGCTGATGTAAAGAGGGATTAGTTTCTCATTACATTTCACTTCTGAAAGTTTTTAAATAAACTGTGTTTATGCAGATGGGGAAAAGCTAACCTGAGGCTCACATGCTATTGCCAGCCTGAAGCCTACCGTACACAGCTTTTAGTGCGTTTTTGCTGTACCGTTCTGCATCTGCTCAAACGCGCTGAACGACCGATCCTGCTGTTAACTGACAAATGGACACAAGGGTCATTTCTTTCCTTTCTGCAGTGAGGAGACTTTCCCAAAGGAAAACTATAAACAGAAACCACGTCATTCAGCATGGTTCAAGCAGATGTGAGAGACTGACTCAGGAGCAAGTAATGACATGCAGCTGCTAATGGCAAATTCGAGGCTGCTGTAACCCCACAGCAAATAGGCAGGTATTGCTATGCAGCTTTTGTATTAGAAAGACCTTGTGAATGACAGCAGCTCCTGCAAAACATTGGATGGCTGAGGGAAATCTACACGGCTCTCGCTTTTAGTCCGGTGTGCCTTAATGTCTGTTCCTTAGCCTTATGCAGTTGATATTCCTATTGGCATTCTTAAATTTTAAATCACCTAGAGGAGCTCAGTGACAGAAATTCTGAATCCGCATGGTTGTTTTGTTCCTGTTTTTCCTTCCAGTACTGCACTTCAGTATCTGGGGCAATATCATTTCTTGAAAATGAGCTAAAGTATGCTGCACAAGAATAAAATATTATAGTCAGGGCCTGGTGTTGCATAGCTGGCCCAGTACAACTGCAACACAGAATACTCTCTCCGGCCTCATTCTTCTTCTGCTACAGTGGAAAAGTGCGTTCAGTGTGTCTGCCTCACATAATCCGAGACAGAGAAGCTAATCAAGAATTTCTCCTTTCCAACCTGCAACCTTCCTCAGCTTATACACGTAGGCACAAACACACATATATTAGTCTCTGCAGGAATCTACCTTCCAAAAAACAGAACAAGATGAAATATGACTCTACTGGCCCACTTCTAAAGGGGGGTGAGGGGAGTGGGAGGGTATAACTTCCCCAGAACCATATTTTTTTTGACACTTACTGAGGAAAGACTTAGAAGAGAGATTTGGCATCAGCAAGTTTTCCAAAGTACTGTTCTCAAATTACACACTCCCGAACCTGCTTGTATAGCACTAATACTCTGTTCCCAGTCCTCACTACAAAGTCAAAATCTATCAGGTGCAAGAGGGACTGTGCATCCTTCTTCAGCTCTGCCCTTGGAGTTCTCACCACAAAAGCCTTTGCAGTTATACACACACTGCGGCTGTGACAGCAATTTCTCACGTTTTACAGTGATCTCATTTTTGAGTGATCTTTTTTTTTTTTTACATTTTCTTTGCCTTAGCACATCAACCCTTCTGAAGCATTCTACATCCAAACACCTTTGAAAACCATCCACAGTTAAAATTACAGGAAACGCAATGCAAGACTAAAGCAACTCAGACCAGAGAATGAACAAAAGGGGCACAGAAGACAACTCCCTACCTTAAAACAAAACCACCACCACCAAAAAAAAAAAGTCAAGAAAAGAATTCTAGATAGGCTTAACCCCTCTCCCCTTCCTCAGAGAGGAGGTGTTTGCACATGCTGTGTTTTGGCTATCCCAGCAGTCATTCGCAGGACAGAAACAGGCCAAGAATCATCACAGTCAAATGCAATTTGACCTGTTCCCTGGCAAGAAATAATCTGCTAAGCAAACAGTGACAAAATGAACAACATTTTCCTGACAAAAGGAATACATATTTTTGAAGGTAGTCTTAAAATTATGCCAGATCATAATGAGTTCCTGTTCATGGACAGAAAATTCTTGTAGCATTTATCTTTCTGCATAATCTGCAATGACTTTCTTAAAAACCCACAATGTTGTGTTCTTACAAATTACACCAATCCTTGGTCAAATATGTGCATGTAATAAAGATTTTTTTGGCTGTTTTCTCCTCCCATGAGACAGAGATGGAACAAGAAAACGGTTTCATAAATAATGAGGCAGATTAGATCCGTAGAGATGACAGTTTTACTCCTGGGTCTTTCAGACTGCAATCTTCTCCTTACTTCTTACTACTTCCCTCTGTCCTCTTTCCACATCCCTCCCCTGAAACTGGAGACAATATTCACTTTGATAGGAGGATACTTTTGAAATCAGCGAATGAGGAGAGCTAACCATTGCAGTTATTACAAAAATTGATATATTTTGTGCTAAAAGCATGAGCAGGAAGTATGATCCTCCTCAAAGCCTATTAGAAGTAATGAAAGTGAAGTTTGTTCTATACAGGCTGCTAGACAATCTGTATGCCTGTCAGAAATAGGCAGCGTGATTAGCATCCATTATGTGCAGTCTGTTTTTTCTTCTTCCCTGGGGAGCAGCATGCACAAGGAGAATTTTACTTTGCTTTCTGGTTTCTTGCTTTGCTATTGGTTTTCAGGTACATGTTGATGCATACTTTATAACCAGCACACTGATAAGCAGAAAGCTCATAATGCTCTTCAGTCTTGCTAAGAGATCAAATTATAGTCTAGGGTGAGACCATATCTCTTGCACAGAGAAGCTCTAGGCTGCGCCAAAGAAATACAGTCTGTCTTTCAATACCATCAAACAATCTTTCAAAGGACAGGTTCTGCTTTTTCCCAAATGTAAGACCTTGAACCCATGATCTCGAACTTGATTTGAAATTCTGTGAGAAGCCAGCATAGCATATGAAGAAGTGGCGAGAGGTACTCCCAAGAGCCTGTGCTGTTGCATAGATGCACTCTAGCTTTCTGGAGTAGCTAGCCACCATCTCAGGCACAGCTTCATTTGGTATAACACATATCTGAAGTGCAGCCATGAAGCTACTGCTAACATCAGGCTGCTGTTTTCTAGGCTGGAAAGAAAACTAAGGACCTGGAGGGAAGGAAGGAACCCCTCTTTGCGCAACTCCTTCTTTGCTTGCGTCCTTAGGATGGCTTTGTCCCTCTTGTGTTCCTACTCAGACTGCAGTACTGTACACCCTTCAGGGCTGAAAAGTCCTTCCGCAGCAAGGACTCCCGAGTTTAAAAAAGAAAATTTAGTAATGTTGTCTAACATTTTTATACCAGCTGCTGCCAAAACCTTTCGAAAGGTCTAAAATCTGGGACACTCACAGTCATCCACAACCCACACCTCTTTCCAAAATTGTCCAGTTGCCATTTTTTTTTCTGCTTCACCCTGTTTTCTTTCTGGTATATCTGTGGGTTTATGTATTTTCTTTTCCTTTCATAGTCCTAATGATTTTTAAAATCCATATTCTTATCTCAACAACAAAATTTTTTGTGCTCTTTTCTTTTTGTACACCTTAATCTCCAGCTCTCTTTCTGCTTGGTTTCTTCCACACACCCTCTCTTCTCTGACTTCTCAAAATCTCGCTTCCTTCTAAGCTTTTTGTTCTTGTCTTCATGTGTCTTGTCCGTCCCTAAACCATTTCTGTATTACATCAAACTATTAGTTCAATCCCATTTCTCTAAAATAAACATTAAGCAGTTACAAGCTAGCTCAGCTCCGCCCCCAGGAAGTACCATATATTCTTTTTATCATCCTGATTCTCAAGAACAATACAGAAATACCAGTGACAGGATGACTCCAAAGAGTACTCTTGAGTTTGCTTTGCCCAGGAGACTCGGATGAGAGCCCAGAACCCCAGTGTGATACTTGCTGTGTCAATCAAGAGAAGTCCTGAGTCTGAAGGACAGGACAAGACCTCCTGAGATCTCAGTTCTGAGGCTGCTAAACTTTGAACGTGGTAGTCATGCAACTTGCCATTGGATTAAACCATAGTTGTGATATAATGTCAAATGCTTTCTTAAAAATCTAGCAAATATAGAAGAGAAAACTAGAGATACAGACATGAACCTTGAAAATGAAGTAGTTCAGACAGTTGAGCCTACTCAGTAGACACCTGTCCTTTCCTGCTGATGAAATTTATGTGCTCTTCAGAGTGGACTGTGACTGAATTATTAGATTGCTTAAGAACAAGGATAAATGTCAACACAAGTCTGGGCAGAAGAACAAATATCCATATGAAATGCATGTTTATTTCCTGTCTAAGACCCTTCCCCACACTTCCAATATATACACACATGCTATTATTGCTAATAATAATTAGTTTGTTTTGTCAAAGTAGCTTTTTGTGATTAAAATGTACATCAATACCCACTACCATAACCAACCATACAGATCTGTATCCTTTCCCCTCATGCTTTGGGCAGCCTGAACGCCTCTTTAACTGGAATTCACACAACAAGATATTCTTGCTGTGAGGAAGGAATATTTTCAAAGTTATCTAGCAGAAGTAAACACAAAAAAAACCCCAGAATAAAACTCTAAAAATATCATATAATATCTGAGTTTATGCCAAAGGTCAGGATTGTAGCTCACATCATGTCACACTGGTTTGCATCAGGAACAGCATGCAATAGTCAAGAGGTGCAATATTTATTTTCCTATTACTTCTCAAAGTACTCTAAGTGGGCACACCATTTCAACTTACCTGCTGCACCACTTTTTTTCATTAATTTATTTAATTCATTTGCAATAATGACACCTACTATTAGGAATTCTTCCTGCCATTTTATTGGTTGACATTCTGTCAAGGATCTTTCTGGTCCCTTGTTAAACATTAATGTCATTAGGCTTAAGCTGACCCTCCCTTCCCCCAGTACTGTTGAGAAACAACTTGTCTCGAAGGCCAAACTCACAGCACAGTGCTTTTTGCAGTCTTCGGATTTTGATGGCCGTACGGTAAGCTGAGAAGCGTACATTGTTCAAGTCAGCTGAAATAGCAGAAACAGAAACATGAGCAGCCCTAGAAAGAGAGTCCATAATTTTCCTTTACATATAAATGTTCATATTTTGGAAAAAGTCTGATATCCCTTTTCTTCTCTGCAATGAGTTAATAGGATATATCAGAACAAATAAAACTGAGAATTTGGGACCTCAGTCCAAGCCACCTGCAGGGAAAGCCTCCTGACTGTGGCAGTCCAGGGCCTTCAGAGGTTGGCGCACCAGAAATCCTGACACCATCCTGGCACATGTAATACATATACATATAATTGAGTTTTACATACATATTATGCAGCATGAAGTAGTTTCCAGACAAGTGCTCAAATACAGTATATTTCCCAAATAATTTACAACTCCATTAGACAACATATAAGAAAAAGAGGTCAGCAAAGGTCACAGTAACAGATTATAAATGGCTTTCTAAGACATAATTTCTATGTAATGACTTTGTAAATAGTGCTTTGAAAGGGACAGTCAGATAGCCATAAGCTCTATTTTTGAAACTGATAGGTATAGTGACAGGTTTCCTCACTCAACAGCATTTTACCCTTTTGCTCCCTAGAAAGGGAGATTTCACAGTAAATGTAGATGTTAGCAGAGCATGTTGAACTAGTTGTACTATAAGATGGTCTAGCCTTTAATGACAGTGTAGCTGCTCTGATTTCTTACACGGATTAGTTCCCTGCAGACTGGCATCCTGCTTTAAACATGCAGGCAGCCTGCATCATTGGACAACCCCTCATGGATTTAAAAGAAATAAACAAGATACTGCATTAAAGCATAGAGTCAGAGCATATTGTTCAGAATTAAAATTACTGAAAGGCAATAAACACGACATGGATCAAGGCAGTAGGTTTCTTGCAAAGTGTGTCTCATCGCAAAGTGGGACATGCTCTGTTACACAGAGTTCATGGCAACTCAGATGTGGTCAGCAGACAAACGCAGGCTTTTACTCATGGAATGAACATCACATAATGGTTTATTTTAAGAAATGCACTCACCTAAGGACTGGAAAAGATCAGTCATTTTAGGATGATCCCAACAGGTTGTCTGTGTCTCATGACTACAAAGGAATGAGGTAATCAAAGTTTCAGGCAATGCACATACATACACAATGCAAAGGACAAAAAACCTGATTTTTCTGTGTTGTAAGTGGCAAGAAATCCCTCAGCTTGTTAAATAAAATACATGATCTGTGCCACTCAGCTCCTTGATTTTTTTAAATCAAAGTAAGTTAGACAATAGCCCACCCATCTTTAACAGTATTTACTTTTGATTCTAAGTGTGACTGTATCAGTTGAACTTTGATTCTGAAGCTAAGAGGTATACCAATAAGGTAAAAAAGCAAAACTTCCTGCTGCTGTAGCACAACAAAAATATTTGTAAAAACACTTAAAAATAAAAAGCATTGAGGTTTCATTTCAGACTTCATTGCGTATCAGAACACATACAACAATCTTAAACTTTACCTGTAACGCATTTAATGGAAAGCCTGATCACACTTTACACACCCAATCAACAGGTATCATTTAGGAGGTGTGTTCTACACTAGAGCTCACAGAACAGCGACTCAATAGGCAGCATCACTTAACCCACTGTTTAGCACTGCTGTTTCTATTCACCAAAGTTTCAGGTATGCAGCCACAGGGGTCAAAATGTATATTATGTCAGGTCTACTGAAATCTTCAATTCCCTTCTACAAGCCACATCTCACTTGTATTTCTGAATATTAATTGTTGGAACGATAGCACATTCTTGTGACACAAAGTATTTACATTTGAATTAATTTGCAAGAAAATTAATTGGAGAAGTTGTGTTAAAAAGATCTAACATTCCTTTTAAAAGTTAATAGTGGAAATGAAATTATGCTAGGTTAGCAAATCTAACAATAATGAGCAGAGAATACCATTTATTTCACCTTTGTATTTAAAAATTGTTAATGTGCACACTTTTTTTTTTTTCACATATAGGTGTACTTAGTTGTAAACAATGACTTTAAATGGCACTTTGCCCTTAAATGTAGCGGACTGTATCTTCAGCTGGTATAAATGGTTGTACCCCAGTGGGTGCACAATAATCTATCATCATTGATTTCCCCCCTGCCGCCCCCTATTGAGGAACCAACCAAAAATGAACCTTTTTCTCCTAAGTGATGCAAGCAAAATGGGACAGACGATCCCTGCCGCAAAGAGCTACAGAGACAGGACAGGTACCACAAAGGCGATGCAGGCTCCAAACAAACTAAGTGCCGAGGGCACTTACTTACATTACCTTTCCAGATACACTAATGGAAAGTGCATACACTGAGTCTCTGCACATGGGATACGAACCTCACTTTACATTCTCTACACCAGTGTGACCTTTCCTGCTTTGAGCCTGGTCTAGGTCTCCAGAGTCGCCTTCTCTCTGTCACTAGGATTAACTCTCTCTGCCATGAGTCTCATTTATCTATCTGGCACCATCACAACTTTGTGAGGTGTTTTTCATGGAAGTTTACAGACAAAATGTGTATTTCCTTCTAATACAGTAGGTATAAATCCTCTTTTCCCTCTTTGTGTTTTTTCCCCCATAGACAACTGAAAGGAGGGAAAAGCCCTGAACATGATTACATTTAAACAAGAAAGATTTATACAACATGCAATCAAAACAACATCTTCTGTTAGACCTTGACTGACTCTGAAATACTATAGTAAACCAATTCAGAACACTGAAGTACATCTTTACATCTGAAAACATTTTTCCTGAACTAAAACTTTTATTTGGTTTCAGTTTGATAATAATATCACATGAATTACGTTAATGTCTCAAATTCTAAATGAGGTGGTCTGCTATGCTGAACTCCAAAGCTAAGGCATACCAGTATCTGTATCAGTGGTTTTGCAGTTTCTAGAAAGACACTTTTAAAACAGCACTATGTTTATCCTTGTCCAGAAAAGTCATTTCAAAAACAAGTAGCTTGACAATTATTTCCCTGGAAGGGGCACACCAATAAATCATCATGAAGCCAACGACAACGAAAAAGAATGTATCTGGGTTTGGGGCTATGCCAAGGCAAAGGCAACTGACTGTCCAGCTTTCTCAAAAACCCCGATATAAAAAAACCTACAGTATATTACAAAGAAGAACATACACACCTTCAGTAACAGGAAAAGAAAATATAATACAATGGTTCAGATGGATCAACTTATTTAATAACCTCAAAACTAGTCCTGAAGCTGCCAGATATTTGCACTATGCTGTTAAGCGGAATGCCACCATTATCATGTTGACCATTTAGAATTGATTTCTCTTGACAAAACCCATTGCGACTGCCAACAGAAAAGGATCTAATATGTGATCAGTTTAATAAAGCTTGTTTTAAGGAAACTGCTTTACCTCAACTCCCCTGACCAAGAAATGCCCCTCTGCCCCCCAAAAAACCAACAAAACAAAAAAAATCAATACGGGTGATTTTACTGTCAACGTCATAAGTGAAAAGGATCTCTTAGGATTTTCTGAGAAAAGACTCTTACCTAAAACACCTTCAAACTTCTATGTTAAAAGTAAAGGTAGGTGGCAGTACTGTGACAAACTTTAAATATATGTATATATAAAAATACATTTCACTCTATTTTAAATGATGGAATACTAGTGCAGACACTGCATGTAAACAACATGCAATTTACCGGATTCAAATCCTGTTTACTGACTTAGAAACCATCACGTTAAAATTAGTCATGATGGTAAGAACTTTGCTGAATTGCAGCCTTTGTCTCTCAGTTCACTATTTTCTGGCATTAAAAAATATGTTTCCATGAAGAAATCTATTTCTTATTTGTGGGATGCTGCAAGGATCTCACCTGGGAAGCGCTGCAGAAGTGCAAAGGTTTATTAGCAGCAAATGCCTCTCTATTCAAACAATGGATTGACAGCAAAAATTGATTTGAAATTCTTTTTTCCTCATAATATATTGTTAAATTTTTCCAGGCCCAAAGACCTTTTCTCTTTTTTTTATTTTTGTAAGAAGAAAAAAATAATTAATTGGATAAGTCCTTGCTTTCCCCTCCCTCCCCCCTCCAGAAATATACTCATATACTCCAGTACGCATCTGTTATGCTTAATTAGGATGTTGGCAGATCTAATTGTAATTTAGAGTCCAGCTTCTAAGTAATTTATAAACCTATATGCAAATAATGAGCTGATATTACAGATCAAACTTTTTCCTTAAATCAGTCTTCCAAGATTTAAGAACAAACAACAGTTTCATTACTGAAATTGTATGCTTTAAATATATATTTTCAGTAGCAGTTTTATCTGAAAGACTAAAAACCACTTTAATCATGACAATACGCCATGCAAAAACTATGTTATTTTTCTTATTTTGCGTGCTTAACATGAAGCAGAAAAAAGTGAAGCAGACATCCAAAATCTGTATCCTGCACTATCATCTTCTCTATTTAATGTAGTAAATACCTGAACAGCTAAATTCTCTCTTTATAGAAAAACACAGAAAATGAAATGTATACCTAACAACATAATGACCAGAAAACATTTTTGTTTCTATTTTCGTTTGAAAGAGAAACACATTTGTGCAAGACTATGTATAGACGAATGGGTTTTTAAAACTTATCACTCAGTTCTTTTGTATGCCACATGTGGCAGCTACCTGCCAGGAGGATTATTTGAGCAAGGGGGCCCCGTGAACATCATCTGAGGGAATGGAAAAAAGGCGAGAGAGAATCCCTTCATTCGGGTTTGTCCATAATTACCCAAAAGCCAGTACTACCTGACAGCTGCCAAATGACTACGCGAGGTGAATGCGATTGTGCCAGCCTCATCCCAGAACACCTGGCAAGAAACCTGCCGTAATGGCTGAGCGCTCGCATACGCGGATCCAGCAGAAAAGAGGAATGGGCTTAGAGTGAGTGAATCACCGACTCAGCAGTCCGTTCAGGTCAAAGGAGGCAGCAACTCCACTGCCGCAGGCAGTGCTGCTACCGCCACCAAATACATTCCATGGCTAGGCTTCATTTTCAAGACAGAAGACACCATAGCCAGACTACACTGGACAGAGCAGAGGAAAAAAAAAAGTAACTGTAAATTTAAAAAGAGCTATAAAAAACTGGGGGAGAATGGAGGAATCAGTCTCAACAGCGACATTTCTTCATGCAAAGTTTTGTTTGATAACAATTTCATAACATGCAGGGACTTTTATGTGCACACAAATTGATTTTCACAGGAAGGTAAAAAAATGGGTGTGCAGATAACCTTCCTATGCTACAAATAAAACTGTCAGAGAAAGGAGTCATTTTATTAGGCGCTCAAAACAGGAGGCATGCAAGACAAAGTGCTTTCTGGTGATTTGGTTTGTAAAACAGCTCTTTGAAATAACATCCATCTTTCTCTGCTGTAGCTACAGTAACTTTTGTGTTATTGATGCAAGACTAACGCAAGCAGATCAAGCACTGGGAAATGCACTCAGAAACTTTACAGTACTGGATGTCTGTAATAGATGAGACAGACTTGATGAAACTGGGGGAGATCTTTCTGACCAGGACCTCGTAGCTCCTTTCAATGCAAGCTCATGACATAGCAATCTATTCTAAAATACACTGCAGTAGTTACAACTGCCTGTCAGTTATTGCCCAGTGAGTAAAAGCAGACTTGCTTGTTCCCCTGCTGCTCTGATACCTTGCTCGGTAAACACAAATGACATAAAAGACATCAGACCTACAAGAACAAGGAAATTGATAAACAAAAGATGACACTTTCTTTGCATGTCTTTCACATGTACATGTGATGTCATCCCTAGAGCAAAGGACCAGAAATTGCTAAGTTGCTAGTTACCAGAGTTGTTAAAACACGGTAAGTGACTAAAGCAGTATGCAATTCACTCACAGAAGTGCTCCAGTCATTTTCTGAAGATGTCCAGGCAAAATGATTTTACTACATCATGAAGAGAGCTCCGACTTGATTCCTCTGGAGGCCATAAATTCTGGTAAGTCCCAGGAGGCAATTAGGTAGAACTGAATGAATTGTTTTCACCACAGAGAGACAACAGAGAGTTTTCAGAAAATTCAGCCCTGCTAGCAACTATCTGCTAAAAATGTGAAGAAATGCCATTTTCTGTATTTTTCTATAGAAAACAATCTGTAACCCCCAATGACGGGAAACTAAGCCTGCAGAGAAGGTAATGGAAATCTAATTTTGGAATGATGCTGATGTTAGATGGAAAAAAAATTAATTTTACATGACAACCTGTGAAAATACATGAGAAGTTATTATTTTTAGTCATCTTACGGAACTTCTGAAAATACTCAAACCAAGCATTTAACCAAGAGCAGACAAATCTACAGAGTCCTCCGCCTCTGTTACAATTACTGTGGCAGTTCCGGCCCAGGTCTCAGCAACACTCATGCCAAGAAGCACCTTCTCTCCCAAGTACTCTACTAGCTTCAGGAAGAACTACTTGTCAAGTGAGGTGACATTTACTCTGAGTGAAAGTGAACAACAGCGGTGCTCATTATTCATCTTGCATGTGGATGGCACTGGATAAAAAGAACTTTTCAAGGTCTGCAGGAGCTGAAGTTAGGAGATCTCATTCTGCACAGTGGGTGCCATAAGAATGGATTTCTGCTACGACGGAAGTGAGCTGGTCTACAGGACAGTATCACAAGTGGTGTGAACATGTTACATCTTCCCACATGGATCAGTCCAAAAAGAATTAATAGCGTTTCACTGACTGAGCCACAAGAGAATTCATTCAGTGTTATTTTTTTTGGTTAGTATTCAGAGTAAAAGTGTCCCAGGTCTCTTCTGCCAAAACCTACAGACACAACAAAAGCCATGGAAAAAAACATGCATCCATGAACAGATTACATGAAAAAATAGCGTAATTTAAAAAGTCTAAATGTATTTGTGTAAATTTCACTAGAAGTAAACTTTATAACCATAAAATATTCCAAATTTTTAAAAAACTACATATTAATGAAGTGCTCTAAAGCTTAAATGACCAACAATTACCCTTACAATCTCTTTCTTGTCCATTATGTTTGCTGGCAGCTTTCTAATTATAGTTGGCAAAGATAATCCTTGTTAAAAACACTTCCTGGTTGTAAATAAAGAGCTGAGAAACAAGTTAGCATGTCATTTAACTTATGATCTCAGGAAATAAGAGAACAGTCCTGTTGAAATGAATGGAGTAAGTTGTACATCTCCAGGTGTTTCAAGCTGCCCGTGGAGTTGTGAAAAAAAAATTAAATTCATTCTTTTTTAGCTTTTTGTCTACAGGAAAGAAATCTAGAGACAGGTTTGTGGCTTTTTTATCATTTCTTAGCACTGACAAGGCCTATGTCTGTGTTGATAATCAGTGGTAAACACCACAAGAACAGACACTGAAACAGTACTCTGGCATTATGTTAAGTGGCTTTCTGTTCCTGTAGTGATTTGCACAAAACATTAACTGAAATCAGGATCTCTACTGATCACTAATTAATCAACAGCACTCAGAACTCTGACTTTGCTGCTCTTGCCAAATTTCAAATGGCATAATAACATAATAAAACTTTATATATGTGTCATGGTGTTTTATCTAGATATTATATATTTTCTTTTTTTTTTTCCAGCCCATTATAAAATACCGTTTTGTGGTGAAAAAGAGTTGGCATAAGGCATTGCAAAGGTAATGTATATTAGAGGTTGGTGGAGCAATTATATGCAGATATTTTGAAATCCCTTCAGAGAAAATGTACTACTGCATAATAGGAAATGAAGACTAGCACTGGAACTAGTAGTCAAAGAAACTCTCAAAAACTGAAATCTGTATTATCTCTTTCTACAAATTATATTTTATTTTCCATTCTAGGGGAAGGGATTATGGATTAATGGACTAAGAATGGGATTGTGGATATAACTAGAATAAGAAAAAAAGTTAATTTTCTTAGTTCCATTAGGTCTCCCCCTCTCCCCCATAGAGGAATAAACCAAACATCAGGAAAGACTTGCTGAAGAGTCTTGAAGAGAATGGAGCAGCAGAAAGCATTTTATTCCCGTCCCCCATAAAGTTGAACATGATACAGGAGGTGACAAAATGGGATTTTTAAGATGTTAGTGATGCCAGCCTCTTTGCAGGATTACAGAAAAGTAACCAGGGTGACTATGGAGTTTGATATTGATCAATTTAATGATTCCACCAAGAAATTGCTCTCCCTATGTAATGCCCTGCATGAGATTAAACTCACTGTGACCCTTTCTGTATCACCCTTTTGTTTCTTCTGCACAGTACAAATATCTAATGATTTATAGCATTGAAGGGTACACAGCTGAATAACGTTTAAATTACAGTTAAAAGAACAACAGTAAGAAATGCCAGGGTAATTATGTTTTCTGCTCATTCCTTTCAGTTCATCGTGTATTCCTCAAAGATGTTTGACAATCATACATAGTGTCTCCTTTATTCTTCTGTTTCTCTTTAGAATATTTTTATTGAAGTACTATGTAATATAGGCTTTATTTTTTTTATTTTCTGTTATAGAAGCCAAGCATGTCTTATTTGTGATTCGAAGTCATAAATGAACAACAGCAGAAAACTCTCCGTATTAAATCTCAAACCTTTGCAAAACAACCTGTGAAATATGTATTCAATGGCAAGTTTGCCAAACCTTTTGTCCAAACTTCATACTTTTATTACCAAAAGTGCATTAGTAAATACTGTGCCTGCTGTGCTGTATCCCCCCCCATACTGCTCATTAGTCCCATTTTCTTTTATAAAGTATGAAAGACCAAGCTTTTTTTTTTTTTTTTTAACAGCATCAAAAATTTACAGATGCAGGTTTTCATTGATTAAATTCTACCACAACAGACATGACTTAGATTGCAGAAATATAAAAACGTCTATCAATTGCTATTCAGGAAAAAATCAAGCAAGAGGCAAAAAGGACCAAATAAAACCATATCAGAGGCAAAGCCATTTGGTAACTTTGGGTTCCACAGTAAGACAATTCAAGAGGAGAAAACAGACAGGGTAAATCATGTGTGTAGGTTCAGTTCAACCAAATATCTGCCATAGTCCAGGGTGCACACACCTTGATAAACCTGGGGCTCAATGAATTATACATCCTTCTACTAGCCGAGCAGAATAGTCACTCCTTTCCAAAAATGTCCCAAATCCAGACTGCCTCTGTCTGAACTTGTGCAGCAGAGGAGTTTGTATATTGGCTTTTTAATCTTTCACATGCTTCCTTTACAACCCCAGAAAGGGCAGACTTGCCAACCCTTAGTAAAGAGGGTGACGAGAACAATTAGCACTCCAAAGCCACCATAGCGTGCTGGTACACTAAGGACCTCTTTCTCTAAGACACTTCCTTCTTGTGCATGTAAGTGCAAGTTTCCCCTCACATCAGGAAACAAACAGAATAAATGATGCTTATCTGAAAATACAGACGTCTTGCATCATTTTGACATTCTCTTACAGATTCATTGCTACCTAAAGTGCTCCCTTCTGCCTTCTCAGCTGTAGTTCCCTAATTTTTTCCACATTCTCTGTGTGCAATAAAACTGCAAAGAGTGCAGTATTTTTTTTTAAATACTCATCTTAACAGAGGTACAACTACATCATAATCTACAGCTATGTCACTTCCCAATATTTTACATTTCTCATTCAAGGACAATCACAAAAAGCAACTTAAATGAAGTAAAGGTATGAATTTATGGTTGTCTAAGAAGAGTATATGTTCTTATTCAGAATTAAAGTAGTCTGATTTCAATTAGCATTTATTTCCCTTTCAAAATTATTTTTTCAGCCACCAATCATTGAATCATACTTTTATTCGCCTTCTGTGTTTTTCTTCCTTNTGATGTTTTTCTTCCTTATCGCATAAAATGAACAACTGGTACCTTAAACTTTCTCTCTGAACATACAAGTCTTGCTGTACAAAACAGTAAATATAATTGCTCTTGATTGACAGTTATTGAGACTCATCCTAACCATTCCTCCTACTAACGTTGTGTTTTACAAAGGCACCTCATTCAAAGAGGTTAGAACAATTAAACAAAAAAAGTAAGAAAATCTTTGCCTCTTTCCCAGAATTTCTTTACATATAAACAACCACCATTAAATCCTATTGACAGTTCTCTTGAATTCTATTTCAAAAGATCATTTAATCACTCCAATCAAATAAGTTTTTGTGTCAGCATCATTTTCCTCTCTCTAAACTATATCTGAAATTAGGAAATAGATGATTTAAAAGAGTATTTAAAGCTAAGAGTACTCTACATCCTGATGATACCAAAGCAAAGGAAGTTCAGAATCAGCTCTTTTCTGCTTTATTTTCCACAACTCTGTGTTTTACCTAGCTGCTGCCAACACTGAAGTTTAGATCAGTAAACAATAAGAAATGAAGGAAACTGCCAAGGTCAGTCTGCTTGTCAGACTATGGAGCTACTGAAACTCAGTATTCCTCCTCAAGCTTTTTAAAATAAATAAATTCTACCAGTTACATCTAACATCATTCTTCTCTTTCAAGACACAAGAATCCAGACATTGCTTCAGCAGCATGTATCATGTTGAAAGTAGGGGAAGATTACTGGAAGAGTCTTCTTTAAGATGCAGTAGTCAATTCTGTTGACTTCATTAAAGCCATCCTCAAAATAAAGCAGTAGTCTCTGCTTCTATAAAGACCTCGATCCTCAGACATCTTGCCCTACACTTCTACCCCTTAATCAAACTTCCTGTTAAAGACCATTAAAACACTTTCTGAGAGATGCTGAGGTTTGTCTCTCAGACCCGACTTGCTTCAGTCCCCAAGCTAGCTCCAGGGCAGCCAATGCACTATCAGAGCAAGTCCACAGTATCAGTGGATAATCTGCCACCACGTTGTGTGCTTGCAGGATTGCACCAAGCGTGCACACTGGAAAGACTCACTTTCTTCTGTACTAGTCATGACAAAAAAAAGATTTTTCAAAACCTGAACTCTGGCTGAGGTGGGGCAAGGGAGATGCCCAGAAAGTCAAAAAAAAGTATTATGAAGTACAAAAAAAGGATATGCATATGAAATATTCAAGTTAAAAAAAAAATCTTTGCTTTGCTCAGCGTAGATCAGAAGCTTTGATCTTAGTCTGTTCCATCTGTTGTGGTGGTAGGACTACCCATCCTATCTCCGTCCTCCAACTCTGAATGTACCCGGGAGCTCCACAGACCCCTCCGCAAGCCAACTCACACCTGGTAAACACTCCCAACTTCAGCTACCAGCTCTGATCAGGTAGAGNCGCAAGCAAACGCACACCTGGTAAACACTCCCAACTTCAGCTACCAGCTCTGATCAGGTAGAGCAGGAACGCGAAGTGCCATCTTTCAACACCCACTAAGGACATACCCACAAGAGGAAAAAAAGATTGTTTGAGGGTAGTTTTCCTCTTGCTCTCTGTAGTTTCACACTTCAGCATTTTCTTTGAATTACTGCTGTAGGTGTGATCATTTTAATTGCACTGCTGCTCAGGTCCGGGCAGCGTGCCTCCACATCCAACCTTTGCCCTCTCCTCTTCCACTTGGGGCTGAGGGAGGAACCTCTCCTCCAGCATGTCACGGCTTTCTGTTGCCTCCTGCAAAACTTTTCAGCAGAGGTGCAAATGCTTTTAAAGAGAATTCAAGGATCTTTGCAGTAGGTTTTTCCTTTTTCTAGTTACCTACCCAGACCCTTTAAAAAAAATTAATCTTCATATACAAC
>RSEF01000003.1:51461535-51475650 GCA_003993805.1 Himantopus leucocephalus | reverse complement strand
ATTCTATGATTCTATACTTTTGCACAGTGGAAACCCAAAGTTTGTGTTGCTCCAGGAACATAAAGCAGGTATGACTTCAGTTTTAGTCTGTTCCTGCCACAAAACCAGAAAAACCCAAATATAACAGTACTGTTATAGCATCACTAAGCTACTGTGTCTTCTTCCAATTCCTGTTGAAGGGAGAGTACTAATGGAGAGAAGGCTATCACCACTGTATCCCAGGTACTCGAGGTAAGCAAGGCATTAATCTTATGTTTCTTTCCAAGCACTTCAACTGCAGATTGTAACAGGCCTTTTATTTCTTCGAAAGATCAATAAAGATTTTTTTTCTGGCATAGCACATATGGCAGGTAGCTCCTCAGCAAGGCTGCAGGAGACAGATATACATCCCCTAACAGCATTTCAAAACAAAACAAAGGCATCTATTTTTATTCCAAAACAATACAAAACCAGAAAATACAAAGACAAGTCAGGCAGAACAAAAGATAGGCCTCCCTGACTTGGTGGTGTCCTATAACAACAACACAGGACTTTAAAACATCCACGCTCTGAACTTTTTTGAACCTTCTAAGCAAGTTTCCTCAGCCTGTTTTCTCCTCTATACACTTTTTGTTTAATATTCTGCAACTGCCAATTTGCTTTCTTGAGGCTCGTTTACTAAGCTTTTGAGCTATGTTTGCTCTAGAGTGTAAGAAAGGCATTTTCTTTCAGACAAGGTCCTAACCTTTGACATCCATCAGTCATCTGTGTTGCTAGTAGCATAACTGAGAATTCTCTTGCAGACAAAGCTTTACGGGTTTCTGGAGTCTTTACAAGGCAACAGTTAAACTTTAAGAACATGGCTTCCACCTGGGAAGCATCCTGTGTTTCAGCTAAAACCAGGCATAACATAGCATACAGGTCAAGAATGAATATAACTCTGCTTATATCCTGGGGTCCTCATGGTTAAAAAAACCCCAATAATAAAATTTACCACTATGGCCTCAGGCCAGCCTGTTTCCAGTACTCCGCTGTGAAAATTCAGGCTTAAAACTTCTCAAGTTTGCACTCCACACCACTCAGCAAACGGAAACAACTTCCTTGAACTTTACTAATATGACTCCAAGCAGGCAACCATGTAGACTCTGCAGGGAAAAAATTCAAGGCTCTACCCAGGTAGACCAAACTTGTAGGGTGACTAAGAGATGTATTTGAAAAGGAGAGAGATACTTAGTTTGAGATTCTCTCATGGGTAACTGCACATTTCGCTAACCTTATGAAGAAACTCTCAAAAGTCACAAGTGAATGAGCTCCCACTAAAAGAGAGGCAGCAATGGTCAAAATAGCGTACAAAGTTTCCGGGCATGACTCCACTGGCCTCCAGTGGGCCACACCCTCTTCATTCACCAAAGCACTTCTAATTTTCACACTCAAGGCTTCATACTCAGCCAGGCTGTATAGCAGAGAACAAAAAACTTTTCCGGCTGTGTGTGACAGCTAGAGGACAGGCACAAGTTGGGAATAGAAATGCTGCCTGCTATATACACTAGGAAACAATAAATTGCCTATTTCCAGTGAGATCTTCCTTGCTAAGAGGAAAAATTATGGCAGAGAATTTATCTGAATGTGTTCAGTAGTATGAAGCAAAGTGTGACTTTTATTTATGTCTGAAACAGATGAATATGTTGTGTGTCTAAAAGTTTAAATAAAGTATATGCATGTAATTCACTGATATCTATTAATATATTTCTCTTATAATACAGATGTGGTTTATAGAGTTTTCTACACTTTCAATTAAGAGGAGATAACAGATGGTAAATAAAAATTTAAATGATGTGTTTATCACAACAACCTTTGCTATCAAACAACAGCTTTCAAAGCTAGGAATCTGATTGCTGTAAGAAAACTAGAAGCTACTGAAGTACTTTGACAATACTGCAGACTCCTGGAACCATTCACTATTACCGTGAAAATCAGCGTAGTGGCCTGTGGTAATCTGCTAGGATGTTGGTTTATGTTATCTTCTAAAAAAATTACCTCCCCTCCCTCACTGCATCAGTGGAATTTTAAGGGCAGAATTTCAGCAAAACCCTATCATCGGTTCATAGAACACTGGGGACAGAAAATATTATTTCCGCTTTCCTTTGTGTTTCCTGTGGCCTGTATGTAACCTTGCTAACAGTACAGGGATCTAAGAAGCCAAATATAACTATGCCACTGAGAATTATAATTAACATATAATTAACATTTTTAGATCTAAGTTTTCTCCTATACTGTGGACAAGCGACAACAAAGCTAAAACTGTGAGCATTTCCAATTTTCTTATCACATTCATCGATAGAATTCAGCAGCTGTCCTGCTGGTTTATCAATCAGCTCCGCTCAGATGCTGAAGCAGCTCAAAGGCAAGAAGAATGTGAAGTTTGTTTTTTTGTGATGGGGCCTCCCTACCAAAACATGGAAAAACAAAATCAGAAGAAAAGACAGATGGGAGAATATTAACTTAGAAGGAAGTTTTCTGGAAGCTGAAGAATTGTGTTTAAATGTGCCAGTTACTACACAGTACAGCAGAAGACCAAGACAGGAAGCATAAGATCATGATGGGAAAGAAGAAACCAAGCCTTGCTTATAACCTCATCTTACATTCTTGTGATATACTAGAAACTAACAAGAACATTATAGACAGTAACGGGTTATCATAAGGCATCCTATGACAAATATTCTCTTTGGATGGAACATGAATGTTTATATGCACAGGTCCTTAAAATTGGTCTCAGTCAAGTTTAAAACCGATTCTTATCAGTGTTCTCCTAAATCTCTCTCATTCCTCATCCTTGCAACAATGCCCTCCCTGGCATGAAGGGGGGGGGGNGGGGGGGGGGAGAAGTGGATGGAAAGGGAGAGGTTGAAGAAAATAGAAAGCTATTTTACAACCTGTATCCTCCCTCCTCGGGTTAGCTAACCTTCCCCACCTAACACCCCTGCCATTTCCAATTAATGAGATTACAATTTCTTTAAAAAAGTTTCCTGCTATTTCTGTTACAGAAGCAGCCAAAAACACATTCAAATCCTTCCCCTTTAGCAACATGAAGTGTACTTCACTGAAGTTAACGAGTAAACTTTAATCCACTGCAGAGAATACCAGTGATCGAGAAGCTGACAGAAAATAAAAAAAAAAACCCAAACATTTTAAGAGCAAACATAAGCCCTCACCAACAGCCTTCCCTGAAAACGGTTAATCAGAAGAAAAATTGTATGTGTCTGGATGTCTTCAAATCCAGATATGCAGCTTTCTGGAGATCGATGGCATTACTTGTCAGAAAAAATTTACTAGACTCAGTCCTGGGTGAAATTTAACAGCTTATGATATATAAGAGATCAGAGCAGATGATTCAAAGACGCCTTTTGGCCTGGAAGTCTATTAATCTACAGAAAAGTGTAACACTGCTCTGTGCGGGGTGCAGGTGCCCACTGCAGGCAGTGGGGGCTGCACAGGGGCCTCTGTCAGGAGAGGCCGGGGACAGCCAGCTCCAGAAGCCACACCACAGGGCACAGCTGAGGTCTTCAGCCACACTGCTGGCACGTCAGGGAAAGTGTATTTAAGAAACAGCAGAAAACATCAGAGAGGAAGGAAGAGGGAACAAAAAGTAGAAACAGCAGAGGGAACATCAAGGTCAGGGGAGGAGGACTAGCTCCATGGCGGGGCAGATATTTCCCATGGAGAACCCACATTGGGGCAGTGGAAAGATGTCAGAAGAAAGGAGCAGCAGAGAGACACTGCCAGGCTGACCGTGGACCCACCACCTTCCCACCCTCTCACACCACTCATTGCCCTGTTGAAGAGGCTGAGCATGACCTGCAGTCACAACAAGGGAGGAAGGAGACAGGGATGGAGTCAAGTTGAGCCTGAGAAAGGGGTGAGGGAAGTTGTGGTTTTAATGTTTGTCTTTTTGTTTCCCACTACAGAATCAGTAATTAAATATTCATTTTTAATGAAAATAAATAGTTTATTTTCCCCAAACTAAATCTGTTTGGTTCATAGCAGTAGTTCGTAAGGGATCTGCATCTGTCCCCACCTTGACCCATGAGCTTTCTCACTCCTGTTCTTCCTATCTTCTGCCTCCATCCCAGTGAGGTGGAGGAAGCGAGTGAGCGGACGGGTGGGAGTTTGGCTGGTAACCAAGACCAACCCACCACATGCTCAAAAAAAGAACGTCTACGGAACTACTGAGAGGAAAATAAGTTCAATGCACATCTATGAAGCTTCCCAGTCTGAGTATATTTCATCAGTTTTCAAATATGTAGACAAGAGACACTCATACTTCACTTGTAGATCATCTGCCTGGCCATTATTGTTATGCAGTTTACCACGGTCATCAAATTCCCTGCTATTCTGTTATCACTGCCATCTGTATAGCACAATATAATAATAATAATAGACTGCATAAAAAGAATTTATGATGCAACTCATCATCTGAAGTTTGCTCTTGCACTTTCAGTCAACACTAGATCATTGATACCAACCCCTGCTAGAAAATGAATATTTTACACTGGTAACATTTTATGCATTGGCATCACTTGTGCTGGGTTGTTCTATAGCTTTTGAGAGGAGAGACTGTAACTTCAAAACTTCTGTATGAAAGAATGATAAAATATAAAGAAAGCATTCATTATTTATCAACTGCAAGTTTGCTTGTGATTTAGACTGACTAAAACATTTGAGATGCGATATATCAACTAAGTTTGAGAGTAAAGACAAACAGAATGTTTTCAGGAGTCAAGAGTTCAAAAAGGAAGTAGTAAGAGACATTAGAGCAGCTAAGGTACCAGAACTAATCACAGGCAAAAATGGTTCATTGCCTTTAATCACCAGCTATTCAAACTTTATCACAAAGTTGAATTACGGAATAGGAAACCGCATAAAAATTTGCACGCAAATAACACCAAGTCTGGATGTGGGGAAGATTAGTTGTTTCCATTGAACAAACTTTAAAAGTTTGCTATGGAGATGTATAGGAAGATAAAACTAACTCCCGATACAAGCAGCTACATTGTAATTTTGTAAATTATACAGAACTGTAAATTATTCACATCTTACAGCAACTGTTATTTCTGTAAAAGCAGATTACTACCTTTTCCAAGAACAATTCTTGTGTAATTAAAAGTAAGATTTTTATAATGTTGTAGCTTATATCAGAAACATAATTCTAGGACTTAATTACACAGATATTTGGTATATTTTTCCTTTTTGCGGTTATGGAGGGTGGGGTGGAGGAAAATTATTACCTCCTTGTTGGTCTCTGATATAGACAAATTTCTCAACAAATACTATGCAAATATTGTTTCTAGGATGGTTGTGGTTTATTCCTTAGTTCATCTAATATTCAAATCTTTAAGGTCCTGTAATGACTGCCTTCCTAAAGTGGATTCCTTTTACTTCTAATGAGATATACCACTGAATACATTTATTTCTACTTGTGGAGTAAAACTGCAATAATGACATATATACATTTGACTGTGTATCCTTGAACTACTATTCGGACTACATTTAAGGTGCATATGTTATTGTGGTAAGAAAAAAAGAAAAGAACAGAACTGATGACTTCTTGTTTTGAATCAAAAATTGGAAAAGGAAATAGAGATTTTTCTACTTATTCCATGAAGACGTAAGTACTTACAAAGCAGAGTAGTAATACTTCGGAGATGAAATCATTGAAATAAAAGCAATCAGGATGTGGTTTGGAAAATTCTGAAGTCTAACCAAGTAATTGGGATGTAAAATATGTATTAGACTTGTAAGTTCTTTTTCTTTCCTTTTAATCATTCCCGGAAGAGAGTATTTTCTGACCTGTTTTCGAATGCAAGTTCCTTCTTGGTTCCTCAGGCCCCTCAATTGGTTGGTCAGCAAGGAAAACTCGTGCCTGGTCCACAGCATTGAGAATGGTTTGCTCTTTATCCTTCAGTTCACGCCTCAGTGCCTTTTGGGAAGGGAAAGAGGAATGCCATTTGTAACTTGATCTTGTGAACAGATACTATACCAGTTTTTCTGTTTTCACCTCTCTGATCAGACCTGTCTAGTGAGTGAATAATAGCCAACATGTCATTCAGACTGCAAGATAAGATGTAAATTTTACAAAACAGAAGTGGCAAGAATTTCATTAAGGCTAGAAGGCTAATTTCTGTAGAATTGACTTGAATAATTGAACACAAGAAAGATGATCATGGTTTAAAAACACCTACCAGAAACTGAAACTACTACATTCAACTTCTAAAACAACAAAAAAACAGATTTAAAGGGTTTACTGCTATTAACAGGATTGCTAATATATAATAGATTACGACAACAGAGTATTTTTTCTTTTTTGGTAGTTGGAATGACAGAAAATTGCATCTACTGAAACTTCAGAAGATAATTTCATACTGCTAAAAAGAATTTCAAAGTCCTTTACATTCATTAGAAAATGCTGCCTCTTATTTGTCTCTTATTTATTAATGTTTTTAAAACTTAGAAGATATGTAACCAGAACTTTTATGATGAGAATACATCCTGAAAAAAACATGCTTCAAATTAGCCAAAAATATTTTGAGCCTTATTATGCAGAAGCAATTGAGCCTTATATAAAGAAAAAAATCAATTTATCTTTAAGATGTTTTCATACTGATGGAAATGAATTTCAGCATATTTTATTCTCCAGCAATTATGACTTTTTTAAAAAGGTTAAGTGTAACCACTCTTCTTTTAAAAAAGCATTCGTAAGTAGTCAGCTGTAATGTTTCTTATAAAGCATTTTCTTCCACTCAATTTTTAAGTATAAATCTGTCCCACCTAGAAGAAAACTGCATTGCATGTTTTATTTGTATTACTTTCTACGAATAGAAACGCAAAAAAAGATACTTTAAATGTTATTAAAATTCTATCCTTAGTTTTTCCAATATATTTTTTAGCTCTAATTACAAAATCAAGGCTCATTTTGCTGACACAATCTGCTCAGACCCCATTCCAGCTCAGGAAAAGCGGCTAGTCCGTGTTCACAACATTACATAACAAAATGAGTGCTTTCCACTACAGAAAATTGTGAAAAACAGTTACCATGAAAGTCTCACAAATGCTACCTTATCCTCCCCATCAGCAAGTCTCCTGATGCCACAAACAAAAAACCACCTACCTCTTGATTTTAGCTATTTTTCCCCCCTTCTCTCCCACTTTATCCTCCTCATCTTCCCAAATCCTGCAATTCTCACTCCTCCTCCAAATTAAATTAAAAAAAAACCCAAACCCAACAGAAAGACTGAAAATATGCTAACCTTCATTACATTTAGGACTGCATTATACAGTCCTGTCTTTAGTAACCATTAACTATTGTCTTTAAACAAAAAACTCTTCAGAACAGTGTTATCTCTACATGCTTTTGTATAGTGATAATAAGAAGAATAAGCCTTATTCTAAGTAGGATTCAGTATATACCGTGTTTAATAAGAAACAAAAATTGTAATTTAAAAACCAAACCCTACTTCGTAAGAAAGAAACGGAAGTATTGTAAAAGCAACATTCCTGAAGGATCCCTTCAAATCAGCACAGTATGTGTCAATGTTTTAATGTCACATAGCACGCATTAGAATAAGACTCTTCCAAATCACCCTTATTTTACGTATCATGAAAACATTCTCTATGCAGGAATTTGTTTCAGGAAAAGAAGGAAGACGGGAAGCCATTATCGGTACNATACCATGTTTAATAAGAAACAAAAATTGTAATGTGCAATTAAGGCTCAAAAACTACCCATTTAAAAAGCTTTTGGTTAGTAGAGCCCGTGTGGATGCATCATTAAAACAATCTGAACTTTTAATTTCAAAGATTTTATCGGAAACAGAGGGGTGAATACTTCAGTGTGAAGTAGGAAATCTTTCTGGAATGACTTTTTTTCCTCTACGCTATTTCCCAAATATTTCCAAAGCATACAAGAAAAAGGAGGCTATGACAGATTTTGAGCCTACTAATCAATTTCAGCAGTTAGAAATAATCTAGAGATGGATCTCTTTTGCTGTGTCTCTCCTGTTTACCTTCACATATTGTATTCATCAATTTCTCCTGATCACCCTCAATAAAACTTCAATCAAGTTTGACCTAAGAGACCTTGGATTTAATTCTCTGTCCCCCTCCAGCATCCCTCCACTGAAGCCCTTCAAATTGAGGTTGACAACACAAAGATGTTAAGACTTCAGCCCATCAACTTTAAGTCATCCATGGCATTCCTTATTAATATATCTTGACAAAGAAATGTTTTAGCATGAAAGAAACCTTGCATGTGAAATAACAATACTGACATAATTTAGTAGCAAAGAAGAGTATCTTAAGTATGCCACAGACCTCTTACATTGTAGTTTATACATTTTTTTCTTATGCCATCAATGCAAAAGTAATTTTTGGAACAGCCACTCAGACTTGCGTAACTTTATTCCTTATTTCTTAGCAATACTCGATATATCTCCCCGTCTTTCTCTTTCTGCCAGTAAACAAGAACGGCAATGAGAGTATATGATGCAAGAATAACCAAATATATCAATAATAACCTCTTTTCCTTCCAGGCAAACCTCTCTGCAACAGGACAAAAAGAAACTCACTTATAAATATAATCTCGAGCTCAAATATNGAATAACCAAATATATCAATAATAACCTCTTTTCCTTCCAGGCAGACCTCTCTGCAACAGGACAAAAAAGAAACTCACTTATAAATCTAATCTCGAGCTCAAATATCATGTCTTGAGTGGACTGAAGAGAATCTCACCTACAAGAACACTACAGAGTAAAAATAAGTCCTAAAAAGCCCAGCAAGGCACATAAAAGCTGCAATACTGAATTTGATTATTGTAGTAAAGATTTTTATATAATAAGAAGTGCAATCATGTATTTGAGTTTTATTTAGTTTTGCAAATGATACTTCCCCAATGGCTACTCAGAATGGATGCACCTCTGAGTAGAGAAGTATATTACTATTGTTTGTCATTAAGGACTAAAATAGTTAAAGCATTCATACAGCTTTGAGCGTAGCACAGGTTTTGGCAGAGGGAGAATTCTTTCCCTGTAGCTAACTGTACTTTTCTGGAAGAAACTTAGAAGAAAATTAATACTAGAATTTTGGTATAGATTAAATAAATAGTAAGTGAAGATATGGCAAAAGACTTAAGAGAGGCGTCTCAAAACTTGTCACTGAAACTGTCCATTAAGGTAAACACATGGATGCAAGTATTTTTTGAGTCCTGTGGGTATGCAGATGTGAACGCAGAATGAAAATGTGAACACTGAGCACATAGCACAATTTTTTTTCCCCACATGATGTTCCTTTATGTTTATAAAAGTACAATGATATTTTAAAGGTATCTTGGTCATACAAAAAGGGGCTCTATGCAAATTTGAATGTAATTCATGCCACCATATTTCATACTACAATTAATAATTGTACATTTACTGTATACTTTAGGTAATGGTCTAAAATGCAAGCTTCACTTTCCTCAGTAGTCTGACAGGTGACAGACTACCAAATCCCACATCTATGCTTCCAACCGTTCTATTGCATTTGCATAGTCATTCTTATTTCCTACATAAACAAGGACACGGATTTTTAAAGACTCCTGGAGAAACCAACACAAATTTTAGACATTCTTGATTCTTATAAAGGAAGGGAAAAAAAACNACCAAATCCCACATCTATGCTTCCAACCGTTCTATTGCATTTGCGTAGTCATTCTTATTTCCTACATAAACAAGGACATGGATTTTTAAAGACTCCTGGAGAAACCAACACAAATTTTAGACGTTCTTGATTCTTATAAAGGAAGGGAAAAAAAAACTGGAAACCCAAAATCTGGTGTACTAATGCAGTGTCAACACAAACAGTTTTCAGAGCTTACCTTAAATAATACCAGCCAATAATAATTTAAAAAATCCTCCTTTGAGACCCAAAAGAATTCTTCCACTGGTAGATGGACAGGGGCTTACAAAACCACACTCTTGAAATGGTTTATGCAGCATCACACAAAGCAACAACTACGAACAGCGTTGCAGAATTCATTAGAGACTGCATGATTTCTAATATAAAAACTAACTCTTCTTACAAGGTAACATTTTTTAACTTACTGTCTGAATTTATAGACCAGGAATTTGCCTAAACCAAGGTCTTCCAAAATTTCTGTTGGGAATGCTTTGTAGTGGAAGCCTTTTCCACTCTTGAAAAATTAGACAGCTAGAAAAACTTTTGCTATTCATGAATCTTTACACTGTTTAGTGTATCCTGTAAGCACCTATATCCTACAATTGCATCTTAAAATTATTTTTCAAGCATAGTAAGCAGGCTGCCAAAATTATGCACTGTTGATTTACAGCCTCTTTTTNTTGAAAAATTAGACAGCTAGAAAAACTTTTGCTATTCATGAATCTTTACACTGCTTAGTGTATCCTGTAAGCACCTATATCCTTCAATCGCATCTTAAAATTATTTTTCAAGCATAGTAAGAAGGCTGCCAAAATTATGCACTGTTGATTTACAGCCTCTTTTTTCCTCTTTTGAATTGCACAGGCTTGTGCAGAATAATTCAAGGAGCAGATCAGCTTAATAGTTCCAACAGATGAAGGCAAAGCTAATTTCAAAGAAAACACATGGGATGTTTCTTAAAAACAGAACATATTTAAATTAGGTCTCATTATGCACTTTTTCAAGGAAGTAAAGATGCACGTTATTGTAACTTATATCAGTTTATCACATTGTAGCTTTATGTGCCAATCAGCAGCTCCTGTAGCATTTAATTACTTAGTCATCTTTATGCTGCACCCAGTGCTTGAAAAACTCCTGTTACTTTTATACACTAAAATGAAATGGAAAAAATCATCCGTGGCATATTCTCCCCATCCTATTATAAGTAGGATGATTAAGAAAACTTGAAGAATGGAAAGAGGAATTGTTTATAAAGATGACACAGAGATCAATGTTGTGACCGAGTCTCTGCCAGCTGTCTGCATCATTAAAGAATCAGCTAGAAAGAAAATAAGCGAGAAAGAAAATAAGCATAGCATGTTTAAAAGCTGCTACTTCGTGACAGACACTATTTAATACAACACATATATATAAAATTTCAAAAGTAACTATTTTGGTCTCTGAACACATCTCTATGTGAAAGTCAGTTTTATAATGTGTCTATGCCAGCTGATAAAGAATACATTAAAATACAGAGCGATATTTAATTTGACATGGTACATCTCACCATGCATTTACCTTTTATTACTTCATACTTAATCTATGTGGCAAGAGAAATAATGAAGGAGAAATATGGTGCCTAATATATGACCATTAATACCTGGAGACACATAGAGACACGTCCAGCAGATTGGACTTCAAAGATGAGATCCAGTCCTACATGTGCTGCTAATCAGTGACAAACAGTGACCAATACCAGAATAAGGAAAGGCAGGCAAAGATCAGAGTAGGGAAAAAAAAAAAAATAGAAAAAAAAAGCTGTTTGCCTCCATAAAAAAAGATATATTGAGTATTTCAGATTTTTTTTTTTTAATAGAAAAATCTAAACAGACGTTTAAGTTTTGGAGGCTTATCCCATGTCACTTGCAAAAGACTTCTCAAAAAGTACCAAAGACAAGTGAGTGACAAAGGCTGCATTTCTCTGAATTGTCTCTCAGTTTACCATTTGCTGCCTCTATTGCTGTAGTGGCAATACAGTGTCCAAATACAGTGGCAACTACTAGGGTTTAACGTGAGAGTAGACTTGGAAGTCACAACCATAGAAAATTCCTTTTCTGACTGCATGCACAGGGAAGCTAAATTGACAGGAATGTAAGAGCACAGATGTGGGCAAGAGAGAGAATTAGAGTACGCATACCGGTGATCTTTTACCAGAGGCCAATTAATGTTAGCTTACGTAAGACTTTCCCTTTGATTTATCAAAAAAAATAGAAAATAATAAAAAAAAAACCAAACAGAAATAGAATAGAAATAATTGGGGGGGGAGGGGGGGGAAGAAACAGGGGTGTTTCTTCACTGAGTCTATTTGTCCCTTGATAATTTCTTTTCCTAGTCTGGTCTACAGATGAGTGCATGTGGTCATGGCTATTCACCGAAAATATCACCCACCTCTGTATACTCAATAACAGATATACATTACATGAAATAAGCATATATAACTAATTCTCAAAGTGCTTCACAGTAGTAGAGCGAAAGAGATAGAAGATGAAAGTATGCTTTATCATCTACCGTTCAGACTTACAGACATGAAATACGAAGCTGTTACTAACATTTTAAAAACTGACAATCTCAAACTGCATCTGCGTATTTATGTGGTGACACCTTAATTAAGAAAGGGTAACTGACTTCCTTCTGAATTTGTTAAAGTAGTTAAAAAGCGTAAGGCTATTTTCTTCATTTTCTTCTAACAGCATTTTAAAATCAGAAAAAGACTTTTTGAAGCCAGTTTGGCAAGTTTTAACTTACAACAACCTTGCAGAGACTTTGAAAGGACTCCTTTGTGCACTAGAAAAGAATCCAATACTACATCGTAATGGCAGAGGTAAGCTTAATTTTCATACAAATTGCATCAAAAAAGACATTAAAAAGCTATTCTTGAATTAAAGAGTACAAGGCTACACTTTTTCTTCAAAATTAAAATACAATTTGTTATTCACACACTTAATGATTTGCCAAGAAAGAACCTCTCTAGTATCGTCCAAAGGAAGAACTGCTGCAAGTCATGCATTCCCTAGAGATGCTACAGGATCTAAATCCAACTAAGGATGAAGGGAGACACTGCTTAATTGAGCAAAGGTTACAAAAAATGAGTCATAATGATGGTCATTAATATGTCTTCCAGCACCAATAATCTTATGTAACTGGATTTCATACTTCCTAGTCCACTGAAATGAGACTTTCTTTGTGTTTCTAGGTCAATGATAACCAAGCCTTGGGTGCCCTGAGAAGTTTGGAGGGCTTCACAGAGCATAGTCTTAGGAACTGGAAAGCGTGGAATGCTTGCAGCTCTTTTTTTTTTTTTTTTAATATGATTTGGAACTAGCTATGTTGGAAAAAGTACCGTCCTGTGCATCCCTGAGCTGTTGCCAAAGACATTATCTTCAAAACAGTTTTCCTAAATATATATGATTATTGTTCTTTACAGAAAAGTTAACTGAAAAGACAGAGATCTCATTGTGTTAACATAAATTCCCCACTGAATGAAGAACCAAAATCCTAAGAATTATAGCCACTCTGGATTTCTCAAAAAAGGTTAGTGGAACCCTGTTGTGATTGGTTTGCTACACACTTAGCACATATCCACTGAAGTTGCTTTGTGAGGTCTTTTTCCCTTCTTCAAGAAAGCCATTTTTTGAATATTCAACTCCTTGCATTTCACTGTACCAAGAGAGGGATATCCTTTCTGTGGCTAAACTTTCTCTCTCATCAATGAAAATATTGACCAGAACTGTTAAAGGGACAGCAATCTAGCTTTCATGTGGTTTTATATGCTCTAATTTTTTAATGGAAAATAAAAAAATATCATATAAACAAAATAGAACAAAACCTGATAGAATACAACGTTTCTTTTGCTCATCCAGCCGGTTACTAAGCTAACAGAGCAAACTTGGGTCTAAAGCTGCTGTAATATGACAACTGAAAAAAGGCATGAGAATCATTAAATCTGATGGCTTGAACAAAACTACACAAACAAAGTAGATTAAAACAGCCTTGTTTTACATTGCTATGCACAGGAAAAAAAAGTAATGTTTTTAACGGTGCTTTTAGAAAAAAATATCTGTTTAACATACCTAATCAGGATTTAATACAAGAATTCATCCAGGTTGCAACACAGAGACAGCAAAAATGCCCGAGTCAGAATGTGGAGTCTGACAGAGACACAAGCTCTTGAAGCTTTCCACTCTTCAGGTGATGGAAAAAAGTATTTACTTTTACACAACAGCAGTAATCATCCTGCTAGCAGTGGAACCAATTTTCAAATGCCAAACTGCTTGTAAATACACATTCAGTTTTATATCAAAGGACTACAATGTGCTTTTGGTGAAGGAAAATTAATCCCACCAACCTTTACTATGGAAAGATGAGAACCACGCTGTACCAATAACC